>JAPKLW010001286.1:104060-120675 GCA_026898455.1 Plectranthus barbatus
GGTTGGTCTCCTGAGAGACGGTCTCATAGTTTTTTTTTTATTTTTTTATTATGAGATGAATCTAAATACATCATATCATTAAGTTAAATATATTATTTCATATTTTAATATCTTTTTTCTGTAAATGAATGACATCATTTGCAATGAAAAATACATCATTTACAATATAGTCGAAATATGTAAGGTCCTGTATAGGATCTATATCGAGTTGTATGCTGGAACTTATCTGAAAACCAAACTGATCAATCAGTCTGGAATGCGCAAAAGACTCAATAGACAAATGTTCGATCCGAACTTACGAGTCTGGAAGCATGTGACTCTAGCTGAAGAAGTTGGGGTGTTTACCAAGTATGGATCAAGCAAGTATAGTCCTATCAAGTACACCAAACTCACCAGCATGGGACCAAACGTATACTGATGGATGACGTCAACAACATGGACTTGCAAGTATAACAGCACCGGTATGGATTCCTAAGTCCCAGCCCCAAGCGCAAAGAGGATCATTTGAGGAACGTACTGACAAAGTACAAACTTTAAGGATTGAAGATTCTTTAAAGTCCCCAAGAACGAAATACCAAGTTTTTGTTTCATAGAACAACCAGTCCGAGATTCCTCAAACTGACCAATAATGTCGTTCTGATACAAAGGCAAAACGTCACTATTTGTTAGAAAAAGCAGAGCAGGTGCAGAACATCTGGAAAAAGCACCACCTACTCGCCTAGTGCAGCAGTCTACAGAGACATCTGATTGGACAAGATCCAATTTATCTCTAACGGACATTTATTTCAAACCTTCAACCTCACGACTATAAATACCGGAGGATCTTCAACATGAGAATGTAACCGTAACCGAACAATTATATACCAAAGCTAATACGCGAAAGCTAACAAGCTATCAAACTTACTAAATCGTTTGAGACTCTTAAGCTTTTTCGTGTGTCACTTTAGTGAACACGAGACTCAGAACTTTTGTTCTTGAGTTATTCTATTGGTAGTCTTTCTCTCCAAGACAGACTGCAACCGTCAAGTCAATCTTACTCTGACTTTTACGGACAATTGCCGCGAATGAGATAATTTAATGGGGAACTATAAACACCCTATTCCACCGTCGAGGAGGCTGAGTGGTGTACCCACACTCCGAGTAGCTAAGAAGTGAAGAACAAGAAAAGACCACACAAGTGCGCTTATGGCCTGAAGGACGAGTCATTTTTTAGCAATCAATAGATCGTATGAGCACCTGTAAAGTTCTAAGCTTAGTGGATTACCAGACTTGACTCTGTAGAGTAGCCGCAGGACATTTTGGTCCGAACCACTCCAAATACTTTGTCATTTACTGCTTTCTTCCATTCTGTCAGCTTACTTTCATTTAAAACCCAACACTCAAGTGATGTAGTATACACTGAATAGTGACATTAAACATACTTGACCTCATTCACCTGAACTCAAGATTTGATGAACTAAGCTAATACGTACGTCACCATCAGCTTGGACAAGTGCAAGTATCCCGAATTTATTTATTGTTTTTGCTATGCATTCCAAGTATACTCTAATAAACCGGGACACACACACACACACACACACACACATATATATATATATATATATATATGTGTGTGTGTGTGTGTGGGGGGGGGGGATAAAATGAGAATAAATACCCCAATAAGCAAAAAGAATAAATCTTATCCATTAGATCTAAATAAATTAATGGTTGAAATGCAATCAAACAACAACTAAAATACAATCAAACAACATAGTAATTAAACAACAGCTAAAACACAATCAAGCAAACATGGTAATCAAGCAACAAGCAAAACACAATCAAGCAATATCTTAGACATAATCAAGCAACGTTCTTATTTTCTCACGGAGGACTTTTTCTCACCGCAACCAGTCCCTATATATATGAATCTATAAAAAAATTCTTGCTTATAGTTATAGATTATATTATATATGACATTCTAATGAATTTTTTACGAACTTAAATATGACTATTTATAATAAATAAAATGCATTAAAGTAAAGCATACAAACAATCTATATATGACATTCTAGGGCTTTGACAATCTTTTCATATGCATGTTTGAATAAATCAACTCAATAGCATGGTTTAATTTCTTAAGCTTAATTAATCGAGTCTAGATTTAAAGAAGGATCGAGAGATGAATTTGAATCTAGGTTTGTAGTTATTGATTGAAGGACCGAGAGGTGAAAATTGGTAATAGGAAGAAGAGATTAAATACATTTGTTTTCTCTCTCAAAAGGGAGATTCAAATTGTAAGATTTAATTAGGTAATTATTGAGAATGACTAAATTTGTGTTTTTGAGACCGAGAGGAGATAGTCACAATTTAATAATCTAGGGTTTAATTGCTTAACCAATGAATTTCATCCATATGAATATGAATTAATCCCCATTGCTGAGTTGATGAATTTGCATGTTGATGATTAGATTATCTGCCCCAGAATCTGTATCTTTAATTGTTTTTTCAAAACCCTTTAATTTTCTGCACTGTCATCTTTAAATCCCAAACCCAAATCCAATTTCTATTTGCGCAAACAAATATGGTTTAAAATCTATGGCTAGTACATAGGACGATTTCGATATACAGTGTCTGTGGGTTTGACCACATTAGGGTGTATTACAAATTAATTTGTCGTTGTACTATAATTTGTCTTGCTATTTTTCCTGCGATCAAGGTTGCCAAAAGGAACGTCAGAGACGTGAAGTATACCGAGTCACTTGGAATCTGATATCCCAGATGTGATGGTCTCAATCTTATTGGATATTCAAACTCAGACTTTAGAAGATGGCAAATTGATCGAAAAGCACCACTGGTACTTGTCAAATTTTAGGACATAAACTAATAAGCTGGTTCAGCAAAAAAACACATTCAATTGCAACTTCAACCACCGAAGTTGAATACGTTGTTTCCGCAAGTTGTGCCCAAGTTTTGTGGATCAAGCAGCAACTAATGGACTTTGATGTCGATTCTGGTTGTGTCCTAATCTATTGTGATAACAATTGTGCAATGTGCATCACAAAAAATCTAGTTCGTCACTTCAGAATAAAGCATATCGACATCACACATCATTTCGTTTGGATCATGATGAAAAGAAGGACATTTTCATGAAATATATCCAAACTGAAGATCAACTCGTAGATATCTTCACCAAGCAACTCCCGAAGAAAGATTCAGAGAGTTGTGCATCAAACTCAATCTTTTAGAGTTTGACTAGATAACATAGGAGGAGGAATAAGCCCAAAGTCTTATTCTTGGTTTTCTGAAGAAGGGGAATAAAATTGAGTCCAAGCTCTCAGTTTTGGTATTCTGAAGTAGATTTAAACTGGCATCATCTACCAGTTTACTAGAGCTTACCAGTTTTTTCCATGTTGGCAACCAGTTTGACGAGAGATCAGTTTGCCGAGTCAACAAATTTAGTAGTGGCACAAATTTATTTCAAATTTGTACGATGCATCAACTACACATTGCATTAATTGCAGTACCTGAAGACATTCAGACGGTAGAAGAACAAGGATGTGCCACATCAGCTCGCGTACTGCTCGAGGCAACGGGTCAGTGATGCAGACAGATGCGTACCCACTCTTAGTAAACATAATGAATGAAGATTACCTCAAATATATATCGTATTTTGAAAAATACTTCTTTTGGTGATCTCTCACCTCTTCAACAAGACTTTGGAAGAAAAATCGTCGCATCTCTGAGGCATTTTATGCTCACACATTAAAATCCTCAAACGATGTTTTGAAAAAGAAGGGGTACTTGAAGTCGAACCAATGGATTCCATATATATATGGAAGGACAATACCAAGTCATGGAGATCAACACCCTCTACATCCTAAGAAAACTATATATTCTCCTAGCATTCGAAATGGACAACAAAGTGGCTATGAAATCAAGAATATTCTTGCTGAGGAAGTCAGAGAGTACCTTGAACTAAGGAGAAAGCTTCGTCATGCTCGTCTAGAGTACTTCCTCTCTACTGCACCAACCAGATTAGGACCTGAACTAATCACAAAGTTTTGCTTAAACCCAAAAATCTCTGATGATGAACATTTCATTTCTTCTCTATTCAGCGGGAAGGTTATTATGATCTCCTCGTTCTCATTGGGAGAAATCTTTAAGGTTCTAGTTATTGGAATTGAACTTGTGGTGTATTTGGCTAACGAATGTAACCCAGAGAAATCCTATTGGAAGAAATGGAACTCTTCCAATACTCCTAAGTTTTTATATTTCTTTATAGAAACTCTCAAACCCCTATATGGAATATATCTGGACTTTGTTAGTCAGGCCCTGGTGTGTCGGGCTGACTCCATTAGAGCCTTCTGCAAGGAGTCTTGGTGTGCGATGATGGAAATAAACAACTTTGAAGACATCAACAAGGCAAAGTCCTCTTCAATCGTCTGGTGGAAGGCATCAGAAACCAGTCATCCAGCGGCATGCCCTTCGGACTTCAACTTAGTGTCTATCTAGAAAGGGAAATTTTTGTAGTAACCTGCGGTGAAGATCTAAAGGATGTGGATTTCTACCCACCAAGACTCACAATAAGAAAGAGATCCTTTGATCGTGGTGAAGACCCTGGAAGTCATAGTAGAAGAAGGCTCTAAATATACTTGTATTTCCTTAAATTTATTGTACTTACATTATGGAAATACTGATATTAAAGTTTGATGACAAAAATTCAT
Source organism: Plectranthus barbatus (assembly GCA_026898455.1). Taxonomy (NCBI): domain Eukaryota; kingdom Viridiplantae; phylum Streptophyta; class Magnoliopsida; order Lamiales; family Lamiaceae; genus Plectranthus; species Plectranthus barbatus. The sequence continues at coordinate 108,764 of JAPKLW010001286.1, forward strand.
TGTCCAAACCTCATCTTACTTCAACTGACTTTACACATTCGAGAGTAATTAGGTTTTTACTATAAAATTTAATAAATAAATATTTCTTCAGTTAGGGGGAAGATTTTCAGGGTAGGCTAAGTAATCAAGGTAATCAGTTTTTGAGTATTAGAATCTGTTAGAATATCCTTTGTAAATTTAAAATTTGATCCATTATCAGCTTAATAGAGGTGGTTTTTGGCAACATCAAACAGGGGGAAATTGTTAGGAAGTATTCCCACCAATTTGTTGTTTTGATGTGTCAAAAGAATGTATAAAAACCGTAAGTTAGAAGTGTCCCTAGATTAGCTTAGTTCATACGAATTTGTAATGTCTTGTTAGGATGAGTATCGACTTATAATAGAACTAATGAATTAGAGAAATCGATCAAAGACTCCAGCTTGGATCTTCCCCAGTTTACAAGTCCAGTTCTCACTTACATGAAGAGACAATGAGAATGAGTCAGAGGAATCCATAAAGATAAGTATTTAAGAATGAAGACTCCTTAAAGGCTAAAGTTATACAAACCACTTCAGATTCCTCGGAATGGCAGAACCGTTCAGGTGCAGGAATTCAAAAAAAAGAACCCCGCTCATTTTAGAAAAAGAGACGCATCGGATCGGTCGAATCCAGATTGTCTCTAAAAGGCTACATTTTCGAAACATCTCTTACTTTGTCTATAAATAGACGAAGTACTTCTAAAGGAGAGGTAACTGATCTAGAAATTGAAAATCTGGCTATCAATTACTGATATACAAGATTGAAACTTCAAGAAAGCAAAAACACTATGTGCGAGTAAACACTCAAGTGTGTCTACCATCAAGGCTAAATATGAGCCGACCGTGTGCCATCCTTTCGACACGAGGCTCTTAGTTTCTAGCTAGAGTTATATCTTGGTGTTATTTATTTCGAAAGAACACAACAGTTGCAACTCTCTCCAAGCTGTAACTGTCACGGGTACCAAACCAAAATTTTGAGAGTTCCGGGAAGAACTATAAAGTTCACAACTTCTAGAGATAGAGGTTGCGTGGTGTGCCCACACTCCAGATCTGAGCGCTGAAGACGAGACCTTATGCAAGTGATCAAGTCCCCTTAGGTAAGTGATCAAGTGGACTGGTGGACATTGACATTCACTAGCTCGCGATAGATCGTGAGAAAATATTATAATCCAGAAGCAAGTAATTCTAGACCTTGGTCTGAAGATAGGATATAGGACTTTAGGCTCCAAACCTCTATAAACCCTTTGCCTTTTACTGCTTATTTTTTTAGCGCAAGGATTTAAAACCAAACACATTCTAGTGTTGAAGTAAACTCGAACTGAACCTAATATTCATACTCGCAATAAACAGTTTTTCACAAACCAAATTGGCCAAGAACCACCAATTTGAGAGTGCAAGTTTAGTATTAAAATTTTTGTTGTGCACCAAACTCACTCTAATCTCGGGACCAACATATTCTAATATTTTTTATTAAAATATATATATTTATTCAAATTAAAAAATAAAATGGGTCAGAGACCAGGTCTGTTTCGTGGTCGGTGTCATTCTATAACACCAACACCAACATAGACCTAAAACTGAAATTATACCTTCTCCCTTTTCTACCCATCCCCACACAAACCCCGTCTCTCTCTCCTTCTACCTCTCTCTATCTCATCCCCTTATATTTTTAAATTATAGTTAAATAGTGGTGCATTAAAGTGACAAGTATCCTCTAAGATGGGAGAAAAGAATGAATCTAGACCACCTATTTTAATTGTTGGACGGCTATGATCGAATTTTAGATGAAACTTAAAAAGGTGCGTCAACGAGTCACTTGGCCAAATTTTCCCTACCGTTCACAAAAAGCCTACATTACAACCTATTGAAAGTCCTTTCCGATTCTAGATTTGTGTGCACATTCTAGCAGTGGAGATATTAAAAAATTTGCAAGCCTATGGTAGAAATTTCTTCATAAATGTTGTTGAGTGCTTTCATCTATACCTTAAACACTTAAGAGTTGAGCGATACACTTCCCGTGAGTTCTTCCACTGTTGATGAATTTTCTGTCTCTTTCAAATTACTTGTGTGTAGTGGATTTCTGATTCTTGACTGTGATGAATCTCGTGAAGCATTTTACTTTAATCGCATGATCTTTTGATTTATTTCTTGTGTATTGATTGAGGACAATCAAACGTTCAAGTTTGGGGGGCTTTGATAAGCTCATTATTTTACTCGCTTATCTATATTATTTTCTACTATTTTATGTAGTTTTATTAAGTTTATATATATATATTCTATGCATGAGTCTATATTAGGTGGTATTATGCGCGTATTAGTGTTTTTGCAGGATTTAGGCCTAAATTCATTTGAAAACCGTTCCAAAAGCAGTGACGTGTAAGAGTAGCAGTGAAGAGTTCTTCCACAAAGGGAATTCGGACTATTGGCACATGGCAATGGATGATGCTTTGAGTTAGCTCTCCAACGCAACTGGAATCGGGTCAATCGGAGTTCGGGAGAGGAAGTTATGGCCAAAACCGTGAGACCGCGCAGAAGGGGCGAGAGACAACGTCGATCGTAGCCAATCAGCATCGATCGATGCTGAAGAGGAAGCCACATCGATCGACGCCAATCGGCAACGATCGACGCGGGTCTGGTGATGCGGGAAATTTGATGAAAATCGGATTTATTCATATCTTTAGCCCTAGATTTGATAGGATACACATCCACCCCTATAAATACCTAGTAAATTCGACTTTTTCAGTACCAATCATCCTATTTTCATTCCACAATTTCGCTTTTAGAGTTTGGAGACTTGGGGAACACGAAACCCTTTATTTTTCTTGTAAGTTCTTTATGTTTATGCAATTTAATATGTTTTCTTTTGGCTTTCTATCTGCGATGAGTGGCTAGAAACCCTAGCGGGTTCTAGGGTTTGCTATTATTATGGATGCATGTTAGGATTAATTAATTAGGTTCGTGATTCCTGTGTTTATTTTTTTAATTCTAATTTAATTCAAGGACCGAGAGGTGACGATTAATTTAGATGTCTAGCTATTGATAGAAGGACCGAGAGGTGAATATTGATAGTGGGATTAGGAATACATGATACAATCTACACTATCCAAACAGATGTACTAGACTGTAGGAATTGAACCGATTTGCTTATCAGATTGACTAATTTGGTGTACTTGAGACGAGCGGAGAAAGTCACTAATTAGTAATCTAGGTTATATTTGCCAAATAAGGAAATATAGCATTGTTGCAGTATTCCACCTGTTAAGTTAATTGGTTCTACATGTTATCCATAATAAGAATTCTTCCCTAGAATCTGTGTTCTTTTTAATTTGCTTTCAAAACATCTTTAATTTTCAGCATTGTCATCTTTATTTTCCAAACAAAATCCTGATTTTGAATCACTCAAACAATGAATCTTAGGATCATAATTAGTACATAAGATAGTTTCCCCACACAATTTCCCTGGATTCGATAACCTTAGGGTTTACAAATTTATTTGCCACTGTTCCTATAATTAATCTGTAGATTTTACAGTGATCAAATTGGAGCCGTTGCCGGGAGTTGTTGATTTTATCTTGTTACTAATTCGTCCTAGAATTTGCTGGATTGAGTTTTATTTTTCTGTACGTGTGCGTGTGTGAGTTTTTGTGTCTGCGTCTCGCGTCGATCAACTCCCGTTAGCGTCGATCGACGTCAATCATTTTATGTTGCTTCGATCGACGGACACCTTGCATCGATCGACGCCGAATTGATATTTACCTATTTCCTGTGCAGGTGCATGAACACGCGAGCCAAAGGAAAAACACTCGAGGCCTTTGTCCCTGAAATTGAAGCAACCTGCAGGAAAATAAAAAAGAAAGGAAAAGAAAAACAACGAGAGATGGCTGAGAATCCTGAAGCACCTCTGCAAATATGACTCCCGAGGAGCAGAGGCAATTTGTGAATGAAGTACAGCAACTGAGAGCAGAACTACAAGTAGCCCAGGCTACTCAAGCGGAACAAGCTGCAAGACTGGCAGAGTTGAACGATTGGCAAGTTGTGATCCCGCAAAGGTCAATCTTGGATCGATTTCTTCCACAGCAAGCGGAGGCCGGATTCAGAGTTGGCATTGATGCCAACAACTTCGAGCTGCGCACAAGCCTTATCCAGATGGTGCAACAAAACCAGTTTGGGGGGAGAGCTGTAGAAGATCCATATACCCACCTCAACCAATTCATTGAGGTGTGTAACACTGTGAAGCAGAACGGAGTAACCCAAGATGTGAATAGAATGAGACTGTTCTCATTCTCACTCAGAGACGAGGCTTGGTCTTGGTATGCTGGATTGGATAAGAGTCAAATCAGGACATGGGAGGAGCTTCGAGCAGAGTTCCTTACCAACTACTTCCCACCGAGCCTGCTGCTGAAGAGGAAAGCTGCCATTACTACTTTCAAGCAGATGTATGATAAGTCACTCTACGAGGCCTGGAAGAGATACAAAGAGCTTCTATGACTCTGTCCTGGACATGGCATCGATTTGGAGATGCAAGTATGCCATTTCTATGAGGGTTTGAATCCTTACATGAAGGAGTTGGTTGATGCATCTGCTGGTGGTATACTGATGAAGAAGAGTGGTGCAAAGAGCATGAGGTTGCTGGCAGACATGGCACTGAATAGCCACCAATGGCCGACCGATAGACAGATTTCGATCAAAGCTGTGGAAGCCAAGCCAGAAATTGATGTGGTTGCGGAGGTGAAAAACCTCCGGGAAGAAATTGAAAAATTGGGCACAACACAAGCTGGAACTTTCGCAGAGCCAAGCATGGCTATTGTTCCGGTGGAGGCCGACTACATCAACTGGGGTGCAAGCAGTTCGTCTGGAACTGCTGGGACGGAGGTGAACTACATTGGTGGTGGTTATCACAATAACTACCGAGGCAATCAAGGGTATCATTACAACCATGGGCGATCTCACCCTGGTTTTTCTTATGCCAACCCTTCTGCTGCAGAACACCCTCCGCCTGGTTTTGATGTAGGTACAGAAGGAGAGATTGTAGAAAGAAAGAAATCCGTACTGGAGGAGACGATCGAGAAATTCATCAAGAGCTCGGATAACCGGTTTGAGAAAGTAGAAACCGAGGTGAAAGGGATGGCCAACCACATGCAGCTGATGACAAAACACCTTCAGATGATGGACACACAATTGAGCCAGATTGCCACCACACTCGGCAACCAACACAAGCCTGGACAGCTTCCGAGTACGACAGAGGTGAACCCCGCAAAGGAAAAGCCAGTGAAGGCCATTACTCTGAGGTCTGGGACGAGCTACAAGGGTCCCGAGATGGCTGTGAACGATTCTGGAGGTGAAAAGGAGCAAAAATGTGCGGGACAGGGATCCACGTCGATCGACGCACCATCCGCATTGATTGACGCAGAAGAGAAAGCCCTATCGATTGATGCCACGCTACGTCAATCGACGCCGAAGTCTGTTCTAGGCGCAAAGCTGAAGCAGGCTGAAGATCAACCCCCTCCTTTGCCATTCCCACAAAGGTTTACGAAGCAGAAAGAGGACGAGAAGTTCTCCAGATTTTTGGAGAATCTGAAGAAGGTCAGCATCAACATCCCGCTGATCGAAGCACTGAAGGAAATTCCAGGGTACATGAAGTACCTCCGGAAATTGATGAGTGTAAAGAAGCAATTCGTGGAGAACGAGACGGTGAAGATCCACGAGCAGTGTAGCCTGCTACTTCAAAAGCATAAGAGAAGCGATCCTAGATGCTTCTCTATTCTGGTTGAGATTGGGGGACACACGTTCAAGAGAGTACTATGTGATACTTGGGCCAATATCAACCTGATGCCGTACTCCATCTACAAGCATCTCAACATCGGAGAGATGAGGCCCACGATAATCACCCTGCAGATGGCGGACCGATCTGTGTCCTGCCCGAAAGGTATACTAGAGGATGTGCTCATTCGCGTGGGCCATCTCATTTTTCCTACAGATTTTGTGGTGCACGAGATGAAGGAGGACGAGAACATGTCCATGATCTTGGGGCCTGAGATTCTCGACACTAGCGCCGCTCTCATTGACTGTCATGGCGGCGAGATCACACTCCGGGCGAACAATGAAAAGATCACCTTTGTGATCGATAAGAGCAAGAAGAAAGCGGAGTGCAATCGAATCTCCGCTACTGAAGAAGGAGAGGAGTCTGAAGAGGAAGAAGCAACTGCCATTGAGTGGGAGAGAGGAAACGAAGGGGTGAAAGTGTCAACTACGCCGCCTTTTTCTGAGCTCACCACCATTGTCAAAGACCGGAAGGTTTACATGGTGGATTCCAAAGGTCGGCGAGTCTGGACCCGACGTCCCTGGCGGTGATTTGAGGTATCGTCGAGCTGCAATGTTAAATCAAACACTTGTTGGGAGGTAACCCAACCTTTTCCGTATTTTCTTTTCAATTTTCGTTTTTATTCAAATTTCAATTATTTTGCGTTAACAGTTATTTTGCAGTATTAATTAAAATAAAATAATAGGAGTACAGCTCGACATCGATCAACGCAGCCAGGCGTCGATCGACGCCGAGCAGCCAGCCGACTGGATACACTTGATCCGAGGAGAGGGTCGCAAGAAGGCTTCACGTCGATCGACGCTATCCCGCATCGATTGATGCAAAGTGCCAACAACAATCATTCCATCTCACGCGATGTTTGAAGACTCCGGGGGATAAAAAATTGATGTATGAGATCAACTCCCAGGTATCGTTCTCTCTTTTGTCTGATTTTCAAATTTATTCCACTCTTCAAGTTGGAAATAAGTTTGGGGGGATGTGGACAAGAGATGGAACGCTCTATTTTTTGTTTATTCTGCTTTCCGTATTTAAGTTTTGCCCTAAATTTTAAGTTTTATTCTATTTTGCGGGGAGAAATTTTGAGTTTTGAAATAACCCGAATGAGATTGTGAGAGTAGAATCGGTTGAGGGTTGAGTTTGAATTGATTGTGATTGTGGTTAGATGCCTATGAATGTAGAATACCGCATGATAGGATTGATTTGACACTTACACTTGCATGATGACTGAGCTGATTTGAAATTGACCGTGGAAGAAAAATTTTGAACCCTTGTGTGAGAAATTTGAGTTTTATTTCGTTTGATGTGAGATTCACATGTGTGTTTTTATTTCTCTAGAACTTGCCTATTTTATGTGTTGAGATTGCGTAGTGTGCACAAGTTTAGGAAATGATCTTAGGCCATCTTTGATAACCCAATATCCTAAACACTGTCCATTCACATTAAATTTTCCCTAGTTAGCCACTTTTGAGCCTACACAAAATTTTTTCTTTCCTTGTCTATGAGATTAAGAAGAAGTATTGGTTTCTCTCATGTCTTGAGTTGTGGTATATGGGGTAGAATGATTGTGTGATGGAGATAAGAAAATATAAATTAGTAGTGAAAATATGTGTGAAAAAGAAGCTCAAAGAAATAATTAGAATTCTCATAAGCTCTCTGAAAAGAAAAGGATACAAAAAATTATGTAAAGAGCATAAGAGATTCAAAATAAGCTAGAAAAAAAAAGAGGTTGTGCATTTGCTGATATATTTGAGGAGAAGGTTGGATGATGAATAGATGGTAGTTGCATTAGTTGAGAATGATCAACTCAACTTAATTTAGTCACTTGGCCAAATTTTCCCTACCGTTCACAAAAAGCCTACATTACAACCTATTGAAAGTTCTTTCTGATTCTAGATTTATGTGCACATTCTAGCAGTGGAGATATTAAAAAATTTGCAAGCCTAAGGTAGAAATTTCTTCATACATGTTGTTGAGTGCTTTAATCTATACCTTAAACACTTGAGAGTTGAGCGATACACTTCCCGTGAGTTCTTCCACTGTTGATGAATTTTCTGTCTCTTTCAAATTGCTTGTGTGTAGTGGATTTCTGATTCTTGACTTTGATGAATCTTGTGAGGCATTGCACTTTAATCACATGATCTTTTGATTTCTTTCTTGCCTATTGATTGAGGACAATCAAACGTTCAAGTTTGGGGGGTTTGATAAGCTCATTATTTTACTCACTTATCTATATTATTTTCTACTATTTTATGTAGTTTTATTGAGTTTATATATATATTCTATGCATGAGTTTATATTAAATGGTATTATGTGCGTATTGGTGTTTTTGCTGGTTTTATGCCTAAATTCACTTGAAAACCGTTCCAAAAGCAGTGACGTGTAAGAGTAGCAGTGAAGAGTTCTTCCACAAAGAGAATTCGGGCTATTGGCGCATGGAAATGAATGATGCTTTGAGTTAGCTCTGCAACGCAATTGGAATCGGGTCAATCGGAGTTCGGGAGAGGAAGTTATGGCCAAAACCGTGAGACCGTGCAAAAGGGGCGAGAGACCACGTCGATCGATGCCAATCAGCATCGATCAACGCTGATGAGGAAGCCACGTCGATCGACGCCAATCAACAACGATCGACGCGGGTCTGTTGATGCTGGAAATTTGAGGAAAATCGGATTTATTCATATCTTTAGCCCTAGATTTGATAGGATACACATCCACCCCTATAAATACCTAGTAAATTCAACTTTTTCAGTACCAATCATCATATTTTCATTCCACAATTTAGTTTTTAGAGTTTGGAGACTTGGGGAACACGAAACCCTTTATTTTTCTTGTAAGTTCTTTATGTTTATGCAATTTAATATGTTTTCTTTTGGATTTCTATCTGCGTTGAGTGGCTAGAAACCCTAGCGGGTTCTAGGGTTCGATATTATTATGGATGCATGTTAGGATTAATTAATTAGGATCATTTCCTGTGTTTAATTTTTTTAATTCTAATATAATTCAAGGACCGAGAGGTGATGATTAATTTAGATGTCTAGCTATTGATAGAAAGACCGAGAGGTGAATATTGATAGTAGGATTAGGAATACATGATACAATCTACACTATCCAAACATATGTACTAGACTGTAGGAATTGAACTGATTTGTTTATCAGATTGACTAATTTGGTGTACTTGAGACCGAGCGGAGATTGTCATTAATTAGTAATCTAGGTTATATTTGCCAAACAAGGAAATATAGCATTGTTGCAGTATTCCACCTATTAAATTAATTGGTTCTACATGTTATCCATAATAAGAATTCTTCTCTAGAATCTGTGTTCTTTTTAATTTGCTTTCAAAACATCTTTAATTTTCAGCATTGTCATCTTTATTTTCCAAACAAAATCCTGATTTTGAATCACTCAAACAATGAATCTTAGGATCATAATTAGTACATAAGAGAGTTTCCCCACACAATTCCCCTGAAATTCGATAACCTTAGGGTTTACAAATTTATTTGCCACTGTTCCTATAATTAATCTGTAGATTTACAGTGATCATTCACTATGTAATTACAAGCCTCCTTATGATCTATACACTGCCCGTAGGTGCCTCCGTCCTCTAGTCAGCTGTGGCACTCGCCTAGGAACTCCATGCAGATTCAGTCTTTAGGTTGAAGTGGGGACGCACCACGCAGCCTCCTTCCTGGTGGTTGGATGTTTACTTGTTCTTCCCAAATTTAAGGTTGGATATTTACTTGTTCTTCCCAGAACTCAGGTGGTTGGCATACGCCCGTGAGAAACAGAATCCCAAATTAGGAAACTGAATGCTATGAATATATCTCAGAAATATATATTCACCTAAGAAGAGCTTCTGCTTTACAGCTTTAGCCTCGTGCTAGGAGAAGTTATCACGGTATAACTTGAGTCGGAGACTCAAGTCTCGTGTAAGGAAACATGGAAACTCGAGGAGTTTGCAGAGAGATCCTCTTTGTCGTGTGAAGACTTTATGATTCTTAGCTCAGAGCTCTTTCATCCTCGTTTGTTGGCTAAACGTTCATATGTTGATCATTAACAGTTAGAGGTTGAGGTGCAGACCCTTTTATAGAGGATTTCCTCAAGACATTTTGAATTTCTGCCCGTTAGACACATAAATCCAGACGTTAGACTCATGGAAGATATTGGCCAATCGTAGCCCATGCCTTAGGTCTGCGACTTGCTCTGCTCAGCTGCGTCAGTGTACCATACACTAACTTTATGTCAGACTAAGTTCTCAGTTTGAGGAACCTAGGTATGTATAACCTCATAATGACATACACTTGGGCATACTTAAATGCCTAAGTCTAACCGAGCTTCAATATCTTTTGAATAGCTCTATCTTTAAAGGTAGAGGCTCTCGTACTGACTTGCTAAACTCAGTTTAGCTTAGCACTCATACTGACTTTCCTAGGTCAGTATGGTAGACCCTCATACTGACTATCCACAGTCAGTATGGAAAACACCCTCATACTTATTTCTTCGGATCAATATGGAAAACCCTCATACTGACTTCTCCTTAGTCAATACAGGGAAGCTCCCATACTGACTTCTCCTAGTCAGTATCCTAGACCTTATACTGAGTGCTCCATCTCAGTTTTAGGTTAAGGCTATACTTGGTGAAAACCAAGTTTCAGGCGTGTATGTAGTCAGTTCTCGAGCATTCTCCTTTGCTCGATCTTCATCCTAAGTTCTATTACAACTCAATCGACCCTATACAATGATTACAAATTAGAACTCTTGACTCTGAAAAACTGACTAAGATGGCTTACAATCTTTATCCCACCAAAACACAAAAAGTAAGGCAAAAAGTAAGGAAGGGTTTTTCTAACAAAAATCCTTTCAATTTCACCCTTTTTGGTGTTTTCAAAACCATCTAGAACCTAAGCTAATGAGGTGTGGATAACTTTAGAGTTTTTACAATTTTCACAAATAGTCACATAAACTCAGTAAAGTTCCCCCTCAAAAACTTCTTTTCACTTAAGATCTTCTCCTTATAGATTCGAAAGAGATATTGCTCGATTGATTTTTCAAGTCAATTTAGAGTAGTTAAATCTTAAGTAGGAGAGAGTCAAAAGCCTGCTGATTACACTGGATTGTGCAAGTTCAGCACATGAAGAACGAAGACCTTTGTTGAACAAAAAGAGATTGTCATGAACAAGTCAGCTTACCCTCTAATAATTCTCATTACACGTATAAGGATAAACTAACATAAAGAAACCTATTACAGAACTATGACTAGTCTATACTAGGCTGCTTCCGGTCTTCATGATGTTCTTCAAACATGGCTGCAACAGTAGCTTACTGCAGCTGTGCTTTTCAGAGGTTTGCTAGTGTTGCCGTTGGCAAAGGTAAACCAGCAGTAGTGGCAAGACACACGGGTAGATCCTTCTCTGATTTTACAGCTGAGATGACCATGGAGAACATTCCTTACGATTGTCTTACCCCTCCAAGATTCTCTTCTCACTTGACTGCATGAACTGATTCCTCAGTTTGTGCGCATCATGCAGCGAAGAGCTCTCTAAAAAGAGCTAGAGCAATCCGTGCCTACATGCTTCTTTGGCACTTCACAACAGACTTGGAGAGATTATCTCTGCCTCTACTGTGGTAGTAGGATCTGCTCTGCTTAATCTTCTGATGTTTTCTACACCTCCAGTACTTCTTTCCCCCCTCTTTGACTACTGATAAGTTAGGATTTTCACCAACTTATCTTATTGTTCTTTGACTGATTGTGTAGTGTTTAGATCGTTTTTGTACTTATTTTTGTGCATGAGTTGGTTTTTGTACTTGGAATGTTGTGTTTGATGAATCGTGCAGGTTTCTAATCGAAAAAACAGAGGAATCAGGATTCAGTGTTCGAGACCTCGTCGATCGACGAGGGCCCTTAGCCGATCGATGAGGCATGTTGATGGTCAAGCGATCGACGAAAGAAGATGGCTTCGTCGACCGATGCCATTCAGATGCGGTCAACGAGGAAAGATGCTGGGATGCGATCGACGAAGATCAGACGCAGTCGACGCGCATGCGGAAATCCTGTTTCTCATCTGATTTGGAGATAG
>JAPKLW010001286.1:129885-181063 GCA_026898455.1 Plectranthus barbatus
ATCAGTTCAATTCCTACAGTCTAATACATCTCAATGGACAGTATAGAGTATATCATGCATTCCTAATCCCACTATCAATATTCACCTCTCGGTCCTTCTATCAATAGCTAGACATCTAAATTAATCGTCACATATCGGTCCTTAAATTAATCTAGAATTATAAAATAAACACAGGAATCATGAACCTAATTAATTAATCCTAAACATGCATCCACAATAATATTAAAACCCTAGAATCTACTAGGAATTTAGCTAGACATTATTGAAGAAAAAGACATAATTAAAGGAAAATAAACTTGCATTGAAAATAAAAATCGAATTTCAAATAGTGTAGGAAAAATAAATACTAGACTCTAAATTACTACTGAAATAAAAGAAAATAAAAACATAAAAAAGCGCCCTAAATTGTCTAAACAAAAGGAGTATTTATATTTTTTATTTGGGCTTTACAAGGCTAAATTCTATAGGAGATATGATTAGATTTGATGTATAACTACATCTCCATGTCTTATAATGAATATATCTTTAATATTAAGTCTTCAGGGCTTTCAATATGATATATCTCTTCAATCTTGGCCAAATCTCGCCCAATATTTGTGAAAATCTTCTAGAAAATCGTTAAAAATATTCACGTCGATCGACATGGGTCTGCATCGATCGACGTGAAATCCATGTCAACCGATCTCTAGCGCATCGATTGATTCTGCGTGTTCTCATGGTTTTGGTCATAACTTTTGCTTCCGAACTCCGATTGATCCGATTGTAGTTGCATTGGAATGTTAATTCAAAATTCTTTTGATTGGAATGCTCCATTAGCTCGAATTCCAAGTGTTGAAGAAGTAGTGACTGTTTCTTTGAACATCCACTGCTCTCGGTACGAATTTTTAGTTTGATCACTGATATTTCTACTAGATTAATTATAGGATAGTGGTCAAATAAATTTATAATCCAGGAATGTCGAACCCTTAGGAAAATGATGCACGAGATAGTCCTATATACTAAAACACAGTTTCAGACTACTTGTTTGAGTAATTTAGAAATTGAGGTTGGATTTATAAAACTAGGCAAAAAAAATAAAGAGGAATTTTAATCAAATAAATCAAAACACAGATTCTAAGGCAGAAGTCCTGTTTTGGATGGTATGCAAGAACCAATTAAATTAATAGGTGGAATACTGCAATTATGTTATATCTCCTTGGTCGGGCAAATATAACCTAGATTACTAATTAGTGACATCTCTCGGTCTCAAGAACATCAAATTAGTCCATCTCATAAGCAAATCAGGTCAATTCCTACAGTCTAATACATCTCAATGGACAGTATATAGTATATCATGCATTCCTAATCCCACTATCAATATTCACCTCTCGGTCCTTCTATCAATAGCTAGACATCTAAATTAATTGTCACCTATCGATCCTTAAATTAATCTAGAATTATAAAATAAACACAAGAATCATGAACCTAATTAATTAATCCTAAACATGTATCCACAAAAATATTCAAATCCTAGAACCTGCTAGGAATTTAGCAAGACATAATTGAAGAAAAAGACATAATTGAAGGAAAATAAACTTGCATTGAAAAAAAATAGAATTTCAAAGAGTGTAGGAAAAATAAATACTCGACTCTAAATTACTACTGAAATAAAAGAAAATAAAAACATAAAAAAGCACCCTAAATTTTCTAAACTAGAGGGATATTTATAGTGTTTATTGGGCTTTACAAGGCTGAATTCTATATGAGATAGGATTAGATTTGATGTATATCTATATCTCCTTGTCTTATAGTGAATATATCTTTAATCTTGAGTCTTCAGGGCTTCCAATATGATATATCTCTTCAATCTTGGCCAAATCTCGCCCAATATTCGTGAAAACCTTCCACAAACTCGTCAAAAATATTCGCGTGGATCGACGTGAAAAATATGTCGACCGGTCTTTGGCTGCATCGATCGATTTTGCGCGTTCTCACGGTTTTGGTCATAACTTTTGCTCCCGAACTTTGATTGACCCGATTCTAGTTGCATTGGAAAGCTAATTCAAAGTTCTTTCGATTGACATGCTCCATTAGCTAAAATTCAAAATGTGAAAGAATTAGTGACTATTTCTTTGAAAATCCATTGCTCTTGGTATGGATTTTCGGAAAATTCGACCTCAAACCTGTAAAAATACCCCACTACATGCACAATACCCTCCTATAGTGATTCATGCAATAAAAATAACTAAAATGCAATTAAAAACAAGGATAAATCAAATCAATAATGAGCTAAAATATGAACTCATCAACGCACTCCGCAACCTCCTTCCCGGTGGTTGGATATTTACTTGTTCTTCCCAGAACTAAGGTTGGATGTTTACTTGTTCTTCCCAGAACTTAGGTGGTTGGCATACGCCTGTGAGAATGAGAATCCCAGACTAGGAAACTGACTGCTAAGAATGTATCTCAGAAAGATATATTCACCAAAGAAGAGCTTCAGCTTTACAGCTTCAGCCTCGTGCTAGGAGAAGTTAGCACAATATAACTTGAGTTGGGGACTCAAGTCTCGTGTAAGGAAACACGAAAACTCAGGAAGTTTGCTGAGAGATCCTCTTTCTTGTGTGAATACTTTAGGATTCTTAGCTCAGAGCTCTTTCAACCTCGTATGTTGGCTTAACGTTCATATGTTGATCATTAATCGTTAGAGGTTGAGGTGCAGACCCTTTTATAGAGGATTTCATCAAGACATTTTGAATTTCTTCTCGCTAGACACATAAATCCAGACGTTGGACTCATGGAAGATATTGTCCAATTGTAGCCCATACCTTAGGTCTGCGATCTGCTCTGCTCTGTTGTGTTAGTGTACCATACACTAGCTTTATGTCAAACTAAGTTCCTAGTTTGAGGAACCCATGTTTGGATAACCTCGTACTGACTTACACTTGGGCATATTTAAATGCCTATGTCTGACTGAGCTTCGATATCTTTTGAATAGCTCGATCTTTAAAAGTAGAGGATCTCGTACTGACTTTCCAAAGTCAGTACAACTTAGCCCTCATACTGACTTCCCTAGGTCAGTATGGTAGACCCTCATTCCGACTGTCCACAGTCAATATTAAAAATTCCCTCATACTGATTTCTCCGGATCAGTATGGAAAACCCTCATACTGACTTCTCTTTAGTCAGTACGGGGAAGCCCCCATACTGACTTCTCCTGGTAAGTATGGTAGACCTTATACTGAGTGCTCCATCTCAATTTTAGGTTAAGTCTATACTTGGTGAAAACCAAGTTTCAGGCATGTATGTAGTCAGTTCTCGAGCTTTCTCCTTTGTTCGGTCTTTATCCTAAGTTCTATTACAACTTAATCAATCATATACAAGGATTACAGATTAGAACTCTAGACTCTGAAAAAACTGACTAAGATGGCTTACAATCTTTGACCCTCCAAAACACAAAAAGTAAGGAAGGATTTCTCTAACAGTAATCATATTCTAAAAATCTCAATCACTTTATGAAACATACAAAATTTACTATTTTATATAATGCAACTTACATTCGAAAAATAAACAACTATGTTTTTAATCAACCAATCTATGAAACATACTACAACTTTTCAAGCTTATGTTATGCAACTTTGGAGACTTATATAATGCTTATTTACAAGCTTATACAATGCAACTTACATCAGTAAAATATATGACTATGTTCTAAAAACATCAATCATTCCTTGAAGGATAATGCAACTGTACAGACGCATATAATGCATATTTACTTACTAATATAATGCAACTTACATCTGAAAAATAAACAACTATGCTTTTAACCAACCAAAACATACTACAACTTTGTAGGCTTATATAATGCATATTTGCAAGCTTATATAATGCAACTTTACATGCTTATATAATGCAACTTGCATCAGAATAATACACAACTATATTCTAAAAACCTTAATCATTCCATGAAGGATAATGCAACTGTACAGACATATATAATGCATATTTGTAGGCTTAGATAATGCAACTTACATATGAAAATTAACAACTATGAAATAATTAAAATTATTACACAAATAGAAACAATCATTGTAACATACTATTGCAAATATACAGGCTTATCAAATGCAAATATCCAGGCTTAAATAATGCAATTTAAAATACATAGACATATCAAATACAAACATACTTGCTCCAAATAATACAATTTAATAATATATATGTATACTGTCAATGTTTAATGGCCCGTGAACGATAAAAAAATAGTAACAAACAAAAAAACACAAGATCTACAAGCTGTGTTGATCACTTGGATTCATAATTTTAAAACACAAATACAATCTCAATAAAAAAAATCTTTCTCTCTATCTCCCTCCCCAGAGCCGCAATAGGGAGAGCCGTGAGCCGCTGGTAAATTATAGACAAGGATGTTAGTGGAGTTGCTTCGCGATGCATCAGAGATGGAGTTGGAGATGCAAGGGGAAGACAACACATCACTATCCTTTGCTCGCTACCTCATTGGTGTTTGACAACATCAAGTCCCTCATTGATTGCATTCTTACTCAATGTTGACGTTCTTTGTTTCTCCATCACCACAATCAAAAACAATATCCCATCCTCCTCCTTCAACTTTTTGTTGGGATTGTATACTAAAAGCATTTATGATTAAGTGTGTTCGTTTGAAGCTCTGGTCTTCATAAATGTGTTATATCAACATAATCGCTATTTGATATAACAAACATACGGTATGAACTATAATATCCTATTATCTCGCCTATAGGGATGATCATATGGTGTGTAGGAGATCACAGAGGATCATATTAATCGTTTGACCTTGTGAGATATAAATAGTATCACGACTGAGATAGTCCTTGGATAGGCTGTCGGTTTAGGCTGCGACACATCAGTTTATAAGTGAGCTTATCCTAGCTACTTGTTGTGTCGATACATTTTTATGTTTTGATGGGATCAACAGTGAGATATGTCATTCTAATTGATATATGAATAAGTCAGATCTCTAGATACTTGTTATGATCTTAAACCTAATGGAAGGCTAAGGGGCATACATAAGTTGGACCACACTTTGACTTGTTATGGTGGTGAGTCTTTCATGTACTCTTATACCTGCATCTTGGGTGTGGCGGTTTGTGTGTGGCCTCCTTAGACTGGACATGTAGGTAATCATATCCGCTTTAAGATGGGGACATTCCCTAAGGAGCCCACAAGGCTCATTATGCTAAGCCTTGAAGGTTGAATTATTTAATTCACGCATAAGTGAAAAGGAATGAGTGGTACTACTCATGAAATAAGAGGTTAATTAATTGTGGCTGATTGTCATAAGCCAAATTAATTAATGAATGTCCAAAACCTTAAATATGTGGATCATTCAAGTTTAATGCAACCCGTTCCAAATAACATGGTAATAAAGGAGTGAGTCAACATTGATTTCCTTGGTGAAATCAAATTAATGTTTTATTAACTAATTATGTTCTGGGTTGGACATGAAATCAATTAATAAGGAGACCCACTTTATGATGGGTTTTAATACTGAAAGCATTTATTATAATGAGTATACAATGGTTTATTTCTCCTATCTGTTAAACAAACTACATGTATGAACAATGGTATCCTCTTGTCTCACCGATAGGGATGATCATACAGCGAGTTTTAGATCGCAGAAGACAGTATAATCACTTGACCAAGTGAGACATAAACCTAATCACAGCCGAAACAGTGTATGAGGATACGTCTGTCCGGATGGCTACGGCATTGTCGGAATAAGTAGTCTGTCTTGGTTACTTGACATGCTGGTACGCAGGGTTGGTGTATTGATGGACCACAGTGAGATGTATTCGCCTGTCTGACATCAGCGAATACAAGATCTCGATATTGATTGAGTCCAAACCCTGACGAAGGTTCAGGGGTTTGCACGGGTTGACTGTTGCTTTGACTTGCCATGGTGGAGAGCCTGAGTAACGTGCTCGTATATCCGCATCTTGGGTAACAACAGTTCATGTAGTACTGCCTGAGACTGGGTTTAGGTAACCATATCCGAGTAATAGGATGGGGACATTCCCTGTGGAGCTCAATAACATTCACCGTGCCAAAGTCTTGCAGGCTGATTAAGTTCAGGCACGAGTGATAAGGATTGAGTGTTACTACTCAGGAATTATAAGATATTAATTAATTTTAGTTAGAGCTCGTCAGAGGCTCCGATTAATTAATGAATGTCCGGTAACCTTAAATATCGGGATTCTCAATTAATGCAGCCCGTTCTCATAATGTGGTAATAAATGGGTAGGTCAGTATTAATTCTGTGGTGAAAAAGAATTAATATTAATTAATTAATTGTGTCCTGGGTTGTGGACATGGGAATTAATTAATCATAGGCCCACTTTATTATTTGCATTAGGTCCCAGGACTGGCCCAATTAAATATGCTGAAAAAAGGGCCTAGTAGCCCATTAGGGATAAAACCCTGGGTCTATAAATAGACCACTCTCTCTTGGAAACCCTAGCCACTTGTGTGATCATTCAAATCAGTCAAAACCCTAGAGTAGAGAGAGAGGTGGGCGGCGCCTGTAGTGGGGAGGAGAAGGATTTTTCTGCTCCGGCCTACAACACAGATCTGTGGAATCCTCACCAGTAGCAGATCTGAGAAGCATTGGGACACAACCCTGAAGATCTAATCTGGAGAACATATTTCTCTCTTCTTCTCTTTTATTTTCAATTTTAATCTAGAAATTAGATATCTAATTTCTATTTCCGCAGATTAAATCGAATCGCGTGGTTGAATTGAAATTGGATATTCAAACGCAAAAGATCGGATCATACTCTACGGAATAACAGTAATTCCTTAATCCACAATTCTAAGAATTAAATTCATAGGATCATGCTAGGGTTTATTGTGAATTTAACTGTGTGCAATATCTATAAATTGGTCCTGTTCAATTGGTTTTTGTGATTCGGTTCACTGGAAAACCCTACACTTTACTATTCACATTTGATCCCTGATCTGGCCCACAAAATGCTCAGAGCTCATTAGCATTAGGGTTTTCCAAACCCTAATACTATATAAACCCCTTCTCTCTATCAGATCAATATTTTTTTTACACAAACGATACAGATTTTAGTATGATAGTACAAAATTGAGAGAAAAGAGAGAGATGGGCGATGGCTATTTAGAAGGGAGAAAATGATCGATTTCTCCGACCTTCTGAATCAACTCGGTAGCGTATCCTCACCAGATTTCTGAGAAGCAAGGGAACAGATCAGAAGATCAGATCTACTGGAACACTACAACATTGATCAAGATCCCCACATCCGGAATCTATTATCATCGATCCAGATCTAGAGATCAGAAGCTGGAGTTCAGGTATTCCGTAAATCATCCTCTACAATTAAATATTAGGAGCATGCATAGGGTTCGTCTAGTTTATTTAATCTGATTTATCTTTGATACCCTAAGAATGATCCAAACGGCTGAAAATATAAATGACAACTCACGTTGTCTATTGTAGAGGCAGTTCCTACAATTGGTATCAGAGCCAGGTTTGGATTTTTAGGCTATGTCTTAAATAAATTAAGATTGAATAAATATGTATGTCTAAATTTAGTTTGGGAAAATAATGGTCCTAGTGCTTCCGCTCCTTTAGTAGAGCTCTTAAGTTACCAAATTAATAGTGATGATAAAATGTTGCAATTCTTGGTTGGTGGGAATGTGATTCGTTTTGAGGTGGGTGAGTTTGCACGGTGACTGGTTTAGGTTTTGGGTCCTCTGCCTTTGGTCCATGTTCTAATGATCTTGATGTTCATTCTAGATCATTTTTTATAGAAAATTTTGTCAAAATAGCCACTGACATCGAATGATCTTTCTAAGAAGTTTAAGGAGTGTACAGTACATCGTGAGGATCACTTGCTTTACTTGAGGGTCGCCAACATATTAGCTTGTTGGTGTTTTGTGTTGGGGTACAATGATAGGAAGTTAGTTGAGGGATGTCATAGTGGAGGATATGGGTGCTGGAATGCTTTCCAATGGGGGCTTATACCTATCTGTCGTTACTACACTACATTTCAGTAACCCTTGCCACTAGAGACCGAGAAGGCTTGATCACGATGAGTTTCCATGGGCCTATTTGGGGATTATAAGTATTATAGAAATTTAAAAACCATAGCTTATGAATTATGATATAGATCTTGTTGAGTTAACTAAATGTTTTCATTACGGTTTATTTGTAGGTATAGGCCTATGAGGCTATTCTGGAATTGGGACTTGCATGTTGCATGATGCCGTGCTAATTAGTCAACAATCACGGTACAAGAATAAAATATCAATCCGGATACTTCTTAGTTTGCGTGCTAGAATACTAGTTAATGATGTGTTGCTTTTGTATCTAAGTTTGGAATAGTCATTGAGTTTTGTGATTATCCTAGGCAATGAAACAAAATTATGCTATCTAATGAAGCAAAACCAAAACATGAAACATCACATCCATCATCATCATCATCATTCAATCACCTTCAATCACCTCCACTCTCTATCCAACAATTGTAAGAATCAATCACAAGACAAACTAGTTCAACAAGTTGTGTAGGATAAGATATTGGATTGAAATCCACAATAAATCAACAAAGATAGAATTGAGTGCTGCAAACAAACATTTAATTCACCTAACAATGGTTAATCTACCCTAGACTTCCTAATCCCCTTAGCACCGGCGAATTAGGAGTTGATGAGGTTAAGTGCTCAAACCGTTTCGTTATTGAACTTAACCACACTCTAAATGGATCGTAGATTATCGACCTATAGGCTATCACTGCATAGGGATAGGTTCAATACTTATATGCTACCACACTATTCACGACTCCTAAATCTGTTTATTGGCTATAATTTTGAAGCCTAACAATCCATTAGCTGGTTAATGCCTACACTATTGAATTAGGATATAAGCTCTAGAGTGGGAAGTGAATTTATAGTGAATAACCGTCTAAATTTTGCCAAAAGTCCTTGCCAAATGCGTTTCTCCACTTTTTATATTAAGTGAACAGACCCAGATCTCGCTTGGGACCGATTCGTCTCGCCTGAGATTCGCCAGATCTGAAAAACTATCAAAAACATTTGCAGGATCCCGCCCCGAACCAATTTGGCTCGACCGAGATTTGCCTCTGTGGGGTAGATCTCGGCCGAGCTTTGTAGGGTTCGGTCGAGATCTACCTTACAAAGGCAAATCTCGACTGAACCCAAACGGGTCTGGGCCAGTATTTGGCTCTGTTTTCACCCTACTGCTCCTCTACTCCATTCGGGTTAAGATTTCCAAAGCTTGTGCAAGATATGGGTCAAAATTACACCAAAAGTTGGCAAAACTTGATGATTTATGCTCATTTGCTTCCCTACACAACATCAACACGACAAAACAAGGAAACACGACAAAAGCAAACAAAATCTATGATATGTGGGTGAAATAAACACAAACAAGCACTCAAACACATCGAAAAGTTGATCATTTCACAAACATATCATAATCCCCCAAACTTGAACCTTTGATTGTCCTCAATCAAAACAAAGTAAAGAAATCATCCTACCTAGTGCAATACCTCATAGCTCATCATATTAATCTTTGCATGCCTCAATCAAACGAGATTATCACCTAAATTTGTGCAACAATTAATGCAAGAGAGTCAAACCTCTCAACAAGATAGATAAAAGCAATGAAATTCACTCCCTGTCGTGTTTAGGGACCGATCACTCAAGTACGAGATATCAAGTTCGATTTCCATAGGCTTGCATCCTATCTCACCACTATACTACAACGAGCTAGATTCTAGAATCAAGAAGGTCTTTGATTTGGTTATGATGTGGTTGTCTAAAAGGTAGGTGGTTTTAGGTCAAAGTGACTAAACTCCTCAAATTCCCTAAACTCCCAAGCATTTTCTCTAAACGACCAATCCTGTGGCTTATTCGACTCACTTCCTCTTCTTTTTTTTCTTTTTCTTTTTCTCTTTTTGTTTTTTTTTTCTTTTCTTTTTCTCATGCCTTTGCATGTTTCACTTTTTCTTTCAATTTTTTTCGTTTGTGCTCATTTTTCATGACTTGTACATTTTCTTTTCAACTCTTCAATTTCTTTCTTTGCCTCAACAAACAGGATTCAATTCACCCAAAACAACCAATTCCTATATCCACACTCACACATCCGTATTCACCCTCATACACACATCCCCCAAACTTATTTCTAATTATATCTCAAAGAAATTCGTCAATAAAGCTCAATCACGGGGAACAACGATATGGAAGGCATTGATCAAATAAAACACCTTATACCCCCAATGTGCAAGGTAGGACTAGGAATCGATGGCCTAATATAATTTTCTAGTCAAAAGCTCATGCTATAGATAGAGAACAGATGCAAGTCCTAGATTTCTCACTCTCAATATTGCCTCTCACAATCGAAAAGATATGACAATATCAAAACTCAATTCTCATGACTTTTGTCAAGTCTCAAGCATTAACACACACAAAGCTCGGTAATTCAAAAGTTCAACCTAAGCATGCTTCAATATCAATGATTCCGCCCTATCATAGGTTTAAGTAGAACTCATACTCCACTAGTCCATCAAGAGTAGATCTCAAGTCTAGTTCGGGTTCATCACACAACACACATACATGCATTCATACAAACAACTTAAACAACAACTACACAATCAACAACTATAACAAATGGCAAGAGAAACGATAGGATGTGTTACCCATCGGCACCCACGATCAAACCCACTCTCCATCGGCCTTATTTTTCCTACTAACACAAACACAAATACACCACCACTTGAGCATAAATGATTTAAACAATAGCTCATATCCACCAAATCAAAATTCCACTTCAAAACACGTCCACAATGAATCCTCAACAACAAGATAAACATTCAAACCAACAATTATCTCATCAAAACATCTTTCCACCAAACATTTCATCCTCAAATTATTAAAATCAAACAATTGTACCACTAGCTCCACCATACATTCCACATGTCATTCATCAACATTCATTAATCAAAATGTAACGAGAATAAAACAATGAACCTCAAACCAATAAACCTCAAATCAATAATGATAAAAACCATTCACGATCCAACATATCCGAATCCAACAATATAGTACAACCATATCGAATCATTCAAATGTAATCAATATCTACATCTAAACATAAGGAAAATCATTTAAAAAGACAAGGTAGATAAAGGTAAGGTAGGAACACACCATCAGATTTCACCCCAGAAATAGACTCCCAAAATTCAGCCACATTCACATCATCAGGAACAAATATAGACTCCTCATCATAGCCATTTATCTCATCAAGCTCTTGTCTATGTAAAATGTATTCACGACCTCTAACCTCTAATGCCGCAGATATGGGAGTACTTCCGACGCCCTTCAACACTGTCACGGAGGCCATGAACTCCTTAGTGATGTCCATCTATGCCGGCCACATCCCCGTTAAGTAAATCTTCCAACCAAGGCCGGTGAGAAGATTCCATACAACATCTTTCAACTCCAAGACCTCCAATGTCTCACTACAAGGATATCTTGTGCCCACAAAGTTCTTCTCCACAACAATTTTGTACCTTGAATACTCCTCATCATTGAAGTTTTGCGGCCGACAGATTCCAAATGTTGATTGACTCCCTCGAGCTTTCTTGCTGGTCATAATGAAAAATCAGAGGTGAGGATCGCACAAAGCAAGAATTAAAAGTTTGGAAGTGAAAATTTTGCTAGAAATCGAGTTGGGGCAAAATGAACCATAGACCCCTTTTAAAATTGTGCTAGATCCCAGTCGGGATCCTGTGGGTTCGGTCGGGATCTCAGTCTGTCCCAACCTTTTTTTGAAAATTCGAACCATCTCGACCGAACCTAAGATAACACTGAGCTGGGTTCGGTCTGGATTCTTCTCTGTCCCTCCAGAAATTGATTTCCCAATCGAGCTCAACCAAACCTAAGGCAGCATGTGGTTGGGTTTTGTCGATATTTTGCAGGTTGGGACGAGATTTTTCAGTCCGGGGCAAAATTTCTATCTGTTTTCCAGCTCCGCGACTTCTTTTCATCCATATTTTCAATTATATGGCCAAAATTGCATCCCCCAAACTCAACTTCTCAACACCAAAACACAATATATCTGCAAAAACATCATGAAAGATTAATCATCTCTCATTGAAACTTCATTCCTACCTCAATAAACAACACCAAACAAACTGGCATTTATTCAAATCAAGAAGCAACTAAAAGAAAATAAAGTTGGGTTGCCTCCCAACAAGCGCTTGTTTAAAGTCTTTAGCTTGACTTCATACCTCGTTGGCTTCAATTATTAGTAAATGGAGAAGAACCAGAACTCATACCTCGATCCATGTCTCATGGCTCACCCGGAAAAATTAACTTCCTTCTTTTGCTCCGTGGTGCTTCATCCTCTAACCTAGCTTTTTGGCTCTCAACTCGCTTTGATCGAAGAAGTCCCCCATCTCATCATTATCATCCTTTGCTTCTTCCAAGCCAATCACTTTTGGATCCAAACTTGTTTTTAACCTTTTTTGTTCCAGCTCCCCTTTCTAAAAAATCTCTCTTCTCATTCAAAGGCTCTCTTCTCATTCAAAGGCTCACTATCCTTGCCTTCTTCCACACATTCAACACCCTTCGGGGGAAAAACAAATACCACTCCTTTACCTTCACATTGAAGATTAAGCTCCCCATTATTCATATCAAACAATGCATCAATTTTATGCAAGAATGGTCACCCTAAGATTAAGTGGATTCCCCTCGATTTTTCATATCAACAACTAGGAAGTCACCCGGGAAGGTGAAGTCCAACACTTCAACATTCACATCCTCTACAACTCCTCTTGGATAAAATAGAGCATGATTAGCCATTTGTAGGACATGATTTGTCAGCTTTTGCACCCCTACATTCAACTCCTTGAACAAGGTCCAATACATAATTTTCACTCTAGCTCCGGAGTCACGTAAAAACTTTGTCCCCCAATCTTGCAAGCAATCACAAAGCTTCCCGGTTCATCCTTCTTACTTGCTATTTTCCTTTCACCTCATGCTTTAACATCTTCATTAGGATCATCTTCCATAAACTCATCCTCATTCATACCACTCATCAGTTTCGACTCTTCCTCGATCAAGTGATCCAACAAAGGAACAATTTATATCTCCTCCAGAAGTGGCATCTCAATATCACTTTTCTTCACATAGTCAAAGAAATTGACTTCCTCTTCTTGAGCCACATTCTCCTTCACTTCTTCACTTTTCTCTAGTGATTCACCATCCACAACTTTTTTTTCTTCATCAAACTCCACTCTCTCCACTTTAGGAGTCATTACCAAGATTCGATCCTCCTCTCCTCGCTCTTCATCCACAACATTGCAACTTTTCTTTTGGGTAGTCTTTGTATCACTTGAAAACTTACCGGCTTGATGCTTCCCACTCAATGTTTTAGCTATCGAAGAGATTTGGATTTGTATCTCATCTAGCATACCATCATATTTTTCGAATCTTTTGTCAATCTGCTCATTCGGATTTCTCCTTGCATCGTGATTCTCATGCTGACTTCTACCTCCCCTCATGTATCCTCCTTGTGAACTGATAAGTTCATATTTGTACTCACTTATCCATATTTTTCTCCATTGTTTTAGTTAAATTAGTTTATGTTTTTAGTCATTTCTGTGCATGAGTCTATTTTAGAGGATGTTATGCTCTCTATGGTGAGTTTTGCATGTATTTAGGGCTAAAAAGAGGTTTAATGATGAAAAGAGCTGAGTTACAAAGAGTTGCCGCTTCGATTGACACACGGGAAGTCCACCAAGTTGGAAGATGAGCCAAAATCCTGAAGCAGGACCTCTGCATCAACCGACATGGTGCATGTTGCTCGACACAGAGGTTGGATGTCAATCAAAGGTAAGGCAAAGGAAGGAGGCTCGACATGTTGCAGGCATGTCGATCGACATACACAATGTTGATTGACACGGATAACAGAGAGGCTGATTGACATGAAGGAAGGAGCTGAATTTCGACCTACATGTGTGTCGATCGACATGGTGCATGTCGATCGATGCAGAAGCCCGAGAAGGACAATTGTCCTGTTTTGGTTATTTTTGTTATTTTAGCCTAATACCTAGTTTAGATGTTTTGGCTTCTCTATAAATAGGGAACTCATTAGTGCACGAAAATTATCTTAAACTTCACTTAGAATATTTTGACATTGAAGTTTTTCCAAGAAAGGTTCCTCTTCAATTGTTAAGGTAATTAATAATATGTTTTCTTTATTCTTAGTCACGATTTGTGGCTAGAAACCTTAGCAGGTTCTAGGGCTTTTGATATTATTTTCTGATGCATGTTTGAATGAAATCAACTCAATAGCATGGTGTCGTTTGCTGAGATTAATTAATTTAATCTAGATTTGAAGACCGAGAGATGAATTTGAATCTAGGTTTATAGTTATCAACTGAAAGACCGAGAGGTGAAAATTGGTAATAGGAAGAGGAAATCAAATATGCTTGTTTTCTGTCTCAAAAGGAAGAATCATGTGTAGGAATTAATTAGATAATTATTGGGATTGACTAAGTTTGTGTTCTTGAGACCGAGAGGAGATAGTCACAACTTTGTAATCTAGGGTTTAATTGCCAGACCAAGGAGTTTAATCCATCAAAATCTGATTTATCACCATTGGCGAGTTGATAAATTTGCATGCTGATGATTAGAATATCTGCTCTAGGATCTGTGTCTTTATTTATTGATTTTCCCAAAACCCTTTAATTTTATGCAATTGTCTTCTTTAAATTTTCAAAACCAAGAATTCCTTTTTCGATTTACTCAAACAACTATAGTTTAAAGACTATAGCTAGTACTCAAGATAGTCTCGTTACACAGTCCTTGTGGGTTCGACAAACCTTCGGGTTACTTATAAATTTATTTGCCGCGATATTTTACGGCTATCAAATTGGTACCATTGTCGAGGACTGTAAGATTTTATCTTTACTAGTTTGTTTTTAAATTTGTTTGATTTAGTTTTTATTTTATTTTTGTTTTCATTTTTCGTTTTTGTGCGTGTGAGTTTTTTGGGTTTCTGTGCCTGTGTTGACCGACACCACCCGTATCCACCGACATAGCCGTAGCATTTGTGTCAATCGACACAGACACTGAACTTTTTATTTCCTTTTCTCAGGTTGGATGAACACGCGAGCTCAAGGCAAACCACTCGAAGCCTTCGACCCTGAATTGAAAGTCTCTTTCCGGAGGAGGAAAAACAAATAAACACAAAGCTCAATTGTCAACATGGTGCCACCAAACAACCAACATGATGAGGATGATCCAAACATGCCACCATTGGAGGAAGTGGATGCTCAACTTACCTAAAAGAATGCCATGCTTCTAGTTCAAGAAGTCAACCACATGAAGGACATCATCAAACAACTGATGGCAGAAAGAGAAACGGATAGACTTGAGGCTCAAAGGAGAGAAAGAGAGCGGGAAAGAGAAAGGCGGCAACAAGAGGACTCCGACAATGAGGATCTAAATGCCATGGCAAAGAGGTACAGACTGCAACCCGGTAATGAGGGATTGGTTATTGGTATCAACACCAATAACTTTGAACTCAAAACCGACCTGATTTAGATGGTTCAACAGAACAAATTTGGTGGTCGCACAGTGGAGGATCCTTATACACACCTTCGCATGTCCGTGGAGGTATTTGAGACAGTCAAACAGAACGGAGTGACCCAGGATGTTATTCGTCTACGCCTGTTTCCCTTTTCACTGCGGGATCAGGCTAGATCGTGGTTCACATCTCTTGATTGCAGCAACATCCACACTTGGGCCGACCTTCGTGTAGAGTTCCTTGCCGCATTCTTCCCTCCATCAGTCATCATCCAAAAAGAATATGGAGATTTTGCAGTTCTATCAGAAGATGGACGAGTCTTTGTTCGAGGCATAGAGCAGATGAAATGAGCTGTTGAGGAGTTGTCCGGGCCATGGAGTTGATACCGAGGAGCAGGAACACATTTTCTACAGAGGGATGAATGAAAGAACCCAAGAATCCGTTGAAAATGCCACGGGAGGTTCTCCGATGAGCAAATCACCTGAAAAAGCCCTCAATACGTTCAAGAATATGGTGTTGCACACTCAGCAATGGTCCAATCCAAGGAGACCACAATTCCGGGCTGTGGAAAAGAAGGAAGATGACACCCTGAAGAAGGAGATCGAAAAG
Source organism: Plectranthus barbatus (assembly GCA_026898455.1). Lineage (NCBI taxonomy): Eukaryota > Viridiplantae > Streptophyta > Magnoliopsida > Lamiales > Lamiaceae > Plectranthus > Plectranthus barbatus. Next base: position 146,111 of record JAPKLW010001286.1, read on the forward strand.
CTCAAGGGGGAGATGGAGAAACTGACATCTAATGCTACTTGTTATCTATTGCACAGGTTCACCCCATAGCTGATGTGAACTATATGAACCGAGGTGGTTATCAAAACCAATACCAGAAAGGGGGATATCAATATTACCACCTGAGAGCTCATCCCGGATTTTACTATGTTCAGCCAGAAGGTGCCGAACATCCTCCACCAGACTTTGATATTCAGAATGGTGAAATTGTGGAAAGGAAGAAGGAATGCCTCGATGAGGTGTTGCCAAAATTAATCAAGGCTTCCGATTACCGTGTGGGAAAGGTTGAGCAAGAAGTGACCGGGGTCAATACCAAGGTGGACAGGCTCGGGAAGCATGTGCAGATCATAGAGACACAGGTCAGTCAGATTGCCACCTCACTTGGTGCACAACATCAACAAGGAAAGCTGTCGAGCACCACCAAAGTCAACCCCAAGAATAAGAAGGACTGCAAGGCCATAAAGCTGAGGTCCGGAACCAGCTACACAGGACCGAGCATGCCCCAAAACAAGTTTTGGGGAGAAGAGGAGGAGCAGCCCGCTGGACCATCCTTTGTTTCGATCGACACTGGGGGTGTCGATCGACACAGAGGCCACGAGGAGGACGCTATGTCGAGTGATGAAGAGATTTTGACTGACAGGGCTTTTGCGGGCATGTCGACTGACATGCCTCCTATCAATCGACATGGAGGGCAGATCAACACAGATGTGTCTCGGGCGACACAGAAGCTGCCCCAGCCCAAAAATTCAAGTTCCAAAGCTGCTCAACTACCTTCGATGCCCTTTCCTCAATGTTTTGCCAAGCAAAAAGAGGATTCCAAGTTCTCTCGATTTGTTGAGAAATTCCAGGTAACATGAAGTATCTGCGCAAGTTAATGAGCGAGAAGAATAATTTTGTGGAGAACTCAACAGTCAGACTTCATGAGCAGTGAAACCTACTCCTCCAAAAGAAGATCCCAATCAAAAGTAGTGATCCATGATGTTTCACAATTCCAGTCGAGATCGGGGGGATTGAGTTCGAGAAGATGTTGTGCGACACTGGTGCCAGCATCAACCTGATGCCCTATTCCACCTTCCAACGCCTCAACATTGGAGAATTGAGGCCGACCACCATCACACTGCAGATGGCAGACCTATCCATGTCTCGCCCAAAAGGTATACTTGAAGATGTACTTATTCGTGTAGGTCATCTTATTTTCCTGCAGATTTTGTGGTCTTGGACATGAAGGAAGATGGCAGCACACCCCTAATCTTGGGGAAGGAAATTCTCGGACACTAGTGCCGCACTGATCGTTTGTCGCGGTGGGGAGATCACGCTTCGAGCCAATGAAGAAAGGATCACATTTAAGCTCGACAAAAGCTTGTAGCAATCCAAGTGCTACAGAATCACCTCCATTGAAAACTATGAAGACGAAGAGGTAGAATTTGAGAAAGACAAGGAAGACCAAGCCGCTCAAGAATGGGAGCGAGGGAATGAGGTGGCAAAATTGTCAATTACACCATCTCATCCCGAGCTCACTATTGTCATTCAAGATCGTCTTGTCTCTATGGTGGATGCTCGAGAAAGGTGAGTCCGGACGCACCCTCCTTGGACTTGAGAAAAGAGGTATCGTCGAGCTAAGACGTTAACTAAAACACTTGTTGGGAGGTAACCCAACTTTTACATTCTTCCTTTTCAATTTCCTTTGCTTTTCTTTTCGATTTTCATTTTTATTTTCGTTGGTGTGTTCAACTTTGTTATTTTTAGATTTTTGTTTTTCCTTTATTTTATTTTATTTTCGAAAAAAATATATTTTGAGGATTTACCTCTGTATCGATCGACATGCCAGATGTCGATCGACACAGAGGTCACCACGGAGTTACTCTTTCAACTTGTGCATGAACTCGACTTGAAGGTTCTGTGTCGATCAACACACTACATGTCGATCAACATAGAGTGCTAGCAACCCCAATTCTCCGTCGCGCAACATTGATTACTCCAATGGATTTAAACATTGATGTCTGAGATCACCGAGTTAGGTACAAGTTCTTTTTCTTGCTCTCCGAGTTCAAAAGAAGTTTGGGGGATGTGGACATGAAATTAGAACTTATCTATCCTTTATTGCTTTCTTTTTAAGTGCTTTGTTTGATTTGTTTTGTTTATTTAAGTTTTTGCATAGAAAAAAGAATGGATATAGTGATGAGGAAAATTGTTGAATAATTGAACCCATTTGAACTGATTGCGAATTAAAATCGATAAGGGATGAGTTTGATTTCATTTCAATTGTGGTTGATTGCCTATGAATGTTGAATACCGTATGGTAGGATCTAATTGAAACTTACACTTGCATGATGTTTGAGTGGATTGAAATTGACTAAGGAAGAAATATTTGAACCCAAGTAAGATTTTGAGCCTTTTTCGTTTGATGTGAGATTCGCATGTATGTTTTCGTTTCTCTAGAACTTGCTTCTGTTCTGTTTTGAGACTGCATAGTGTGCACAATGATAGAAAATTATTTTAGGCCATCGTTGTTAGCCAAATTATCCCAAACACTGTCCCTTGTGATGTTTTATCCTTTGATTAGCCCCTTTGAGCCTGTTACTTTTTCTTTCTTGGTCTATAAGATAAGGAAAACATTGTAGTTCTTTTTTGTCTATGAAAGAGTTCTATGAAAAAGGTGATTTGTATCCTGTCTATATGATTTGGGTGAAATAAGGGTAATTGTTATAGGTGGATGAGAAATTTTTAAATTGATAAGCAAAAGAAGGTTGGACTCTAGAAAAAAAAAAAAGAGAAGTTTGTTTGTGTCCTTATAAGCTCAAATGATTAAACATAATTTTTAAGAGCATAAAAGGATTAGAAAAGGAAAAAAAAAAAAGAAAAAGAAGAGCCTTGGTTTGTGTTGAAAATATTAGGAGATGGGTGGATATTGTTGGATAGTGGTTGGATTTATTGGGAGTCGCGAACTCAATAGATTTAGTCACTTGGCAAAATTTTCCCTACCCTTCACAAAAATCCTACATTATAACCTAATCAAAGTCCTTTTTTATTCTTGAATTGTGTGCACAAATAAGCTATGAAGATTCTAGAAATTTCGCAAGCCTATGGTAAAAATTTCTTCATACATGTTGTGAGTGCTTTCATTGAAAACCCAAACACTTGAGTGAACGAGCGAAACACTTCCTTGTGAGTCTTCCGAAGTTGATGAATTTCCTATCTCTTCCAAATTGCTTGTGTGATGCAAATTGACGATCCTTGATTGTGAGGATCCTTGTGAGGCATTGCACTTTCAACTACTTGAGATTTATTTTCTTTCTTTTCTTTGATTGAGGACAATCAAGTATTCAAGTTTAGGGGGTTTGATAAGTTCATATTTGTACTCTTTTATCCATGTTTTTCTCCATTGTTTTAGTTAAATTAGTTTATGTTTTTAGTCATTTATGTGCATGAGTATATTTTAGAGAATGTTATGCTCTATATGGTGAGTTTTGCAGGTATTTATGGCTAAAAAGAGGTTGAATGATGAAAAGAGCTGTGTTACACAGAGTTGCCGCTTTGATTAACACACGGGAAGTCGATCAAGTTGGAAGACGAGCCAAAATCCTGAAGCAGGACCTTTGTGTCGACCGACATGGTACATGTCGATCGACACAGAGGTCGGATGCCAATCGAAGGCAAGGCAGAGGAAAATGGCTCGACATGTTGCAGGCATGTCGATCGACATACACAATGTCGATCGATATACACAATGTCGATCGACATGGATGACAGAGAGGCTGATCGACATGAAGGAAGGAGCCGGATTTTGACCTACATGTGTGGCGATCGACTTGGTGCATGTCGATCGACACAAAAGCCCGAGAAGGAAAATTGGCCTATTTTGGTTATTTTTGTTATTTTAGCTCAATACCTAGTGTAAATGTTTTGACTTCTATATAAATAGGGATGTCATTAGTGCACGAAAATTATCTTTAATTTCATTTAGAATATTTTGACATTGGAGTTTTTCCAAGATATTGAAGGTTCCTCTTCAAATGTTAAGGTAATTAATAATATGTTTTATTTATTCTCAGTTATGATTTGTGGCTAGAAACCCTAGCAGGTTCTTGGGCTTTTGATATTCTTTTCAGATGAATGTTTGAATGAAATCAACTCAATAAAATAGTTTAGTTCCTTGAGATTAATTAATTGAATCTGGATTTGAAAAAGGATCGAGATGTGAATTTGAATCTAGGTTTATAGTTATCAATTGAAAGACTGAGAGGTGAAATTGGTAATAGGAAGAAGAAATTAAATATACTTGTTTTCTGTCTCAAAAGGAAGAATCATGTGTTGGAATTAATAAGATGATTATTGAGATTGACTAAGTTTGTGTTCTTGAGACCAAGAGGAGATAGTCACGACTTTGTAATCTAGGGTTTAATTGCCTGACCAAGGAGTTTAATCCATAAAAATCTGATTTATCCACATTGTTGAGTTGATAAATTTGCATGCTGATGATTAGAATATCTGCCCTAGGATCTGTGTCTTTATTTATTGATTTTCCCAAAACCCTTTTAATTTTATGCAATTGTCTTCTTTAAATTTTCAAAACCAAAAATTCATTTTTCCTTGTCCAAACCTTCAAGCCAATATTTTCCTTGTCGAAACCTTCAAACCAATGCCTCACTCTGTCACGAAGAGAGAATGAGAAAAGTCTCATCCTTATGTGGTCTTGAGGCACTTGATTTATCTTGATTATCTTGGTAATCTCCAAGAACTGGGAGATATGGGCGTTGGGGTCTTCTGTTGGATAGCCACCATATTCATTTTTTTATCGTTTGCACTAGTTGTGGCTTGATCTCGAATTGTGTTGCTTTTACCCCTAGCTGAAATCCTCCCGTGGCATTGTCACGTTGTGGTCGGAAAAGGTTTTGTAGAGGCCTCCTTGGCTCATTTCTTCCATTGAAAGCTGCCCTCATCTCTTCTAATTGCCTTTGTAATTCATCCATCCTTTTCGTCTAATCTCTACGATCATCCATATCGATCTCAATACCTTCAACTCTTTTTCTCCACTTTTGTTCTTCTGGCACACGAGCTTTAGATCTCGTAATCATACACCACCTACAAGAATCCAAAGCTCCAATCACCAAACAACAAATTTCAAATCAAACGAACAATTAAACAAACACTTAGACTAGAAGCAATACACTTTCACCAATATCTAGCAACCTACTCAATTAAGTCCTCGGCAACGGCGCCAAAACTTGATGCCATGCTAATCAGTCAACTAACACGGTACCAGAATAAAATATTAATTCGGGTACTTCTAAGTTCGCCTGCTAGAATACTAGTTAATGATGCGTTGATTTTGTATCTAAGTTTGGAATAGTCGTTGAGTTTTGTGATTATCCTAGGCAATGAAATAAAACTATGCTATCTAACTAAGCAAAACCAAAATATGAAACATAACATCCATCATCATCATCATCATTCAATTACCTCCTCTCTCTATCCAACAATTGTAATAATATATCACAAACCAAACTAGTTCAACAAGTTGTGTAAGATAGGATATTGGTTTGAAATCCACAATGAATCAACAAAGATAGAATTGATTGATGCAAACAAACATTTAATCCACCTAACAATTGTTAATCTACCCTAGACTACCTAATCCCCTTAGTACCGACGAATTAGGAGTTGATGAGGTTAAATGCTCAAACCGTTACGTTATCGAACCTATCCACACTCACAATGGATCGTAGATTATCGACCTATAGGCTATCAATGCATAGGGATTAGTTCAATACCTATATGCTACCACACTATTCATGACTCCTAGATCCGTGTATTGGCTGCAATTTTGGAGCCTAACGATCCAATAGCTGGTCAATGCCTACACTATTAAATTATGATAAAAGCTCTAGTGTATGCAATCAATTAGGTGAAGGTAAACATGTATCCAACTCAATCAAATGACCCAAAGCTTCATTCAACCAATATCCAAAGGAATTTAGCTATACATACGTTCAATTTGGACCGATTGATAACAAAAAGTACAGAAATCCATTACAATGTAAAAGTAAGATAGAAATTTCCCCAATTGTTATGGATTTGGTCTTGATCTATGCCTTGATCTTCATATCTTCTCCCCTCGGATTGAATTTGGCTTGGATCCACCTTACTTGAGGTTTGGAGAGAGTGGGAAGTGAATTTCAAGTGAATAATCGTCTAAATTTTGCCAAATGCGTTTCTTCACCTTTTATATTAAGTGAACAAACCCAGATCTCGCTTGGGATCGATCCGTCTCGCCCGAGATTCACCAGAACTGAAAAACTGCCAAAAACATTCACAGGATCCCGCCCGGACAGATTTGGCTCGACGAAGACTTGCCTCTGTAGGACAAATCTCGATCGAGCTCTGCAGGGTTCGGTCGAGATCTGCCTTATAGAGGCAAATCTCGACCGAACCCAAATGGGTCTGGGCCGGGATTTGGCTCTATTTTCACCCTGCTGCTCCTCTACTCCAGCTGGGTCGAGATTTTCAATGCTTGTGCAAGATATGGGTCAAAATTCCACCAAAAGTTTGCAAAACTTGATGATTTATGCTCATTTGCTTCCCTACACAACATCAACACGACAAAACACGAAACGCGACAAAAGCAAACAAAAAACCTATGATATGTGGGTGAAATAAACACAAACAAGCACTCAAACACATCAAAAAGTTGGTCATTTCACACACATATCATTGCACCCTCACCAATCCGAAGGCGCTTCCATGGTTTTCTAAGTGGAAGTTTGGGAAAGCAAATGTAGACCAGTGGGGGTCTTGGACAACTTTCTTTGCTCGAGATGAGGTATGCAAATTTGTTATCTTGTCACTTTATTTTAATTTTCTATTTTTATTTTTTTAAATTGCAGATTAATGTTTACGACTCCCTAGCAGCTTCTATTCTTGAGCAAAATAAGGACTATTACCAGTTTGCACTCATGCTATAGCCTTTAGGTGTAAGTTGGCGACATCCCAACGTAGCAGTTCCTCCTAAGAAGGGAAGAGGTTTGGGATTGCATATAGGGAGTAGAGACATGGGTCACTGGAAACCGGGAGGAGATGGTCATGAGAGGAGTGGGTGCAGGAGCACGGAGGCGGAGATGAGGTTCTACGAGGAAGCGTACCCGATCTAGCAGCGTGGGTAGATTGATCAAGGATGTTGTGGAGAAAATTAAGACTTTCATATCAAATCTCTTTCGTACATCTAGATGTGCCCACTACACTAATACTCAAGGGTTGGGAGAGACTAGATTCGGGAGGCATAGGAGTTACTATGAGAAATAAGAATATATCTCGCGCGTCCATCTCATCAAATTGACGAGTAGGATTCATTCTCAGCAAATTGAAAAATACGACATTTTTGCCCCAATATCCTCCAGTTTTAGCCTTTAAAGGCTAAAACTGTAAAAAAAACTCAAACACAAACAACAACCTGCATTTTAAGCCCGATTTACTTCATTTTTAGCCCAATTTACTTCATTTTTAGCCTGATTTACTTTATTTTTACATAAATACAAATTAAAAAAAATTAAACATCTTCTTCTTCAAAGTAGCAACACGAGCGTAATCTCTATAAAACTCAATACCAGCATCAAAAGTTCTAAAAACTCTGCCCTTAAAATGCTTCATCTCATCAACACACTTTGGAATAAATGAACCTGTAAGATACAAAAATGCACAAAGTTAACTCTAAAGATGCACAATATAATAGTAAAAATGAACGTCGATCTGAATAAAACAAATTTTTTAAACTATATTCATGCACAATAAACAAATTCGAGACCAAACACGAATGCAAAATCCAGAAACAAAGAAAAAAATCTGATCGACAGAAGAAATATAAATCAAATCGAATGAAGAAGGAAGAAGAAATCAAATCGCGCGAAGAAAGGAATAAAAACTCTAATGAGATACTATTTCAGATTTTAAAAAAAAGCTAAAATTACAAAAAATAACCTTAATTTTGCAAAACTGCAGGATAATCGAGGAAAACTGCACACGGAGTGAAATAGATCATAAGCGTTGAAATCACAAAATCAAAGGCTGAGATTTATTCTCATTTCTCATACTAAAAACTATTCTCATATGATCACTACTCAATATATATATATATATATATATATATATATATATATTAAAGTATGTAGTTTTGATTAACGTGCACCTCATTTTATTTGTTTTGATGTATTGTTGATTGTTGAGCAGGAGGCGCAGTCGTCTCCTCGGGAGAGTCGTTCCCGACAGTCTGGGGCAATGCACAACCAGTCTAGGGGGCACATGATGCCATGCCCACAAGCGGTGCACATTTGGATTTGCAGATTGAGCCTCGACGATCTGTGGAGCCACATGATACAATGCCCACCGGTTCTCGTTCGCAACGGGATGAGCATCTTCACGTGATGTAATATTTTAAATTTTTATTGTAAATAGATTTGTTTAACATACATATTGTATTTGGGTACTTGTAGTTCGTAGAGCACATTGACACAAGCATTAGACGGAGTGGATCACGACATTTTGGAGATAGGCGTAGTACTTCACAACACCAGGATGATTAGGTTTATGTTTCTTTGAATTTTTATTAAACTTGAAACTATAATGACCCTTTAAGTTGCCAAATTTATTAATTTCTGAAATCTCATTTAGTTGCTGGAGCACCAGCCAGAGACTTCTAGTAGGTCAACTTGTGCCCAACGGTCTGGCTGTAGACATAGCCATACACGGCCTAGTACTGCCCAGCCTAATGATGATGTTGATCAGGTTATTTAAATTTGAGTATTTTAGTTATATTATTATTCCATTTTTTTTTTACTTTGAATATTTATTTATTGAATTGTACCTTTTTCCTTAATGTATAATTGCTTCTCAATTCTGTACCAACTTTCTGGACAAATCAGTTAGAGCAGAACTATTTGGAGTGGTTGAGAGAGGGAATAGAGTCACGGGCATCTATATACACTCCATATATATTGAGCAAAAAATACTTTCACATTATTTAAAATTTGGCCATCAATTTTCGGGAAGATATGGTGAAGCATGTTTCTTTGGCTTTGCAACCCAAGCTCAATGTACTAAGAATGACAAACGTGATGATGATGCAATCGCACTTCTACTTTCATACCAACTAACTTGACATATATTTATATTTCATAAAGTAAAATGTTTATGCTAATTATTTGTCAAATCATGATGAGGAACACATTCCGGCCGTTAGCTTAGGCTAGAGGAGGTCACTTTGAGCCAGAAGTTCTCCTAGAGTTCATGCAGGGACACGATCATATTGTTTCTCGTACACTGTTCAATGCTAATATTGTAAGACATATATTTACTATAACCTACGTATTTGGTTTAATCTGAAGCTTATAGTACCATGAAATTTCCTTAATCATTGGTACATCGAGAGGCTTGAGATTCCTACATGGACCTGTACTGTGTATTACCCGTACATGGCATACACCACGACCGAACAGAGAGCAACGAGGCAGGCTGAGCTAAAAAAGATGACAGATCACTTGAGGACAATCTTCCAAATAGGAGGATACTGGAGAAATAATACTTTTGGATATGAGATAGCACTGACACGAGAGATGGCCATACAATGGGAAAGGTTGTTCCATGGTAGGGTTACATGTCATGATGTTGTGTATGCACTCGCTGCTTTGGAGATGTTCGGGTTCGGAAGGCCTAGTGTACAATGGATGGAAAATGAGGCTATAGAACCATTTATCGTGCATGTGTAACTGTGCTTATATATGGTGACAATTATCCACATGAAGATTGAATAATTGTTTTTGTTTTATTTTTTATATATTTTGATTAGTGATGACTTTGAATTAATTAATTTACTCTGCTTTATTAATTAGTGAAACTTTGGCATTTATGCTTCGTCAATGTACATTAAAAAATTAAGACAAACTGTAATTTACGAATGATTATTTTATTACAACAAATTAAATGAAAACAAACTCTGATATTCTTGCTCCTCGTGAGGATGCACGTTGCAATATATATATACATGCACATAATGAATATGTGAAATTTAAACTATTGATCATATAAAAATACAATTACAAAAATGAAATGCAAGAAAACTCAAAGATTATAAAAGTGCAAAATATTTTATTTACTAAATCTCTCATTTTCACTAGAAATTACCTGTTCGAATTAAGTAATATAACCAACCAACTTATAAGCATTTTATGTAACTTCAAAGACTAGAATTTACAACGCATCATGTACAAAACACTCCTAGTAGTCATATCTAAACATAAAAGCTTATAAGTGGCCTAGTTTTACTTAATTGGAGTAGAAGGAATTTTTAGTGCCAAATACTGAAATTCAACAAATATAATATCTTGCAAAATTTATAAACAATGATAAAATTTCATTTAATTTCGTATTTGCATATATATTTGAGAAGTAGTTGAAATTTAAAGCACATATTCATCATGAACCTGAAAATTTCTCTCATTTGTAGCTTTTGGTGTGTCCTCATCTACCATGAAATGTGGAATATTGTGAAGTTTGTAGAACTTATTTACAATGATAATGAGTAATGGTTCCAATAATTTAATAGATAGGCTGAGATGTGAAATACAGTTGGCAATGCATATCACACTGATTAATTCAACAATAGGACAAACCGAAAGTCACTTTAGATTTATTAGAAGGAAAATAAAAAAATTAAGCTCGGTGTCGTGGCAACAAAACAGACCACGACACCAACACACATTTATTTTAATAAAAAACATTAGGTCGGTGCCCTGGCACCGACGCCGACCATGGCACCGATCGTGCACATTTATTTTAATAAAAAAATATTAGTTCGGTGCCATGGCACCAACGCCGACCGACACATATTTACTTATTTTAATAAAAAATTATTAGGTCGATGCCATGGGACCAAAGCCGACCACGGCATTGACCTAACCTTCATTTAAAAAAATAAACAATGGTATTTTCGAAGTAATTTGAAATATTAATATTGGATGATACAAAATAATGATACAAAAATTAATATAGTGTTTAAACAACAACATAAGGTCGCTCTGGATACTACATTTAAAATTAAAATGGATCAAATTTAGTGCAAAGTTAAACATCGGTGTTTGCAACTCACACTGGACACAATCGCCTCGTATGTTGTTCATATCCACACATGCTACAACGTTTATGAGCGCATCATCTACTGCTGGCAACTCGTGAATGCACTGCATTAGAAGTTCTTTGGCTATTTCTAGGGCGACCTGCTAGACGAGTTATATTTGGAGGAAGTACTTTAATTGATCATGCATGGTTTGAAACTTGCCACACATGATGAGATCGAAGAGAATGCACGCTTCCACTATATATATGTCGCAAAGTATTCGTCTTGTAGTAATCGTGAATGTAATCGTACAAGTTATCTCCATTGGTCCTGCCAATTAATAATAATGAGTCATCAAAGAAGTTAAATGATGTTGATACATGATAAGCTCATATTTACACTCACTTATCCATGTTTTTATCCTTTGTATTAGTGCAATTAGATTAGGTTTTTAGTTATTTTCATGCACGAGTGCATTATAGAGGATGTTATGCTTGTCATGGTGAGTTTTGTAGGTTTTTTAGGCTTAAAGTGAGCAAAAGATTAAAAGAGTCGAGATTGACAGAGTTGCCGCTTCGATTAACACATGGGAAGTCGACCGAGTTGGGAGACGTGCAAAAAACCCAAAGCATTACCTCTGTGTCGACGGACAAGGAGCATGTCGACCGACATAGAGGTCGGATGTCGATCAAGAAGCAAGGTAAGAAGAGAGGCTCGACATGTGCGTGCATATCAATTGACACGCATTGTGTCGATCGACACGAAGTTGAACATGAATGGATTGACAAGGAAGTTGAAGGGGATGTCGACTTGCATCCATGTCGATCGACATGCATTGTGTCGATCATTACAAAAGCCGAAGAAGGAAAAATTGCTCAAATTGGATATTTTTTATATTTTAGCCCAATAACTTGTTTATATGTTTTCACTCCTTAATAAATACCATAAACTTAGGGCTCGAAAACTAGACCTATTATTACTTAGAATTTGTTTAGAATTGGAGTTTTTGAAGAGATTCAAGGTTCCTATTCATTTTGTAAGTACTTTATGATTTTAATAATATGATTCTTTTGTTTCTAAGCATGATTCGTGGCTAGAAATCCTAGCAGATTCTAGGGCTTTGATAATATTTTCTGATGCATGTTTAAATGATTCTACTCAATAGCATGGTTTAATTTCCTAAACTTAATTAATCGAGTCTAGATTTAAAGAAGAATTGAGAGATGAATTTGAATCTAGGTTTGTAGTTATTAATTGAAGGACCGAGAGGTGAAAATTGATAATAGGAAGAGGAAATTAAATGCAATTGTCTTCTGTTTCACAAAGAAAATTCAATTTGTTGGATTTAATTAGATAATTATCGAGGTTAACTAATATTGTGTTCTTGAGACCGAGAGGAGATAGTCACATATTAGTAATCTAGAATTTAATTGCCTAACCAAGGAATTCTATCCATTTGAATCTGAATTATTCCCCATGGCTGAGTTGATGAATTTTGCATGTTGACGATTTGATTATCTGCCCTGGAATCTATATCTTTAATTTCTGTTTTTCAAAACCCTTTAAATTATGTTTTGTCGTCTTTAAATTCAAAACAAAAACCCTTATTCAATTTACTCAAACCACTGTGGTTTAAGAACTATGGCTAGTACATAGGATAGTTTCGATATACAGTCTTTATGGGTTCGACAACCTCAGGGTTTAAAAATTTATTTGCTCATTGTACTATAATTTATCTGTGTAATTTATGCAGTCTTCAATACAAAATGAATTATAACATACTGTTAGGAAATTTGTTAGTCATTTTCTTATTTTATTATATTTTCATGGTTTAAAGTATGTTAGAAGCCATCTAAGCTTTGTCTCTAGATAGTATCAATATAGTCGAAAAATGTAAAGTCCTGTATAGGATCTATATTGAGTTGTAAGCTGGAACTTATCTGAAGACCAGACTGATCAAACAGACCAGAATGCACAAAAGACTCAGCAGATAAATGTTGGAGCCGAACTTACAAGTCTGAAAGCGTGTGAGTATGCCTGAAGAAATTTGGATGTTTTCCAAGTATGGGTCAAACAAGTATAGTCTTATCCAGTACACCAAACTCTCCAGCATGAGACCAAGTATATACTAATGGATGACGTCACCGCCATGGACTTGCAACTATGACGACACCAGCATGAAATTCTAAGTCCTAGTCCTAAGCGCACAAGAGTCAAGAGGTTCAGTTGAGGAACGTACTGACAAAGTACAGACTTTAAGGATTGAGGATTCCTTAAAGTCTCTAAACACAAAACACAATGTTACGTTACCTAGGACAACCAGTACGAGATTTGTCAAACTGACGAATACTGCCGTTCTAACACAAAGATGAAGCGTCACTATCATTGTTAGAAAAAGCGGAGCAGGTGCGGAATATTTGGAATAAGCACCACCTACCCTCCTAGTGCAGCAGTCTATAGAGACATCCGATTGGACAGGATCCAATTTGTCTCTAACGAACATTTATTTTGAACCTTCAACCTCACGACTATAAATACTAGATAATTGAATAAAAGAAGGTTACAATCTCCAAACTCACGCTTAACAACATACAATACGCAGTTACTGAACTTAGTATGCAAAAGCTAATAACTATCAAGCTTACTAAACTATTCGAGGCTTTTATGCTTTTCCATGTGTCACCATAGAGAACACGAGACTCAGAACCATTGTCCTTGAGTTATTCTCTTGGTAGTCTTTTTCTCCAAGAAAGACTATAACAATCAAATACATCTTGAACTCTAACTCTTACGAGCATTCTACCGCAAAGGATATGGTTCAAGGGGAAACTCTAAACACCCTATTTGAGTGACAAGGAGGCTGATTGGTGTGCCAACATTCCGAGGAGCTAAGAAGCGAAGAACGAGCAAGGACCAGGCGAGTGCACTTGCGGATTAGTGGACGAGGCTTTCACCGACAAGCAATAGATCGTAAGAGCACTTATAAATTTCTAAGCTTAGTTGATTACCAGACTTGAGATCTAAAGAGTGGACGCAGGACATTTTGGTCTGAACCACTATAAATCCTTTGATATTTATCACTTTCTTTATTTTTGTCAACTTACTTTCATTTAAAACTCAACACTCAAGTGTTGTAGTATACTTTGAATACGTACATTAAGCATACTTGACCTTATTCACCTGAACTAAAGATTAGACAAACTAAGTTGACACGTCACCATAAGCTTAGATAAGTGCAAGTATGCGGAATCTAGTTATTATTTCCGCTATGCATTCCAAGTATACTCTGATAATTGGGACCAACAAGTGGTATCAGAGTGGTTAGTCCTCACAGGCTGGTCATTTTGAGTCAGTTAGGGCTGGTATCCATTCCTTGCACATCTATTTTCTTGTCTTATCCTATAACGTAGGTATAATCGTGATGAACATGATAAAGTTGCCACCGTACAATCCAAAAAAGTACGAGATGTGGAAGAAGAGATCTTCCATCCAGCTTAAAAGCATACATTCAGAATGATGGAGGTACTGGAAAGTGGACCATTAAAGATTACTAAGGTCCTTCCACCTCTTGGTAATGAAGGCACAAGACCCGTCGAGAAGTCATACGATGAGTGGTCTCCAAAAGACAAGAGACGAAATCAACTCGACTCCGTAGCTCTAGAAGCCATATTATCTTCCCTACGGACGCTCTGGTGGAAGAATTTATATTGTTTAACAGTGCCAAAGAAGTATGGAGTTGCCTCGACACAATATGGCATGAGACCGATCAAATGAAACACAACAAGTTACAAGTGTGTGTCGACAAGTATGAGTTGTTTGAGATGCAACCTGGAGAGACGATAAATGCGATGGAGAAGAGATTCAACACCATCATTAGCAAGCTCAAGGCATTGGATAGGTGTAGGGTTTGAGTCTACGATCAACAACATGAGTTGTTATTCAATTCGCAGGATCGTTCTTAGGATATCAAAATAAATGCAATTAAATAAACCATGCAAAGCCTATGCATGCTCCTACAAAATTAATTGTACAAGATGGATTAGGGATTATACCTTTTTCCACCGTTTGATCTACAGGACAGATCGGAGTATGATAACGGTGAAAAACGTTCAGATCTGAAGCGGAATATGAACAAAACGATGGCTTCTTCTTCTTGAAGAAATCGATTGCCTCTCTCTTGTTCCTACAGATCTGATCTTCTGATCTGTGTCCCTTGCTCCTTGGAAATCTGGTGAGGATTATTCTACCAAGTTGATTCAGCCGGAGGATTTGATCAGATAAAATCCCTCCTTCCTGAATAGCCCTAGCCGTCGCCCCTTTCTGTATACTGAAAATATGTTTTTCATCGCATTTTCTGATCTAGGGTTTGGCTATTTATAGTGTTAGGGTTTAATGAAAAATCTAACCCTAATGGGCTTGAGCAGTGTATGGGCCAGACCAGGGATCAGATGCAAATAATAAAGTGGGCCCTCTTTTATTAATTAATTCTCTCATGTCCAACCCAGAACATTAATTAATTAATAAAGTATTGTTTTAACCTTCACCACGGTAACAATACTGACTCGCCCCTTTATTACCACGTTATTAGGAACGGGTTGCACCAAACTAACTTGATCCACATATTTAAGGTTTCAGACATTCATTAATTAATTTGGTTTATATGACAATCAACCACAATTAATTAATATCTTATTTCCTGAATAATACCACTCAACCTTTATCTCTTATGCTTGAATAAATCATTCAGCCTGCAGGACTTAGCATAAAGAACCTTGTGAGCTCATCAGGGAATGTCACCATCCTGAAACGGATATGTTACCATACATCCAGACTAAGCAGACCCCACACAGATTGCCAACACCCAAAATACGGGTATAAGGGTACATGTAAGACCCGCCACCATGGTAAATCAAAGTGTGGTCAACCTGTGTGTGCCCCTTATCCTTCAGTAAGGTTTAAGATCATAGAAAGTATGTTGGGATCTGGCTCGTTCATATGTCAATGAGAACGGCGCATCCCACTGTTGATCCCATCAATATATAAGAATGTACCGACACATCAAGTGGCCAGGATAAGCCCACTTATGAACCGATGTGCCGCAGCTTAAACCGACAGCCTATCCAGGGACCATCTCAGCTGTGATACTCTTTATATCTCGCTAGGTCAAGCGAGCCATATGATCCTGCTGTGGTAACACCACATGGCCATCCCTATCGGCGAGATAATAGGATATTATAGTTCGTCGTATGTTCACATTATCAGATAGCGAGATTTGTTTAATGTATCAACATAATGAAAGCCAGTATACAAACGCTTGATCAATTATGCTTTTCAGTATACATATCCCAACAATAGGACATACTCTAATGTAGATCTTAATGCCAACATCTTATCCAAAATGCCAAAGGAAGACTGGTTCGTCAAGACAACCGCGCTGAAAGAGAAAGATCTCTCTAAAATAACAACCAAGGAACTGTTAATATAATGCCCTGCAATAGAAAAGACATGATTCTTTTGTCATATAATGCCCTGCAATTAGGGGTAGCAATTCGTGCGGATAGGATCCTTATCGTGTCGATCCATTATTGATCTGATCCGTTAAGGTATAATCCATATCCGATCCATTACGAAAAATCAAAATCTGTATCCGTATCCGATCCGCTAAGCTCAAATCTATATCCACACGAATCCAATCCGTATCCGTTAACGAACTGATAAGTATCCAATCCAAATGATCTGATCCTAATAATCTGAAAAAAATTCAATAATGATCAAATCTGATTGATACAATAAGAATCCATTTTAAAAGACACAAGTATAATCCAATAAAAATTGATAAAATAATACAAAATATTCATATTTGGTTGTTTAAATCTTGTATTTAATAAACAAATAGAACTGCAACTTCATTTAAAATTAAAATCATCAATCAAGCCTTGAAAATACATACTAAATTAACAAATAAATCTTAAATTTTGATAGTATAAAGGAAATAAATAATAAAAAATATAATAAAGAGATAAATAAATAAATTTATTTTTGTGGTGAATGAAAAAGAATGGACGGAACAATGAAAAGAAATATATAAAAATATTAAACTCAAATTTGAGGGAGAAAAATATTAATTAAAACTTTAAAATTTATAACAATAAAATAAATTATAATAATTACCTTTCATCGATCATAGTAAAATTACAAGTGTTGAGACAATAAACATTAGACAAATCTAGAATACTTTCATCAATATTTGAATTTTTGGAAAAATCCTAATACTAAACTAATATATTAAACATAATTAATAAATTATTATATATAAATAAAAGTCTTTTTTATTCATTAATATTAACATGCAGCGGAAATAAACGCATACACAAATAATTATTTTTCACGAGTCTAGAGTTTATAAACCCGCGAGAGCCTCACGTCCAAAAATAGATTTCACTATAATAATGAAGTTTACATAGCAAAAACGAAATAATAAATATCCAAAACCCTTCTCGGTTCACTCCCTCGAAGAACTTTGAATTTACATAGAAGTAGAGACTATAACTAAGTAAAGCGTACTTACGAAGACACGATTCAACCCTAAAAACTCCTCTACCGTTGGATTCACTCTCCAGAGGTAGGATCCTTCTTTGGCTTGAATACCTTTGTGAGTTGAAAGCGCTAGAACAATGGTCAAAAGTTGGAACGCCTTGCTTGAATAATATCTTGATGAATACTCTAAGTCGTCCAACTTGACTCTTCATCCCAACACCCTTTATATAGATGTAGATGAGTGTAGCCTCGTGCTAGATATGTATCTTTTCATATATATCTCAACTGCACACACTAGAGAAAAATAGGTGAAAATATGTGAAAGATATATATGAAAGATTCGAATCTATCTCTAAAGATTATGAAGTAAATCTATTCAAATATATCTATAAATTAAATCTATTCGTTCCCAAATATTTGTAAAATATATATCTATCATAGAATGAACTGAATATACGAAAACAATTAAATACGAATAAATAAGGAATGATAAGATTAAATCAGCAGTGCCAGTACAGTCTAACACTACGGTGTTAATCATAGCTTCGACTTTAACATCAACGAAGATTAAACATTGCATCTTCACACATTAAATATCATTTCTAAAAGATACTGAAAATTAATTTTAAACTCAACATTCACATGCCTGGGTCAAGTGTATTTTTACGGTTCAATGTTGTATAAATGAAAAGGAGGGCGCAGGCGCACAAATATCTTGCTAAAGACTTCAATTTTATGGTAGCTAGTTTGTTAGGAGACATCTAATCTAAATATTGCATGAATAAAAAATTTATTATAAAAAGGATTGAGATTGATACTCCTAAAAATACTAGTATATTTTACTGTAAAAAGACTTCAAATTGGAATGGGCTACATAGAAGAATCCAAATTGAAATTGATATTCATGTGCCAACAAGTCAGAAATCAAGGATCAGTTTGAAAAATCACAAGAAAACAACAAAACAATCTTGTTTTTTGTATATAAAACTTGGGGATTCCATTTGTGAGATGAGAATAACAATTTTGTAACAGAAGGAAAAACTGCTTTGTGATCTATATATATTAATTATTTAAAGATTTTTCAATTGAATGAGATACATTTAATACTAAATACATAGTAGAATAAGCTAAGATAAAAAAGGAGACCGTACGAGTAAAGAAGAAGAAACGAAGAACAACTCGAGGGGAGGTGCTGAACATTACATAGTCAAGATTATCAGATGTTGCATAATTATTAAAAATAATAAAAATAATATAATTCTTGATAGTATCAATGATTAATATAAAAAATTAATTCTAAATCCAGTCACAATTTTGTTAAATACAACCTTCTGGAAAAATAAAATTTTAAATTATTATATAAAATTACAAATTTATCCTTATAGCCCCCAAATTAAAAATTAATTAAAATGATAAAATTAAATTCAAAATATGTAGCCCCATCTTAATCTACATAATATAAAAATCAAAACCCTGAAGCAGATATACTCATCTCATCTAATCTATAATAGATACAGATAATCAAAAATTAAAATAGATTTAGGAAATCACCAAAATAAAGCCTATAATTAATTCTTTGTTTCCATCAGCGCCCTTCAATGGTGAATCTATCCAGCCTCTACATTGAAGACTCGGTTGCCAATTGAACAGGACAAAGTCTCCATCATTTAAGTGTCGTTCAACCTGTAACATTAAATAACAGGAAATTGGTGAGAAAAGGATTGCATCCCTTGATAGTTCTCAGCTATACAGTTGGGAGTCTCACCTTATATCCCAGTTCTAGATGCTGATCGTTGCTCTTTTTAAGTACCGGATGCTCGTCTTCTGAATCAGCGGCATCTTTCGTCGCGAACGCTGCACACGAATTGTCCAAGAAAAATCATAAGAACTTGCTTCATGTTGCATCGGCGATAGAAATTTATTTTTGTTGAATTGGGTGCTGCATTTTGATTAGGCTGTATATTTGTATTTTTAAGTTTAACTATTTTAATAAAATGGGGCTACAAGGATGAAATAGTAATTATATATTATTATTTATTTATTTATTATTTTAGGAGGTTATATTTAGAAAAAACTTATACATATAGTCCGTAATATTTACGGGCGCATTAGAGGGCCTCAAGAAAAACTTATATATAGTGTCGTCCATAACATATTTGAAGATGTTTCTAGTATATCCTCTTTCTTCACCCTCAGTTGGTAATATCAAAACCTCATATTAAATTTATAGAAAATGTCTAACGAACCATCAATTTAAGGCCGTGAACGTTGCTTTTTTATGGTAACCTTATTTTGCTTGATGTATATGCACAGTGTTCCATCCCTTATAAATAATTTTTCATTAATTTTTTGAATTATACCTTTAGTTCTTGCAACTCTTGATATACTTCCGCCTCGATTATATGGTAGTTTAATTTTGTACATTTGTCAAATATTATTTATAAAACAATTTATTTAAACAAATTTCTAATATTATCCTTATTTAAAACATTAATTAACCACCCATTTTCATAATATTATTATTTTTCAAAGTTTCAAAAATAAAGAGAATGCCATTTAATATGTTGTTTGAATGTTAGGTCAGATAAAGGTGAAGATCGATTTCAAACTCCACCTAATAAACTTGATAGTCATGTGGGAGAACATCTTGGAACTCACTCATAATAGGAACTCCATCGATGATTCTTCATCTCTCTTATCCATTACTTCATCTTTCATTGTGGATATTAGAGGTATAAATGTACCTACTCTAGTTCTTTGTATGATGAATATGTGTTTATCTAGTCGTTGTAATATAACTTGCTTATAATGAGATTTGATTAATTATAACATGATTCTCAATATGATGATCAAAGTCTTTCATCTAAAATACATACAAGCATCGGCGACACTAGTATAATGCCGCTGGGGTCAGTAGTGTAACGCTCCCTTTTTGCTTTCGATCATAAATTTCAATATTACGGACATTCTTGAAATATCACACTAGGTCAGTAACTAATCGGGTTGAATCTTTCAAAAATTTCGACAGCATCTCCTTTGTAAATCGATATATCCCAAGCCAGCAAACATAACCAACAATTTATCATAACGACAGTAACAGTAACAACCAAAACGAATAAGCAGACATAAAAGGCAAGGACATAATAAATCCATCCATCATATATACTCCCTTCGTCCCATTAGATTAGTCCACTTTGGTTTCGGCACGGCAACCAATGTTTGTTAGTGTCACCACTAGAAATTTGGCCTATCGTGACACCCCTTTCCTCACATGCATAAAAATATGTAGGAGAATTGTCGATCCAGGACTCAAAAGATAACAACTGTGAGGAAAAAGTGATGCTAAATGTATAATAAGTATATTTTTAAATTTAAAAAATAGAAAAAAGAATTTATATGTATTTTACCTAACAGTGGATACAAAGTGTGAGGAAAAATGGGAATGAGAATTTTAATTTACTGTAAATAATTTCCATGTATTATTTGTCCTATAATATCATTTAGTGTGAGAAAAGGCCTTTAAAAAATTAAAAATTAAATGTAAAAAATGAACATTAATAAACCGTCACTTTATTTGAAGTGATTGAAACCCACAACCCTCTTTTGGTCTTTAGATTTGCTAACTCAATC
The DNA here is from genome assembly GCA_026898455.1 of Plectranthus barbatus. Classification (NCBI taxonomy): domain Eukaryota; kingdom Viridiplantae; phylum Streptophyta; class Magnoliopsida; order Lamiales; family Lamiaceae; genus Plectranthus; species Plectranthus barbatus. Next base: position 167,397 of record JAPKLW010001286.1, read on the forward strand.
CCAACCCCTTTCTTCTTCAATTCCCTCTACTTTCTTTCAACTTTGTCAATTTTTGCAGAATCGAATCATAGACTTATCAAACTGTTCGAGGGTTTGAGAGCTTCATTATCAATTTCTGCACATTCGCCGCTTGAAATTGTAAATACAAGGTTTCAAAAGATAGAGAGTGGCCAAGAGGTAAGGAATCAATTCCACATCTGAACCTAGTCCAGTTTGATAATGACAACTTTGTAGAAGGAAATAAATTACTCGGCGGAGTCGATGAGGAAGGTGATGTCATTATCGTAATCTACCCTGTTGTCTTCGGTGGCAGTGGGCGCGTAGTGACTTCTTTGGCAAAGAGCCCGTAGGTTTTGGGAGGGCGAACTTCTGAAACATGTGGGAGATTGGCGGCGGCTAATTGATGACAGATAGCCTTCAATTCCACCATATTTTATACATATAGGTTTGAAGAATTCGTAGGATTGTCTTTTCTGGTGAATTTTCCCAATTTCGTGCTTTAAATAAGTTACAAGGAATGTGTTGCGATTTTATGAAGTTCTTTTACTTGTTGATCGAAGTGTTGGCAATTAAATGTGAATTAATTTTTGTTTGTAGTTAATTTTGGTTTGCTGATGAAGTTTGTTTTAACTTTTAATGATGGAATTTCAATGATGAGCTACTGTTATTTCATTTTTGCATTTATAAGATATCTGCTCTAATATCCTCTTAGGCCAAAGTGTTGGCCATATAGATTGAATGATACAAGCGAAGAGGTATAGAAAATGGATAACATTTATTAATGTTTGTTTTAAGTTATTCCAAGCACATTATTGGACTTGGTGTATTATTAGAAGTGGAACTTCTCTAATTTGGAAGTGAGTTGCAAAAAACTCATGTAATCTCTCTAGTTAACCTGCGGCTGCGGGATTTTTTGTTAACTTGTTCCAAATGAGATGAAATATTTCTCTGGATAACTAATTTAAAAGCATGTAGAACAAATATTATGACATGAACTTAGCAAATTAAGGAATTATAGGGCTACCTTTTCTTGTGTTAGTGTGGCAAGGAGCTCTTAAAGAAGGTGGCATAATAAAATGGTTTATCTCTTCGGCTGTACAGAGCGTAATTAGTCCATAGAATATTGAGTTCTCTTCCATTTTTTTAGGAATATGAAACACAATGAATTTGCCTTGTGAACGGAAGTTGTGCATCCCGAGAATATGTAGGTTTACCATGATGAAGCTTCTCTTTGGTTTCTCAAGTTTTGGGGATCACGTACATTTCTTGCTATAATAGAATTAATATTTTATTGATGTGAGGAGATTTTTTTAGGATTTTTATTAGAGAAATCCTTCCTTACTTTCGATGTTTTGGTGGGTCAAAGAATGTAAGTCATCCTAGTCAGTTTTTCCAATTTCTAGAGTTCTAACCTGTAATCCTTGTATAGGATCGATCGAGTTGTGATAGAACTTGGGCTAAAGACCGAGCAAAGGAGAGTGCTCGAGAACTGATTATCATCACGCCTAGCCTTGACCAAAAATTGTGTTGGAGCACTAAGTTTAAGGTCTATCTATACTGATCAGGAGAAGTCAGTATGAGGGCTTTCCCGAACTGACTAAGGAGAAGTCAACCGAAGGGATTTTTGTACTGATCCGGAAAAATCAGTATGAGGGCGTTTTCCATACCGACTGTGGACAGTCAGTATGAGAATTCACTATACTGAATGTGGGAAGTCAGTATGAAGGCTAATCTATACTGACCCTTGATAAACTCATATTTCTACTCACTTATCGCATTGTTTTCTTATTTTGTTAATGCATTTTAGTTTGTTTTCTTGAATAAAATGAGCATGAGTATGTTTTAGTGGGTATTATGCTAGTTATGGTAAGATTTTGCAGGTTTAAGGTCAAATTCATTGGAAACCCGTACCGAAAGCAGTTGATGTTCAGAGAAATAGTCACGACTTCTTCCACACATGAAATTTGAGCTAATGGGTCATAAAAATAGAAATATTTTTGAATTAGCTTTCCAATGCAATTGGAATCGGGTCAATCGGAGTTTGGGAGCAAAAGTTATGGCCAAAACCGTGAGACTGCGCAGAAGGGTCGAAAGGGGCAAAAAATGGTCTCTATTTCGATCGATACAGAAGCCACGTTGACCAACGCAACTCCATTTCGACGAACACGGAAGCCACGTCGACCAACGCGGATTATTTTGGCAATATTCTGGAATATTTTCTCATATTTTGGGCGAGAATTGCTTGGGATTAAAGTTACACATCAATTTGGAAGCATTGAAGACCCAGAAATGGAAGTTTCAACCAAAGAAACCATTCCTTTCAAAGTTTTGGCAAAGAAGGAAAATATCAAATACCATCAACTCAAGAAGGAAATTCCTAATTTCATTAATTCTTACCATTCAAGAGTTTTATCCTACTCCTATATAAACTCATGTCTAATTTATTATTGATTATTCCAGTCCAACTTTAAATTTCAGTTCATAGTTTAGTTTTCTTAAATTTTTAGGGCTGGAATAAAAACTTCTATCTTCTTGTATCTTTATTTTTCTGCACCTTTATTTTAATGCAATCTTTAATTTTTTGTTTCAATGTTTATTTTTAATATGCTAGGCTAGATTCTTTATCAAATTCTAGGGTGTCTCCATTTGTGATGCATGCTTTGATTTAAATTCTTCAAACTCTTTAATTGGTTTAAACTCATTGATTTTATTTCAAATCTATTTTCAATTGAAGAATCGAGAGATGAAAATTGAGATAGGTTTTAGTCATTAATTGAAGGACCGAGAGGTGAAAATTAAATAATATGAAGTGAGAGTTTAATACATTTGATTTTCTGTCCAACAAAGAAGAATTCAACTGTAGGATTAATCTGAATTTTTATGAGATTGATTAAATTGTGTTTTTGAGACCGAGAGGAGATAATCAATAGTTAATAATTTAGGTTTTAATTGTCCGACCAATGAATTAATTCCACTTTACCAGATTTTCCACCAAAAGTGTTTTAAAACTCTGTTTTGGCCAATCAAGGCAATGGAAAAAAGTCAATTTCTAAACTGAACTCAATTCCGAAGATTAAAAATAATTTAGTTTCAAAACTGAATAAACTTGAGATGAAGCCAACTATGCCTAAGAAGTGGGTTACGAAATCTATTCCAAATGCAAGGAAACCCATTTTCTGCAACCAAAACTGAGTTTTGTAAGAAGTCAGTTTTGAGTTCGGATTTCAGAAATCTGAGGTCCTTTAATCATACTTCTTATGAGAAGAGGACTAATCTGAGTAGGAGGGACACCTAGTCGAGGTCTAAGCCTAATAAATTTCCTTATTCAAGGGCTAGGAAGACTAAACACCCAGACTTGGTTTTCGAGACTCAAACAGAAACTTGGTTTCTAGAAACTTAGTTTCCCGGAACTCAGTTTCTCGTAAGAGTTCACACACAACCACTACTTCTTTACATATGCATCCAAACAGCATACATTACTACAAGAGGAAGAGTAAGATAGAAAAGAAATCACATGTTCTAAAGGTGAAACAAGTTTTGATTCCAAAGGAATGGATCCTAAAGATTAAACCTGTAGGACCCGTAGAAGCTCGGGTACCTAAAGTCTAACTTTTTTTTTTGTTTTGCAGGTACAGGGTCACCAGAATCAACTCAAGAAAAAGAAAAGAGCATGGATTCTTGATAGTAGGTGCTCTGCCCATATGAACAAAGAGAAAGACGTACTCTCGCAACTGGAAATGGCGAGAGGACCCCATGTAGTATTTGGAGACAATTCGAAAGAGAGAGTCTTAGGCAAGGGATGCGTGGAATATAATAGAATCACCATCAAGAACGTATCCCTGGTCACCAACCTCAACTACAACTTGCTGAGTATAAGTCAACTTATCCAAAGCGGATAAGAGGTGACCTTTGCCCAAGTCGAAGCAGAATGCCTAATCAAAGACAAAGATTCCAAGGAGATCATCCTCAAAGGAATCAAAAAAGGAAGGCAATACATTGTGGATTGGGAGAGTGGCCAAGCTGACACTTGCCTTGTCACAACAAGCTTGTCCCAAGAAGGAACCAATTGGTTGTGGCACAAGAGATTAAGCCACCTCAACTCCCAATCGATCAGACACCTGGATAAGAAAAACTGGTGGAAGGACTTCCACAAACTGGGTTTAAGAAAGAAGGTATCTGATGAGCATGTAAGATGGGGAAACAAACCAAGGCGTCTTTCAAAAACTGCCCCCTCACAACTAGTACAGATAGGATCTTGGAGTTGCTTCACATGGACCTATTGGACCAGTCAAGCCACCCACCATCAGAGGAAAAATATTCACACTGGTAGTAGTCGATGACTACTCGAGGTACACTTGGGTGAGGCTCATGATGACCAAGGACGAGGTCAACCTGTAGCTACTAGAACTCATTTTGTAGGTGCAAAACATAAAAAAGTGACCGTCAAAAGGATAAGGTCCAACAACAGAACTGAGTTTTGCAATGGACCGTTGACAAATTTTTGCACCGATTCTAGCATTGTGTATGAGAAGTCAACAACGAGGACTCCTCAACAGAATGGCCTAGTTGAGAGACGAAACCGCACACTCAAATAAGCAGTAAGGACCATGCATGCCGAAACAAGTTTTCCTGAAGGAAACTAGGGTGAAGCTCTGTGATGGCCTGCTACTTGAAATAGAAGTGTCGTTATCATTCATCATCACAAAACTCCCTACGAGGTCTACATTGGTCGTAAGCCTTCAATAGCGCATTTTCATGCTTTCGATTCTCAATGTTTCATCCATAATAATGGAAAGTCGAAGTTGAATACCTTGAGTCCCAAGGCAGATGAAAGCGTGTTCCTTGGATATGGACACCCTTCATACAATGGATATATGGTACTCAACAAGACTACGAGACTTGTGGAAGTAAGATGTTGCGTTGATTTTGATGAGTTTATTCTAGTGCGCAGGACCTCAAAGGAGTTAGAACTTGATGCTAGTGAGATTAAGGATGCCAATGAGAAACTAAGTTATGAAAAAAGATGTTAATACAATTTCTCAGGCTAGATGTATGAATGAAACATCAAGTAATCCAGATGATTCGTCTGGAATGCAGCAAGCTGAAGAGGCCAGTAATGCAATGTTCTTGCTGAGGCCATAGATTCACTAACCCTTAATGTAGGTACAAATCAAGGGGGAACTCCAGGTCAAGCAGAAACTAACTTTGGCGGCAAGGCTAAAACTGACTCTGCTGATGCTGACTTTACTAGAGATGAAGATGCTCATCTTAAAGAGGTGAATTCAGAAGGTCAAGGACCGGAGATCGTAGAACCAATCACTGGAGAAGAAGGATCAAATCCAGTGGTGAAAGATCAAACTTTAAGAGAAGATCTAGCCATGATGGAATCTACCTTAACCTCAGTTCCAGTTTTTTAGGAACTGACATTCCTGAATCTTTCATTCAACCGGTTAAGGTTACTCAGCTCCAGAAGCCCAAATGGTTAAGACACCATCCCGAGGATGTTGTGCTAGACAATATTACTAATCCAGTCCGCACAAGACAAGAAAGTGCTCTGATGACTTACTTTATCTGTCAACAGCCAGAACCAACAAATATCATAGATGCTTTAAAATCCACATATAGGATCAATTCCATGCAAGAAGAGTTGGCTTAGTTCAAGCGTAATGAAGTATGGTACTTGGTGGACAGACTAACCTATCAATTCGTTATAGGAACTAAGTGGGATTTCAAGAACAAGAGAGATGAAACAGGAAATATTGTGAGGAACAAAACAAGGTTGGTAGCAAAGGGTTATGCTCAGTGTGAAGGAATTGATTTTGATGAGACCTTTGCTCCATTAACCAGACTCAAAGCCATTAGAATGTTCTTAGCTTATGTCGCGCACTATAACTTCACAGTTTTTCAGATGGATGTGAAGAGTGCATTTTTTTAATGGGAAACTCAAAGAAGAAGTTTATGTTGAACAACCCTCAGGCTTCGAAGAGGGAAACCAAGTTTACAAATTGAGAAAGGTTCTCTATGGGTTGAAGCAAGCACCCAGAGCTTGGTATGAGACTCGGTCTCAGTTTCTTCTCAAGAACAGTTTCCAGAAAGGAAAGTTCGACACTACCTTGTTCAGAATCAAGGATGGAATTTACATTTTTTTAGTTCAGATATATGTCGATGATATTATCTTCGGATTCAAGAACTTGAAGCTATGTGAGAAGTTTTCCCAACTTTTACAGACCAATTTCTAGATGAGTATGATGGGTAAACTGACATACTTTCTTCGTCTTCAAGTAATTCAGTCTGAAGCTGGAATCTTCATCAATCAAAATAAGTATACCAATGACTTGATAAACAAGTTTTGTCTTGAGAAGACCAAGCCCTTGAGGATCCCGATGAGCCCCAGTGCTCAGATCAATCTTGATAAAGAAGGAGAAGCAGTCAATCCGGCGAGTTACAAAGGAATCATAGGATCTTGTTTATATTTGACTGCAAGTGGGCCAGATATTTCCTACTCAGTTGGAGTATGTGCGAGATTTCAAGCGAATCCCAAGAAATCGCACATGGATGCTACAAAAAGGATCGTAAAATACCTGAAAGGAACTGAGTCCTTAGGTATTTGGTACTCGAAAAATGATGAACGGATTCTTAATGCATATTCAGATTCTAATTTTGAAGGATGTCGTATTGATCGAAAGAGCACAAATGGAACTTGTCAGTTCCTAGGTCATAAACTAATAAGTTGGTTTAGCAAGAAGCAGCACTCTGTAGCTACATCAACAATCGAAACTGAGTGTGTAGCCACTGCAAGTTTTTGTGCTGAAGTCCTATGGATCAAGTAGCAATTACTTGATTATGAAGTCAAAACTGGATGTGTGCCTATCTATTGTGATAATAGAAGTGTTATGTGCATCACGAAGAATCCTATTCAGCACACTAAGGACGAAGCATATCAACATCAGACACCACTTCATTAGAGATTATGACGAGAAGAAGAACGTGTCGTTGAGTATATAAGAACTGAAGATCAATTGGCAGACATCTTTACCAAACCACTTCCTGAGACTCGATTCAAGGAGTTTTGCATCAAACTTGGTTTGCTAGAGTTTTATGTGATCTCGATCAATGAGGAGTAGTTGGGGAATAAAGCTGAGTCCCAGCTCTTAGTTTTCAAGCTTGATGAATGATCTAATTAAATTCTATGAAGATCAGCAAAATCAATTCTTTGAAGAAGAAGGAAGCAGATTAAAACTGAGTTCCAACTCTCAGTTTATAGTTTTTCGTCTATTGCTCAGTTTTTAGTTTGATGATTCTATACTCAGCCAATTTTAGAAATAAGATTGTGCTGGAAGAAAAAATTGAGAAACTAACTTTCAAAAAACAAGTTTTGGTTTTTGGGTCTTGGATTTCTTTGATGGACGATTGTGGACTTAAACTGAGTTTAAACTCTTGGTTTAGAAACTGAAACTTACTTGTTACTCAGTTTCAGTTTGAGAGGCGGGATATTTCAAAATTCAAATAGTGGCTTATCCAGTATGACGCATTAAATGTTGATCCGAACGTGCCACGTGGCGACCCACTCCCCACATCAGATCAACCAACCCTGTCCAACCATCGTTGCACCCTATCTGTTGATCAAATCCTGTTGACTCAATCTGAGCCGTTCAAACTCAGATTTTGAATACTATAAATAGAAAACTTATTCTCGGTGGTTATACTTTCGAATCCTTTGCCATTTTTTGCTCAATCTTCAAATCTCACCAACCCAAAAATCCTTCGAGCTATCAAAGCAGTCTTACATATATTCCATTCATTCACCGCCAATCATTTGAATTTAATATGCCGAAAAGAACAAGTGCTCAAAATCTAGAATAGAACCCAGAGCAGGTCAATTCGACCTCTGGTCGTGATGAATCTGAGAGTGTTCGTCATGATCGCTCATGTGTGCAAGTACTAAAGCTGTTCAAGGATAATCCATAGATGCTGATCCCTAAGTAGAAAAGGGCAGCCCAGGTTCAAAAGGAGTAGATTTTGAATGTTGATGAAGTACAGCAGGTTTGCCCAGACCGCAGGCTGCCACGAAAACTGAACGACGAGAAGATAGTAAACTTTCTGGCAATCCGACGTAGGAGGTTCCATCCTTATATGGTTTCCTAGTTTTACACCAATACTGTGCTGGCTTCTGATGCTAAATCCTTCAATACCTATGTGGTGGGTACAACGATCCGGGTGAATGCCAGACTGTTGAGTGAGGTGTTCAATCTCCGTAACGATGGAGTGCAAATTTACACCTATCTCCAAGGTGATTCTAACCAGCAAGTTCGGAAACACATGGAGGAGCATTGGAACGAATGGAAGAAAAATGATGTTCAGACTGCCTGGAAGATGAAACACAAAACAAAGGAGTTTGATGCGTTCTACAAGTTCCTTAGTGACATTGCAATCCGTATGTTGCAATGTGAAGTCGGCTCATATTCTGAGATGAGCAGGAAGAAGTACTCCCTGTTGATGGCAATTGATGATGAAGTCCATGGAAACTGGGTGGAGTTTGTCTTCGAGCGGTTGCTGGATTAAGTGGGGAGGAAGAGCACGATTGAGAGTAAGGGTACTGTTTCAACAAATGTTGGTTTTAGACTGAAAATAAGTTATTTCTTAGAGAAAGTGCTGGAGGTGGTGGATGATGGTGAAGTCCGAATCCTAAATGACTTCATTCAACCTAAACATGACCTGAAGGATTCTAGTTCTGAGGAGGAAAGTGATGAGGAAGGTGGTGGTGATGATGATGAGGAGACAGAGTTTGGAGAAAGGGGAGAAAGCCTGTAGAAGGCAATGGAGGATCTCCAGTTTTGACTCAGCTCGAGGACGTGACAAACAAGCCTCCTACAAATGGCTAAGAAAGAAATATCAAACTGAGAAACAACCGATTCCAACACAAGGGAGGTTTGAGAGAGTTAGTATCCCTATTGTTGTTAAGAAGAAAATGACTCCCACATCGAGGCCATTAAAGTGCAAACCAAGAGAGGGTGAAAGGGTGGTCGTGGAAAGAGGAAGCAAGAAGGCCCGGAGTGAGGAGGAACTGAGGAAGTAAGTAGAAGCTGATGCTGAGAGTGCTAGGAAAGGCAAAAGGCAGGTGGAGGAGTGATAGAAAAGAAAGGGCAACGATTGTGATCCGAATATGGATGCATCTGCTAGAAGGAAGCTGACCTTCAAGGAGCCTGAAGCCACCACTATCCAGGAGGTAGTCATTCCTCCCATTTCTGATACTCCTGAGGAACAAGCATTTGCAAATTTTTACCAGGAGGCTCACGGTTTTGACTAGCATTCGGAGAAACAAACCGAATAGCCAACCGTGGAAGTGTTCATTGAAGCTGACATTCTTCAAGGGGCGACCGGCCCTGGACAACCGGTAAAGGAGAGTGAAGCTGAGATAGGGGCGACTGACCCAGTGCAACCAGGGTGTCCTTGCTGAGCAAAAAAAAATTCTGAAGGAGAATGAAGAGAAGAGAGCGACCACCCTGGATAAACTGGCGGAAGGAAGTGAGAAGGGGAAGGAGACTGTGCAAGGGAAAGTCTCTTCTCATGCTGAAACTGACCTGACTTAGATTCAGATTGAGTTAGGCCATGCTATGGCTGAGTCCTCTCACGGTGGACAGGGAGATAAATCTGACTTTGAAATACCATCTTATGACTCCCTGATCCTATCTGACGAAGAGACTAAACTGATGAATCACAACATCCATGAAGAGTTTGAATATTCCAAAGATATGCATGGAGTATGGAGATATCATCCTTGGGATTCAAGAGAGAAATCACATTTCTATAAGCCCAGTCAGTTTGGTGAGTACACAATTCCTCTAAGTGGGCTACCACATCCTGAGAATTCATCTGAGAGCTTATGAAGCTTGTTCCCACCAATTAGGCTTACTAACATAGGGGATGCAAAGTTAATTCCATGGGCCGCGGATATCTCTGAAAGGATAGAGCGTAGAGTGACTGAAGAAAGAAATCTACTCTATCGTGACATACTGGCTAATAAAATTGAGGCTTGTGAGGTGTTGCGCAGAGAGTTTAGGAGATGGAGAAGGTTTAATCTGGTCAAACATGACTCAACGAAGAAGACCATCCTATCATGCAGACCAGATTGGGACTGACCTTCTGCAGATTGGAGGAGGTATGGGCAAAAGAATGGAGTGCTCAAGCTGAGACCAAACAAATGAATGAGGGGGAAATAAGGATGAGGCTTCTAACCATTCGTGCTTTTAGAAATCAAACATTTGATGAGAAGAATGCCTATCTTGATGTGCATAGGCTTCCCCCAACTGACTATATCTTTTTGTCTGATGCCCCCATCTCTGCACCTCCAATATCTCAGGTATCTCCTACCCATGCTGACTTTGAAGAAATATCAGTTCCAACTCCAGCTCCGGAGGCATATCAAGAATTCATAGGTGTCAGGACAAAGAAGGTGAGGAGACTCTCCGAGCAGCAATGGAGTGTAGAAGCTGAGTTATAGAAAGCTAAGGAGGAGTTGTCTGCTGCTGAGTTGGAGAAGGAAGAATTGGAGCAAGTCGTTTCTCTCTCCCATGAACTAACTTTGAAAAATGATGCGGAGAGGGCGGCTGAGATGATAAATCAAATTGTAGGGCCCTGGGTGGACAATCTTGCTAGAACTGCCAAATTAATGAGGGCAAAGAAGATAAGGAAGATGATAGAACTCCGAGAAGCTGAAAGGAGAGGAAGAGGAAAGAGGAAGACATAAGGAGGATTGAAGAAGCTGAAAGGTACGAGGAGGAGGAGGAGAGGAGGGTGGCCTGTGGCATGGTGTCTTTTTCACCTACTGTTATATATACTGAGTTGCCCAGGAACCCCGGTGCTGAAGCTAAAACTCAAAATCAATCTACCTCAAGTCCCTCACCGACCGCCATGTTGACTGAGATGTGATCACTGGTATTTCTACCAGATTAATTGCAAATATAGTGGTCAAATAAATTTATAACTCAATGTCGAACCCACAAAGAACATATATGCGAAATAGTCATATATACTAAAACACAGTTTCTAATTAATTGTTTGAGTAATTTAGAAATCAGGTTTGAATTATTGAACTAGGCAGAGAAAATATAATATGACTTAAACTGAATAAAACAAAACACAAATTCTAAGGAAGAAATCTTATTATGGATAACATGTAAGAATCAATTAAATTAATAGGTGGAATACTGCAATAATGATATATTTTCTTGGTCGGGCAAATATAACCTAGATTACTAATTAGTGACTATCTCATCTCGGTCTCAAGAACATCAAATTAGTCAATCTCATAAGCAAATCAGTTCAATTCCTACAGTGTAATACATCTCAGCTGGGCAATATAGAGTATATCATGCATTCCTAATCCCACTATCAATATTCACCTCTCGGTCCTTGAATTAATTTTATAATTAATAAATAAATACAGGAATCATGAATCTAATTAATTAATCCTAAACATGCATCCAAAATATTATTTAATCCCTAGAAATAAAAGACTTAACAAAACTGAAATAAACTTGCATAAAAAATAAAAACAGAAATTCAAAATGCATAAAAATAAATTAAAACTCTAACTACAGAAATTAAGGTTGAGAATGATATATGAACTAATGTTCATATAGGAATTGAAGTCCACTGAATAAACTAGTCTAGAGGGGTATTTATAGTGTTTGTATGGGCTTTACAAGGTTGAATTCTATAGGAGATAGGATTAGATTTTATGCATATCTATATCTTCATGTCCTACATTAAGTATATCTTAAATCTTGAGTCTTCAGGGCTTCCAACATGATATATCTCTTCAATATTGGCCAAATCTCGCCCAATATTTGTGAGAATCTTCCAGAAACACGTTAAAAATAATTGCATCGATCGACGCAATATCCATGTCGACCGGTTTCTTTCTGCATCGATCGATTCTGCGCGTTTTTACAGTTTTGACCATAACTTTTGCTCCCGAACTTTGATTGACCCAATTCCAGTTGCATTGGAAATCTAATTCAAATATCGTTCTATTAATATGCTCCATTAGCTTAAATTCCAAGTGTGAAAAAAGTCGTGACTGTTTCTTTGAACATTCATTACATTCGGTACGAATTTTTGGTAATTTGATCTCAAACCTGCAAAAATACACCACTACAAGTGCAATAACCCCCTAGAGTTATTCATGCAATAAAAAAACTAAAATAAAATAAAATTCAACCAAAACCAAAGATAAATCAAATCAATAATGAGTGAAAATATGAACTTATCAAGATGCAAGCTTACTTTCAAGGTAAGCTTGAAGAAATCAAGGCGAGACTTGATGAAAAGGATAAGAAAGAAGCTTAAACGTCTGAGTCCATCTCCTCCATCAAAACTATAGTCTCGACCATCGTTGATACTGTCAAAAAGGGGAAAGAGGAGCGCAGAAAAGAAAAGGAGGAGAGGAAGCATAAGGAGGAGGAAGAGAGGAAGAGAAGGGAAGCTGAGTAGCAAAAGAGGCTCAGGAGAGAAGAAATTGAGGAGAAGAGAAGGGAAGCTCAATTCCAAACACTTGTGGAGTTGGTGGAGAAACTGTCTGGATCAAAGTCATCCTCATCCAAGCAACCTCCTCCATGAACCTTTGGGTATTCAGTTTTTTGTACTTAATTTCCGATTTTCAATTTCTGATTTTTTATTGTACTTGTAATTTTCTTCATCTAATGAAAAACTAGAAACTCAATTGAAGACAATCACTCTCTCTCTCTCTCTCTCTCTCTCTCTCTCTCTCTCCTTCTGACTGTTTTCAACCTGGATGAACTCACACTTTCCAATGTGATCAGCAAACTTACTCATTTCGCTCTATTGTGATTAATCGAGAAATATTTCTCCAATTCAGGGGGAAGATCAAATAGAGTAGGTCAGAGAAAGGACTCATGTTCTGAGTAGTGTCGATATAAACTTAGTTCACCGTGTTTTCTTTTCTTTTCTGTCTTAGTTAGGTAGTTTTGACAACTTCAAAAAGAGGAAAATTGCTAGAAACTGAGTTTTAGATGTTGAAGATCGAGAGAGCGATCAGAAAATTAGTTTCTGATGATAGAATTCAAGAAGACAGAGCTCAAGATGTCATAAACCAAGTTTCTAAACTTAATGAGAAGAACCTAAGAAACTTGAAGTTTTGAAGACAAACTGTTTGTGCTTAGTACTTAGTAAGGCCAGAAACTCAATTTCTCGAAACTGAGTTTCTTGAAGGAAGGTGGAAACTAAACTGACTTTGGAAATGTTAGTTTTCAGTTTCGATATTCAAGAGCAGGTGAAACATAAGGAGAAACAAATGAATCCGAAGTCAAGACTCAAGATGTCTCAAAGTAAAGTCAAAAAGTCAGTATGAGGAACCTGGACTGAAACTTAGTCTAACAAGAGCAGGTGGAAAGTACACTATAAAAGATGAAAAGAAAAACAGAGCAGGAAGAATGGTCATGATTGGACGACCCAATCTCTATCTCTAACTGCTGGATTGATGTGTCTAACGGTATTGTCGTCCATTTCATCTTATAAATAGCTCGACACTTCGGCAGAATCATCATTGAAAATCCAACAAAAAACTGAGCCGATACTCTGCCAAATTATTTACTCAAAGCTCTCTGAATTCCCGTGTCATCAGAACACGAGACTTGAGTTTCTAA
>JAPKLW010001286.1:181073-199002 GCA_026898455.1 Plectranthus barbatus
GAAGCTCTTACTTGGTGAATATTACTTTTCAAGTGCTATTCATAGCAGCCAGTTTCCTATCATGGGAATTTGATTATCATGGGCGTTGCTAACCTTTCTAAGTTCTAGGAAGAACAAGAAAACATCCATCTATCCAGTTTGAAGGATGTGGGATGCTTCCTCACTTAAGCCTGAAGAAGGAGTAAGCTTACAAAGAGTTTCTGGGCGAGTGACGTCAGCAGACCTAAGGATAGAGGTTTCTGACGGGCTAACCATAGATCGTGAGAAGACTTGTATCTCTGAAACTTAGTAGATTCCCAATTAAGTTCGGAAGAGTGAACGTAGGACTTTGGTTTGATGTGTCTAACGGACAGGAATTTAAATTGTCGTCCATTTCATCTTATAAATAGCTCGACACTTTGGCAGAATCATCATTGAAAATCCAACAAAAAACTGAGCCGATACTCTGCCAAATTATTTACGCTCTCTGAATTCCCGTGTCATCAGAACACGAGACTTGAGTTTCTAACTTAAGTTATTCCCTCTGTGCATTTGTCTAGGTGCACGAGACTGAAGCTCTTACTTGGTGAATATTACTTTTCAAGTGCTATTCATAGCAACCAGTTTCCTATCATGGGAATTTGATCATCATGGGCGTTGCTAACCTTTCTAATTTCTGGGAAGAACAAGAAAACATCCATCTATCCAGTTTGAAGGATGCGGGATGCTTCCTCATTTCAGCCTGAAGAAGGAGTAAGCTTACAAAGAGTTTCTGGGCGAGTGACGTCAGCAGACCTAAGGATAGAGGTTTCTGACGGGCTAACCATAGATCGTGAGAAGACTTGTATCTCTGAAACTTAGTAGATTCCCAATTAAGTATGGAAGAGTGAACGTAGGACTTTGGTTCCGAACCATTATAATATACTTCATATTTATTATTTTATTAAGTTTCTGCACTAAGCTTATTTACATATTTAAAACCCTCAATACTTGGCTAAGCATTGAAGTGTATATCTGAATTGAAACTAAAAACTTACTGAGCTAAACTAAGTTTTGGCAAAACTGAAAACTATGTCTAAGTCAGTTTTCAGTACAAGTGCGAGATTAATTAACTTCTGTTGTGCACATACATTCTCGGATTTCAGGACCAACACTAACAATCTCACTCAAGTTCAACTCTATCTCCACTCCAGCAGAGAGGCTCGCGTCGATCGTTGCTGATCCACGTCGATCGACGCGGCTTCTCGTCCCTTCTGCGCGGTCTCACGGTTTTGGCCATAACTTCCTCCTCCGAACTCCGATTGACCCGATTCCAGTTGCGTTGGAGAGCTAACTCAAAGCATCATCCATTTCCATGCGCCAATAGCCCGAATTCCTCTTGTGGAAAAACTCTTCACTGCTACTCTTACACGTCACTGCTTCCGGAACGGTTTTCTCGTGAGTTTAGGCCTAAAAAACCTGCATAAACATCAAAACACACCTAAAACCACCTAATATTGACATCATGCATAATATATATATATAAACTCAATAAATCTACATAAAATAGTAGGAAAATAATATAGATAAGTGAGTGAAATAATGAGCTTATCAACAATCAATAAAAGTTATAATCACAAATTTAATTTCAAATTATTTTACAAACCCTAACCCGAATTGACTATTTAAATTATAACATTCAAAATCCCCATTTCAAACCCTAACTCACATTAAAGATAAAATTAATATAAATAATCAATATTGTATTTTCTTATTAACTTCAAAATCTAAACAATTAACTCTTAAACCAACTTCAAATAAATGAATAATGAGATCTCAATTTTTTATTATTTAATATTACAAAATGGAGAACCAGAAAATATGCAAAATTAATAAAAATAATGCATATAAATTAAAACTATGTATAAAAAAAAACTTACATGAACAAAATAAAAGGAATAAAAATGGTTGATTTGTGAGATGTACTTCACAAAATAATTTTAAAGTGTTAAAAAATTACTTCAATCTTTTTACATTTTTTTATTGTTTTATATGTAAGTTTGTACGCATCTTCTCTCTACTCCAAAAAAAAGTGCTTTTTTTTTATTGAACGTGTATTAAAAAAATTTAAATACTTAATAGTTAAATATATTTTATTTTTTTTATTTTTAATATAAATGAAGTAAATTTTATATTTTTCGATGTTTCAAAATAATTCAATCACTTCAGTCACTCTTCTTTTATTCATCTGTTGCCCCTTAATTTTTTTCAGGATTTAAAAATAAGGGGCTACATTATAAAAAAATTTAACTTACTAAATGCTAAAAAAAAATTAATTTTGGGGGCAGCCCCGAAGTGTATCTGCCACTTACAAATTGTAACATATACAAATGGTTGCTTAGACTTTGAATATTGTGCAATCATGTGATAGAAAAAAGTAGTGGTGGACATTTAAAGCTTGTCGAAGAAAACTCTCTCAATGTATATAATAACATTTTTCTCTGCAAATTCTCTCTGTTTTCTCTCTAAAAAAACAGAGAACGTTCCTCTTAAATTCTTTCAGGGTATCCAGAGCATAAATGATCTTACAGGCTCTGAGTGTTGACTAGAAAAACCACCCACGCTTCTTTCCACAAAAGAAAAGTCTGACAATTTTTTTCTCATGGCATCAAGCAATTATTCAAGTCTTTCACCACCAACCTTTATTGGTGAGAACTATCATATGTGGGCAATCAAGATGAAAGCTCACTTGAGATGTTTCGATTTATGGCAATAGGTTGAGATGGATATGGAATTTCAACCTCTAGGAAATAACCCAACACTCAACCAAATTAAGGTTCATGAAGAAGAAAAAACAAAGCTCCAAAAGCTTTCTCATTCATTCATGTTGTTGTTACAGATGCCATTTTCACAAGAATTATGACTTGCAAAACACCAAAAGAAGTTCAAGATAAGCTTAAGGAGATATATATAGGGAGTGCTAGAACTAAGCAAATGAAAATATTCAATCCTAAATGAGAATTTGAAGTGTTGAGAATGAAAGATCATGAGTCAATTAAAGACTACGCTGATCTACTCATGGAAGTTGTTAACAAAAATAAGAGTTTTTGGAGAAGGCTTGACTGATTAGAGAATTGTAGAGTAGGTGCTTGTAAGTTTGCCCTAAAGATTTGAGTCTAAGATTTCCTCTCTTGAAGACTCAAAAGATTTATCCAAAGTTTCTTTGGGCGAACTTGTTCGTGCTTTCAAGCTCAAGAGCAAAGAAGATTAATGAGGCAAGCAGAGAAGTAGCGAAGGAGCTCTCTTAGCAAAACACATATATTTTTTTAATGGAAGAAGAAGCAATTTGGTGACAAGAAAGATAAGGAGAAAATTGATGGCCAAAACTTAAAAAATGATGGCAAAAGAAAATATCCTCCATATCCTCATTCTAAGAAAACTACACATTTTGAAAATTTGTGTTGGTTTAAGCCTTGTGTGAAATATTTGAAACTAATTTAACATTATTATAAAATAGTATTATTTAAAGAATTATAAAAAATTATTACAAATATATGAAACTTGTCGATAATTATTGAGATTATTTGACTAATATTAATTAAAAGACATATTATTCGGATTTAGACTTAATTATTTAGTTAGGTTATATTAAAAAACAAATATTTAATTGAATTGGGCTGAGAAAATAAAATAAACAAAATTTGGGTCCATTTAATTAGGCCGAAGTATTTGAGGTTCATAACTTTTTGTCCTCACTCATATATTGGTTGAGTTTTTTTAATTATTTTGACATTACCAATTACTACCACTATTTGATTTGCAGATAGTAGAGAGAGAAAGGGTAGTGGTGGAGATGGAATTTTTAACGGAGTGTAAATGTGGAGGTATAATAGGGAGATAGTGAGAGAAATCAACAGGAATGTCAATAAAGTCCGAAATCGATGGGTTAAAATACGAGTTAGGGTAAAAAATTTCAATTCAAAATTATTTTTAACATAATGGGTTGGTGGATCGAATGAGTTGAGCTCGGTGGATTGCGGGTCGGCCCGTAGGTCTAACAATATTTCATAATATATATATATATATATATATATATATATATATATATATATATACAGAAATGATATGCTGCCCACCTTATGGTGAGCTTTCGTGAGCTACAACATATATTTTTATGTTTTTTTAATAAAATTTTATTTTGTTAATCATTTATTTTTTATAATTTTAATTTATTATAGTTTTAATTAACTTTATAAATTCAACCGTAGGGTTCATACACCCAATTAGGGTATAATATATATATATATATATATATAGGGATTGGATCCGGCGATAAAACTCCCTCTCGTGATAAAATGATAAAGCTGCTTGATTACCTTTACAATGTTGCTTGATTGTGTTTTAGTTGTTGCTTGATTACAATGTTGCTTGATTGTATTCCATTTGTTGCTTGATCATTTATTGCTTGATTGCGTTTTAAATGTTGCTTGATTATATATCAACCATTGATTTAATTAGATCTAATGGATAAAATTCATTCTTATTTTTAATATACTTATTTATTATCGTATGATCCTGTCCATATATATATATATATAGGGTAGTGATTAGGAGATAATAGGATTTTCCGTGCTAAATGTGAAAAAATCTGAGCCATTAAATATTGCAATTGACGGCTCAGATTAAACAAATTTCATCCAATTTTCGGTGCATTTTTTGCACATACTCAATGCATAAAAGTGTAAAAATGTAAAAAATATATATTCAAGAATTTCATTTCGTGCAGTTCATATAACATAATATGCATACATTCGATGTAAAACAAATACAATATTTTGGGCAAAAAACTGCGGCATATAATCAATGCAAAAATAGCACTCGATATGAATACAAAAATGCATATGCTTTAGAATAAAAATGCATCTTATTCAAGTTAAGAATGCATCATTTGATGCAAAAAAAAATGCAGATATTTGAGAACATTTTTTATGCGTAATTGATGCATTTTTTTATCATGAACGTAAATATAATGAAGAACATATACCACCTGAATATAAAATTATGATTTTCGTGCGAATCTTCTAAATTTAACATATTCAATATGAATATCATATGAATCGTCGTAAAAATACGTTTAATTTGATATATCATTCGTAAAAAATAGATTTGAATCGAGAAAGACATAATCGTTTGATTATAATAGGAGGAAAGAGAAAATTAGGAGAGATAATGTTTAGATTTAAAGATAGAGAAGACGGTTATTCAAACTTAAATGCTAAATTACTAAGATACCCTAATTACCTTATTTATTCAATAAATCCGGAATTATTACAACCATTGGATCAACAAAATGAAGGATCCAGATTCTTTCTTATTTAGCATGAGAAAAGCTATTATTATATGATCACTACTATATATATATATATATAATTTATTATTTGTTATTTCTAGTATAATTTATTTCCTACTACACTTATCAATTATACACCTAATTTCCTAGACTTAATTTTTCATCACCCAAAATCTCATCTATATCTTTCAGTGACATAGTATGTTACTCCCTAAGGCTATGCACTACAACAACTCAACACAATCCAACTTTTTAAATTTCTCTCTTTTCTACATATACAACCCACTACCTAATTTAATTTACTCACTGTAATGACTTTCAACAACCTACAATCTATTTCATTTTCACTTTATTTTATTGATATATATATTATTTATATTAATTTAATTCGATTTTAAAAATCTACAAATATATAAAAATACAATTTGTATAATTTTGAGGGTTGAAAATTTAAGATTGAGAAATTTAAGAAATAATATAAGCAAAAGAAGAGATTTAATTTTTTTTGTGAAAATTAGTATTGAACTCTATTTATAGAGGAAACAAATAATAAATTATATATATATTTTTCGATTAATTATATATATTTTTTATAATTTAAAATAAAATTACATAACCAAATAAAAAGTTATGTGCTCCAACCAGAAGCTGCCACTTGACAACTTCTGGTTGGAGTACATAACTTTTTTATTTGGGTCGTGGAAAGTTGAGAATGCTGTGGGTTGTAGTTGTTTTTTTTTTATGTTTTGCATTTTTTTTATTTCTACGTCATCTGCCACATTTGCAAAACTGTGACAGTGGGTAGTTTAATCAAAAAATCACTCATTTCTTCGTGTTTCACTATCGTACACTCATCACTATCTTAATTAACATACATTCATATTTCTTCATTTTCAGCACCTGTTGGGAAATCTGTCTAAGGTTTCCTCCCCCAGTAGCTTACTTGTTTAGATTATAGTTTTGGTGGATCAAATCCTAAGTCCTACCAGCGTCAGTTGTCTCTACATAGCTCTAGTCTTATATGTAAAAGTCCTGTTTAGGTCTTTGTGTTGTAAGTCGCAGCTGATCAAGACTCATGCTGACACTGTTCACCAGCATGAGAAACGCTTACCACTGGCTACTGTTCACCAGTTGGGAAAAGCTTCATCAGCAGGCGGGTGACAAAGACTCGTGCTGACACTGTTCACCAGCATGAGAAGCGCTTATGACTGGGTACTGTTCACCAGTTGGGAAGGGTTTCATCAGCAGGCGGCTGACAAACCTTACCAGGAGAATGCGTGTTCCTACTTACACTATTCACCAGCGGTGATTTCACCAGTCATGGGAGATTCCGAAAAGAGTTAACATCCAGAGATTTGGAAGACTTAGATGATGCCAGGGCAAGTCACCAGCAGAGACTGCCAGCACAAGATCACCAGTATGATCTACCAGTCAGATGTTACCAGCAGAATTCCAGATTCTCTCTCCCCGCGTAGTAGAGACAAAAAGAAGATTCTCTGAGGAATCGACTGACAAAGTATGACTTTAAGGAAGGATAACTTAAAGTCTATCAGTCACAAGATGCCAGTCTTATTCCTCGGACTGACAGAAAGAGCCGTTCTGACACAAAGAGATCTGTGTCAGATAAAGCGGTCCAAGGTATGGGTCCTTTCCGGAAAAGCATACCTGCCGCCGTCAGAAGGACATCCGAGGTCTGACACCTTTCCGGATGCGTCCAAACGGCTAGAAAGTTTGAATCGGTTCCTGCGGCTATAAATACGTCGCAACCACCAACATTCAAACATTCCACGATTCCACTCATCTGCTCAACCACCGAAAGAACTGAAATTATTGCAAAATCGCATAAAGTACTTTCGAGGCTTTTCATAAAGCTTTCCGTGTGTTGATTTATCAAACACGAGACTTCAAGCTTTAAGCTTGTAAGTTAAAGATCTCACTTGGTGTTCTTTCTCCTTCGAGAGAGTTCACAGCAGCTCCTGTGCTTACCAGCACTTGAGTTATTACGGGCATTCTGCCGTAGAGACTATTACGTTCTTGGGAGAACTAAAACACCTAGCTAGCTGTGGAGGTTGAAATGACGTGCTCGCACTCCATTAGCTGAGGAGAGTTGAAGAAGGATCCAAGACCGGGAGCGGTTGATCTAGTGAACTGGTGGACGAGGCATTCACCAGCTAGAGATAGATCGTAGGAGACCTGTACCTGATTACTCTTAGTGGAATTTCCAGTGCTTCGACTGGAGAGTGGACGTAGATCGATTGATCGAACCACTATAAAAATCCTTTGTTATTTATCAGCTTTCTGTCTTTCATTCATATTTTAAACCCAGCACTCAAGTGCTGGAGTATATCCTGAAACTGATATATAACTGTGCAAACAAGGCTAAATATTCTAAGTTTTGAATCACCAGCTGACAGGTCTCAGTTGTCAGCTGTGTACTGAGTAACCAGCACCAGCTGACCAGTTGCCAGTTGTCAGCTGTGTGTAAGTAGCGTGCAAGAAAACACTTAACATTATTTCCGTTGTGTAACGTTTTATACTCTGAAAAACCGGGACCAACAAGTGGTATCAGAGTGAGGTTGGTCTTTCTAGACTGGTCGTACACTGAGTCTCTTAGGACCGAGATCCAAGTTTCCTTGCACTCTACTCTTTCTGTCTGTTGATTAGCTCAGGTACGCAAGATGAATATCCCGAAGCTGCTCAACTACAATCCGGACAAGCATGCTACATGGCGAAAGAGGTCGCTCATTCAGCTGAAAAACTTCCATCCGGAGATGAAAGACGTGCTGGAGAAAGGGCCGATCGAGATCACCAAGACACAACACCAGCTAGGAGATCGCCCAGCTGCTGAGATCCCCAAGCCCCCAGAAGAATGGAACGCTGAAGACAGGAGGCGGAATCAGCTGGATTCCGTTGCTCTCGAGATGATCTTATCATCTCTTCCAGATCCGCTGATGGAGGAAGCCCTCCAATTTGACAGCGCCAAGGCAGTCTGGGACTACCTTGATAGTCTCTGTAAGGAGACAGATCAGATGAAGCGCAACAAGTTGCAAGTTGCGGTGGACAAGTACGAGTCATTCCAGATGCTGACTGGTGAAACCATCAAGGAGATGGAGGCTAGATTCAATGCTATAGTCAGCGAGCTGAAGTCTTTGGACAAGGAGTACTCGAATGCAGAGCTTCATGCAAAGATCCTGTCAAAGATGCCCAAGGAGGACTGGTTTGTGAAGACTACATCTCTTAAGGAGAAGGATCTATCCAAGATGACTCCCAAGGAGCTATTTGCTCAGCTCCAAGCACATGAGTGGGATATCCAAATGGTGAACAAAAATGAAGCCATTCGGACCGTTGGATCTCCCAGCATCAAAACACATGACGAAGCCTACTTCGTCAAGAGGGATTTCAAATGGAAGCCCAAGAAGCCTTTTCATACTGACAGATCTGCTGGGCAGCGCAGCCAGCAGAAAGAGATCCCATCCCCATCGGGATCTAACTCAAAAGGCAGCGAGAGCTCTATCGCAGATCTTGAGCAACAAATGAAGAGACTGGCTGTACTTCTGGAGAAAGCCAAGGCGAAACAGGGAGTTTCTCTCAGCTCATCTGATGGAAAGTTCGTCAAGAGAGCTCCCCGCGCGTGTTATCAGTGCCAATCCCCTGACCATCTTAAATTTGAATGTCCACAAGTGGATAAAGAAGAGCGGGAAAGGCTGAAGAAGCTCTTTGAAGAGCGTGCATCCAAGGCCGTTGCTAAGGCCATGCTGACAAGGACAGAGGTTCCTGATATACCTGACCATGATGATGGAGAGTATGCGTCAGATGAAGAGTCAGAAGAGGAAGCGCTACTGGCGCTGATGGTAGCTTTCGGAGAGGAAGCACATGAAGAATGTGCTGACAGTGAGGAGGAACAAGCACTTGCTGCTGACGACCAGGTACAATCTGTTCCCTCATTGCACATCATGTCTCCACGCATCCTAGACGATGCTGAGTCGCATTGCTCCGACTCAGAGGTTGTCACCATAGATATTCTTCAGGAAGAATTTCTTAAATTTTACGAAATAAAGAATATCTTGGCTAGCGAAAACACCTCGCTAAAAAATCAGATTTCTATTTTGACCAATGAGATTGAAAAATCTAGGTCACTCGGTGTAGAGTTAGCCACTCTGAAAGAAACTCACTCAGATTTGCTCAAAAATTTTGAAATTTTAAAAACTGAGAGAGATACTTTTCAAAAGATTGTCCTTGAGCAAGACAATAAAATAAATCATTTGAACAAAGGCTCAAAGAATTTGGAAGAGGCTCTATCCCATTGGAGAAAGCCTACCGATAAATCCGGGTTGGGATTTGAAAAGGATTTGAGCATAAACCAACCCGAACTCACAGCTGTTAAGGGTAAGGGCAAACTGGTAAATGCATCAGCACCAGCTGGTAATACCAGTAAGTCCCGTATGGCTGATCAGCACATGAATAATAAGACCAGATTCATAGGTGAGTCATCACGACAAAAACCTCAACTGGCAAAATCCTCTGCTGACAGGACGCCAGCACACCCTAAGACGCAGACTAAGCCGAATAATTCTAAGGCATTGAAGTCAGCGTCAACTACCAGTGGAATCCGACAGCCAGCACCAGCTGTCAAGGGAATTCACACACAACCTCGTCAGTATGCCAATCACCAGCATACTTACAAGGGATCCAAATCTCAGAGTAACTCTGAGAGAAGGATAATACCTGATAGGAGGAATACCTATCAGAGGCCTGAGCCCAATCACAAGTTTTCTCAAAGGGCTGTGAAGGCTAGCCATGGTGGTCCACACTTCCAGAGACCACGAAGGCAACACACACAACCGGAAAAATATTTCCGAAACTCTCAGCGGAAGAATACTTCCAAAGGAGTTACACACACAGCCACACCTTCCCAAACCAAACTCATGCATTACTTCAAAAGGAAGGGAAAGGTTACTGATGATATCAGCAAGGGTAAAACCAAGCTGAAAATCACTAAAGTCTGGATTCCGAAAGGAATCATTCAGCGATCTAACCCTGCAGGACCCGCAGAAGATCGGGGACCTAAATAAATTCTTTATCTTTCTTGCAGGTACAGGATCATGCAACACAGCTTCAGAGATCGAGCGAGTGGATCCTAGATAGTGGATGCTCGGCTCACATGACTGGTGAAGAGGATTTGTTTGCAGATCTTATCAAGGTCAAAGGACCTCCAGTTATTTTTGGTGATAACTCTAAGGGCAGAGTTATTGGCAAGGGCTGCATCGAGAAGAACGATGTCAGAATCATAAATGTATCCCTTGTTACCAATCTCAAGCACAACCTCCTGAGTATCAGTCAGCTGAGCGAAAGTGGATACACAATTTCCTTTGAGGAATCAGAGTGCCAGATCAAGGACAAGAAGACTGGCGAGATCAAGCTGAGAGGTATTCGGAAAGGAGGGCTATATATCGTCGACTGGCAAAGCGGGAAGACAGATTCATGCTTCGTGGCCACCAGTTCTATGGAAACTAACTGGCTGTGGCACAAAAGGTTGAGTCATCTGAATTTCAGAACTATCAACTACCTGGCCAAGCATGATCTTGTGGAAGGACTTCCCAAGGGAGGATTCAAGAAGGAAGGGATTTGCAAAGCATGCCAGCAGGGCAAGCAAACCAAGAAGTCCTTCAAGAACCAGTCGCCAGTCTGCCCCAGTACCAGTCGGGTACTCGAGTTGCTACATATGGACCTTTTTGGACCAGTAGCACCTCAAACCATTGGAGGAAGACGTTATTCGCTGGTGGTAGTCGATGACTACTCGCGCTATACCTGGGTAAAGCTTCTCAGAACCAAGGATGAAGTGAAAATCATTCTTCCAGATTTGATTGTCAAAGCACAGAAACAGAGAGAAGCTATGGTGAAGCGGATACGGTCAGACAATGGGACGGAATTCTGCAACAGTCTGCTGATGGATTTTTGCGCGGAAGCCGGCATTAAGCATGAAAGATCTGCACCAAGGCAACCGCAGCAGAATGGACTGGCAGAACGTAGGAACAGGACGCTGAAAGAAGCGGTCCGGTCCATGCTGGCAGAATCCGGCTTAGGACAGAGTTTTTGGGGAGAAGCATTGGTGACGGCCTGCTATACTCAGAATAGAAGCGGGATCAACGACAGACTCAAGAAAACTCCCTACGAAGTTTATTTTGGTCGTAAGCCTTCTCTAGATCATCTTCGTGCTTTCGGTTCACCATGTTATGTCCATAATAATGGTAAGTCGAAGTTAAATGCTTTTTCGCCTAAGGCTGATGAGGGTGTCCTTGTCGGATATGGACATCCCTCTCACAAGGGCTATAGAGTATTTAACAAGACCACCAAACTTGTGGAAATAACATGCAATATTGTTTTTGATGAAGCTACTTTAGTGCGCAGGACATTACGACAACTGGCTGAAGACGTTCCTGAGGTCAATGATGTCGTTGATCAGTTGGGCAGGAATTCTTCCAATGCTCAACCAACTGGTTTGACTAGACCTATGACTGGATCATCTTCACAACCAGTATCCTCGGTTGCCCATCAGCAATCCGGGAGGGTCGGTGATGCAATTGACCTTGCTGAGACCTTACACTCAATCTCCCTGAGTGGAACTGACAATAATCCAGGGGGAATTCCGTCAGAAGATCAGTCAGAGAGTGAAGCTGACGAAGAGATTGTTCCGACTGGTGAAGGCCAACCACCAGTTGCAATTGCAGCTCCAACTGGTGAAGTTCAGGAAGCACCAGTCATCAGGACAGAAGAACCAACGCCAGCAGAATCTCATCTTCCCAAATGGCTGAGAAATCACCCATCCGATGCTATTCTCGGTGATCCAGAAGTTTCTGTTCAGACTCGACACGGCAGTGCGCTCCTGACTTGTTTTATTTCTCAAGTGGAACCTACTTCCATAGGAGTTGCGCTAGAATCTGCCGATTGGATTAATGCCATGCAAGAAGAGCTTGCGGAATTCACTCGCAACAATGTTTGGGACTTGGTAGAGAGACCATCACATCAGTCAGTGATTGGCACCAAGTGGGTTTTCAAGAACAAGCGAGATGAGAATGGCACTGTAATCAGAAACAAAGCTCGTTTAGTCGCCAAAGGTTACAAGCAATGTGAAGGCATCGACTTCGACGAGACCTTCGCACCAGTTGCAAGAATGGAGGCGATACGGCTGTTCCTTGCGTATGCAGCTTATCATGGTTTCACGGTATTCCAGATGGACGTGAAGAGCGCCTTCTTGAATGGCGAGCTAAAGGAGGAAGTATATGTCGAACAACCTCCAGGCTTTGAAGTAGGCACCAAAGTGTACAAGCTGAGAAAGGCCCTGTATGGATTGAAACAGGCGCCCAGGGCTTGGTACGAGACGCTATCACAGTTCCTAATCAGTAATGGATTTCGGAAAGGGAAGATCGACAGGACTCTCTTCCTTATCAAGGATGCTGATGATATGCTAATGGTGCAGATATATGTCGATGACATTATATTCGGGTCAAAGAATATGTCTCTCTGTGAGAAGTTTTCTCAACTGATGCAGAACTCATTCCAGATGAGTATGATTGGCAAATTAACATACTTCCTAGGACTCCAGGTCCAGCAGTCAGCTGATGGGATTTTCATTAATCAGCGGAAGTATGCCAAGGACCTAATTCAGAAATATTGCCCAGAGAAGACTAAGGCTCTCAGAATACCGATGAGCACCAGTTGCCAGATCTTTCTTGATGAAGAAGGAGAATCGGTTGATCCTTCCAGCTACAGAGGTATTATTGGATCACTTCTCTATTTGACAGCCAGCAGACCCGACATTTCATACTCAGTCGGAGTGTGTGCCAGATTTCAAGCCAATCCAAAGAAGTCACACATGGAAGCTGCTAGGAGAATAGTGAAATACCTCAAAGGAACTGAATCACTTGGCTTATGGTACCCCAGGAATGACGAGCTTACACTCATTGGGTATTCAGATTCAGATTTTGCTGGATGCCGTATAGATAGAAAAAGTACCAGTGGTACGTGTCAGTTTCTAGGACACAAGCTAATCAGCTGGTTTAGCAAGAAGCAACACTCAGTTGCTACATCTACTACTGAGGCTGAATATGTTGCCGCTGCCAGTTGCTGTGCTCAAATTCTCTGGATCAAGCAACAACTGGAAGACTATGAAGTGGACACTGGTTGTGTACCCATCTATTGCGACAACAGCAGCGCTATGTGCATAACGAAGAATCCGGTTCATCACTCTAGGACCAAGCACATAGATATTCGACATCACTTCATACGTGATCATGTCGAGAAGAAGGATATTAGCGTAGAGTACATCAGAACCGACGATCAACTAGCTGACATCTTCACCAAACCTTTGCCAGAAGCAAGATTCAAGGAGTTGTGCATCAAACTCGGTCTTATGGAGATTGATGCGAGCCCTAGTGTTGAGGAAGAATGAGTCCCAGCTCTCATTCCGTTCTTGATTTTCTGAAGGATGCTGATTAAGACTAAGTCCAAGCTCTTAGTCTTCATGTTTTCTTTAGTGGTGGCTCAAAACCACAGGTGGTATCTACTGGCAGAACTTATTCCATAAACAAAGAAGGAAATGAGTCCCAGCTCTCATTTCGAATTTGCCAGCAGTCATGCACCATCAGTCGAAGTAAAATTGGGTCCCAGCTCCCAATTCCAAGCAATGATGAAGAAGTGAAGAGAAGATTATGCAGAATGAACTGAGTCCAAGCTCTCAATTCTTTCAATCTTTCAAGTTGTCAGCAGACAACTGGTGATATATCAACGACTGGTGAAGTATCAGTTGTCGACTGGTAAGGAGGCCATACTGGCAGGGGGAAGTATGCGACTGGCGTATACTACTGATGACCAGGTATACTACTGATGCCAGTTGAGTCCCAGCTCTCAACTGACGTTCTCTTGAAGTCCAAGAGTCGTGCCAGCTATCGCAGAAATGGCGGGAAAGGTTTAAAATTGGTTTTGCGTGTGCATATCTTCGAATTTAATGCGGCATTTAATGCCACATTTAATGCGCACAGTGACTGCGCAGTCAAAAGCAATCTCGCGACCAATCAGCGTGTGCCATGTCAGCTACACGTACCATCCCACGTCAGCACGACCACGCACGTCGCTACAGGGAATCGTGCCTGCTGATGACCGTCGATCCTCACTTTTGACGAATTCATCTCGTCCATCCATCCCAGCATGGCACCAGTATAAATAGCTGTTATTCGTGATCGGAAAAACTCTTATCATTCCTTCAAATTTTTTCGAACACTTTTTCCGTTCATCTTCCTTAAAATTTCCGAACACTTATTCCCTGAAAACATGGCATCTTCATCCAACCCCTCTGCTGATAAATCATACTCTTCCACTGAGTCTTTGGATCTAGACTTACCATTAGCCGAATCACACATGCCTACCTTGACTGGCATTGTGAAAGAAGAAGACATAGATTATACCTACCCTTTCAACAAGCTTGTTCAGTTGAACAAAAAGGCCACCCAACATCTCCTTTCTAACTCCCAGATCAGAGCCGCCCAAGTCCAGAAGGAGAAGATTTTGAACGACAAATTGGCCGAGAAGCATTTCGGCGAGGAGCTCATGGAAATGATCGACCATGAGTAGCTCCGACCATACTTGACGGCAACCCCCAGGAACTTCCACCCACATATGGTCGCCGAGTTCTATGCTCGCGCGGTGATAGCTGACGACAGGAAATCCTTCACCACGTCGGTATTCGGACACCTGATCACCATCGACGTAGAGTACCTAGCCAACCTCTTTGGGCTGAGGAGTACTGGTGAGGAGGTGGCGACGTATTGCAAGGATGATACGGTGGAGTTCAGGCGGAGGTGGACTGAATGGAAGAAGGAGGGGGTGACTATCTTCAAGACTGGCATGAAGAAGTCAGAAATGGACGAGTACTGACAGATGGTATGCGACTTTGTGGTGCGCATGCTCCAGTGCGAGGTCGGCTCTTATGCCGAACTAAGCTTGAAGAAGTTCTCCGTTATGTGCGTGCTGGTGGATGGCATATATGGAAACTGGGCCGAGTTCATTTTCGGCCGGCTGCTGGAGAATGTGGAGAAGAATTGCACAGTTAAGACTGACGGCAGGTTCCTCCATGCAGTGTCTTTTGGCCTGCGAATCAGCCACATTCTGGAGGTGGAGATGGGAGACCGAATCGACCGAGGGGAGCAACTGGTCGGGTCCGACTTTATCCCAGTCACCAGGGTCAAACTTCCTGGCCCAGACTACAAGAAGCCTCAACGGCTGAGAGGCAAGCAGGCTGTGGACCCTGCTGACCAAGTTTCTAAGGAGGAGTCAGAACCAGTAGATGAGGCCGTGCCAGCTGTAGCTCTTCCGCTGACAGCTGAGGCGAAGGCAGAAATAAAGAGGAAGTATGAGGTGGAATCCTCATTTCTCGAGATGGAGCAAGCAGTGACTGGGTCATCAGCTCAGGTGCCAGTCACCAGGTCTTCTCCAAGGAAGAAGCCCAAGTTGCACCAGTCCCAGCAGCCCCAGCCAGCTGTCATCTATGCTACAGAATCAAAGAAGATATCTATACCAGTCAAGAAGTCCATCCTTGGACTGACTGAGGAGGAGACGATAGATAGAATGACCAGGAAAAGGAAGAGAATCAAGACGAAGGCAGAGAAGCTGGCTGAGCAAGCTGCGAAGGAACGAACAGCTTCCATTGTCAGAAAGAAGCAGGCTCAGGCAAGGCTGAAGGCCTTGGCCGACTAGCGAAAGAGGGACGCTGAGCTGGCAGCCCGCGATGAAGCCTTTGCTAGGGTAAAGGCTGAGCACGAATCCCGTCGTCAGGCGCAGCTGGCGGAGCAAATGCAACAGGTTGCCAAGGGCAAATGGGCTGTTGCCCAGACTTCAAGTGCTGTGCCACCAGCACTAGCTCCGGGCCAGATCCTACCAGATGAATCTTTTACGCGCCTGTTGGACATGGGATCGGAGGACGTGTTTTCCTTGGTTGAAAGTTATCAACCAGAAGAGGATGTGGTTCAAGTCCCACTGGCCGCGCAAGGGGGTGCCAGTGGAGGAGTTGTTGTTCGGGCGACCACCCCGGAAAAACTGGCGAGTTTCTCAGATGTAAGCTCAGATTCTGATGATGTAGAGATGCTAAGGGACGAGAAACCAGCTGCCCCAGCTGAGGAGGAAGAAGTTGCAATGGAGACTACTGGTGAGGAGCCAGCTGCTCCAGCTGCACCAGTTATAATCATTCCCGAAGACGAATCCTCACCAGTGGTACATCACTCCAGGGTGCAGCGGATGGAGCCAAGGGATCTTTTCCCCAATTTTGAGGCTGAGGCTCGTCCAGCTGACAGTCGTCCACACCCTTCAGAAGCATCATCATCTTCTGGACGACCAACAACATCCTCACCAGCACCAGCACAACGTGTGAGACCAGAGAGGAGGTCTTACATGTTAGGTATCCATTTTCATTCTCTAATCGATGAGGATACCTATCGTGCTAGGGTGACAGGGGTTCACAGGTGGGAGCACCGTGGGGATCTTGCGTTTTATAATTCCCGAGTGTCTGAGCCTTCAGCATTCTTCATCATCCCCACCAGCGGTCTTCCTCACCAGTCAATCTATGCTTCCAGAATCTTTGACTGGTGCCTGCCCTTACAACCGATGGAGTATTTCAATTTCTCCATCTATGAGTATGCTGAGAACATCACAGCCGAGGTGGAGCGGGCTGTTGATGAGGAGTTGATCACCAGGTATGTGGACCTGAGTGATGTTCTTGATGAAGAACTCTTTCTGGAGTTCCGGCGCTGGAGGATCTTTGACTGGAGCCAACGCCAGTTAAATGTGGAGAAGAAGGCGGTCCTGTATGCCAGGCTTGGGCTTGGGTACTGGAGAGCAGAGGAGGAATGGGCAAATAAGTTTATGGGTACTGAAGCCCAAGGCCACCACCAGCTGTCTATCAGGCGAATCAAGCGCCGATTGAAGAAGATTGCTCTCTACAGACAACTAACTGGTACTTCAGGCCTTCCTCCGTCCAAAATCAAGTTACCATTTCTCCAGTTCCAGAGCACCAGCCGAGGGTATTAGCTGATATACGCTCTCCGCCGCATCAGGGTACTTGTCACTCTCCCCAGGATCCCTCCATACTTTGCCATCTTCTTTGACATGGCTGCCAGCTCTCTGCTGGTAGACCACATAGTGGAGGAGGATCCCTCGAGAGGTTGGTGGCTGACCACTGCCGTCCCCCCTGTTCCAATGGTCATGGGCGATCTTGCCCCATTTCATATGGACTGGGAGCTGGTGGCTGACCCAGCACCAGCCGAGGTGCTCGCGGAGGAGCCAGCATCAGCCGAGGCGCCCGCGGAGGAGCCCGCCCCAGTGGAGGTACCAGCTGAGTCTACACCAGAGATGGCTGATACCACACCTGATGCGCCTTCCACTTCCATGGAAGTTTCAGCGGAGCCACTCTCTGAGATCCATCCTCCAGCACATCTTCTTGCATACATTGATGCCAGGATGGATCAGCGTTTTGCCTCCTTCCAAGAGCATGTGGAGCAGCGCCTTGAATCTGTTACCACAGGTGTTTCCACCTTTTTGGCGCGGATCCAAGAGGGGGAAAGGGCGCGAGCACTG
>JAPKLW010001286.1:206981-225039 GCA_026898455.1 Plectranthus barbatus
ATATATATATATATATATATATATATATATATATATATATATATAGGAGTAATCATATGTGAACCACCTCCCAGATGTGATATGAGAACTAATCCTATCCATCCGTTTTTAATTATGGACGGCCCAGATTTTTAGTTTTATATAATTAGTTACTTATTTTATTAATAATTTAGGGTATTTTGGGTATAATATTTTACCAAATTTCATTCCATAAATGTTTTCCATGATTTTCTCTCTACATATTATGTCAAATATTTTTATTCCTTTTCTAATTCTAGACGAATAATTAGTTTTTTTTTTTCAATCAATCGTGTATATTTTAGTATAATCATCAAGAAAATTTTTTTTTCTTCAGAAATTGCAAATTTTTTTATTTTTCATTTAAAGTCACGTTCTTTTAATATTCTTCTTATTTTTGTCGTGCAGTTGGTTCTTCATTGTCGTGATAGTATTAGTATCTCGTGTGCGTTTTTTATTCATCCACATCTTATTTTTTGGTCGTAGTTCTTCGTATGTCTTTTGCAGTTGACGCCATGGATAAATATGATGATGGTATTTCTCAAAATAGTCTTTTTTTTTATAAAGCATTGATAACTCATATTTTCGTATTTAACCGGAGTTTGTCATGAAGTTTTCAATCCTTGTGATTACTTTTGCGACGGTTTTGATGTAGTTTATATATATTTATGTTTTATTTTTTTAATTATTTTTGTTTGCACGATATTGGTTTATACATGTTATTTCGTGCCAAATTACGTTTAAAAATATACAATAGTGTCGCCTGTAAACGTGCTATAATACATTGTGTTTATTGCAAATATTAAAGGGGAACTGTTATATCTGTCGATTGTTTTTGTCCTTTTTTATTTGCACAATTATTGCACATACTGTTCCGAAATATGCCTAAATTAGTAAGTTATACTACAAATGTAGTTCACAGAACTTGCATTAATTGTATTATTATTATTTAAATACGAGTTTGCTTTCTTGTTTATTTTTAAAAAAAAATTAAATAATTTGTTCTTATTTATGTTAATATGTTATCGGATTTGCTTAGTGCACTTGATATTGCTGGCAAAAATATTTCTGGGGAAGATCAGTGCAATTCTGCTGGAGATAAGAACCAAATGTTTCGAAGTTTCTATGGTTCTGAGATTCCGGAGACTGTTGATGTACACCCTCCTGGTGTTGTTAAAACTAAAGGTTGAGGGGGCCGTTTCATTTTACGCAAGGAGAAAGCGAAAGAATGTTGAAGAAACCAATGAGGTTATGTAGAAAGTGCAAGCATATGGGAAATCACGATTCACGGAACTGTGATGAAGTTAAAGGTTTGGCGAGAAGCAATGGTGATTAGATTTTGTTTTTACAAACACTTTTTTATGTTTTTCTTTTACATTTGTTCCTTTTTTATTTCTAAAAGTTAAGCACGTTGTTGGTTCTTTATTTGGATTTTATAATAATTTATTTGCTGGTGTAGTACATTTTTATTTGATATAAAATTTAATCTTTATGTTTAGTTTTTTTTTCATTTGTTCGCATTATTTCACACCTTTATCTTCTATAATTTTAGTCATTATATGCACCTTTGTAAATATTATTATTTGCGTCTAAATTTGTATAATGTAATAGTAATAATAAATTCATCTTTACGTTTATACTTGTCAATTCTTCTTGTTAACTTACAATGGTTCGTAAGATGTAGATTTTTTAAAATTCATGCACCTTTTTAAAGTAATATTTCTTTTTATTACGTTCATAGTATTTTTACCTTACTTTTTATGCTTATATTCAATGCATTTTTTGCAACTTTTTTAAGTAATATATTTTATGTTTTCAATTGTTTTTTCTATTAAGTATAATACTATCGATATTTTGTTTATAGTCATCAATTCATCGTGTTGAAGATTAAAAAAACTTTATCAATTCTTCAAAATTATATACTTTAACTATTATATTAAAAATCATAAATTTAATGCAAATTGATTAGGGTAATGAAATGTAGAAGAAAGGTGCAGAAAAAGACTGAAATTATGGCAATTAAAGGTACGAAATAATGCCAATTAAAGTATAAAATACTAATTACAAACATTAAAATTTATATAATGATAACCACTATCTACTCAAGTCTCCAAAAAAAACCAAATTTGTAACAAAATACATAGATTAAAACTTAGAAATTCTGTAGTCATGCAAAACATAAGCTTTCAATTTACTTAATCACTTAACGCCTAATTTTCTCCAAGTAGGCATCAATGTCAAATTCCTTTGCCTTGAAGTTCTTTCTAAAAAACTTCGCAGTTGTTTCACAAACTTCTTCACCCTTTTTGTTGCAGTCGGCACCTAGAAACTTCCGGCAAATCACCATCCTTTTGTGCTTCAGATCATTTTTGTTGGCATTAGTTAGATCACTCTCCCATTCATCTGCCTTTTGCCCCAGTAATGTTTCCATGTGTAACATGGCATAAACACCACAATCAATCTTGTCTGTTATGTACTATATGCAGTTCATTTTTTATTTATAGAGTATATAAATATTTACTTTAAACATACAATTTATAGAAAATAATGTTGCAGTAAATATTTAGTTTATATGCCATATACAAAGTAAGTTTGATGCTGAGGAACAATTAGCTTTGACACCAATGGTATATATGCAGTAAAAGACTACACTTATTGCTGAAATAGGTATCCAATTATGCAATTTATTGACATTTTCATAAATGAATACATAAACATAAACATTATTGTCTGTAATTATGCTCTATAAGAAGAGTCAAATTGCACAACTAGTTTTGTACTTTATGCAGTTCATTTTTTTATTTATATAGTATATAAAGATATATTTTAAACATGCAATTAAAAGACATTTAATTTGCACTAAATGTTCATTTTGTATGCTATACAGAATGTAATTTTAATACAGAGGTAAAAATAGGTTTCACTGTAATGGATAATTCGTATATATGCAGTAAAAGACTACAATTATTGCTGAATTAGGTATTCAATTATACAATTAATTGACAATTTCGTTCATTAACTTCCTAAATACAAATGTTCATGTTTCAAATCTGTAAAACTCACGCAAAGAAAACCTATTTTTTCAAATATAAAATTTATCCCATCACCAGGTTCATATTACAAACCTACAAAAACTAAAGAAATTTCATAAAAATATCATAAAATGAGCACAGAGATTACCGCTTTCACTTCGCACGGTTGATCTTCTCTGCAGTCGCCGGACGATTTTCCGGTTGAGTTGAAACTACAAACATATGAGTTTCCCCCAGAAAAAAAAACAAAAAATGTTACGAATTGATAACAACCATCAATACACTATGCAAGTTTGTACACTTACAGATTCTAGTAATCCGACAAACTGTAATATATAACGCCAAAATTTTTTCAGCAACCAAAATAAACCTAAAAAATAGTTTGAAATTTACAGACGGACTTCATAAGAACATCCATTACTGATTGAAGAAGTTACATAAAATCTTACCAAATCACAGGCGTTCTTTATTTTCAGTACATCGGCGAGATGCGATTCGCTCTGGAATCTAAAGCAATGATTTTTGTTTGCAATGTCGACGACCTTTACCAATTTACCGCATTAAATGCGGTTGTTGAAATCTATTAATTATTTTGTAAAGATTTGAATTTATTAAACCTTCCCAATTTACACATTAATTACTCCGATAATTAAGCAGCCACAAATGTGGGTAAGTTATGCGATACTGTCTATTTACGAAATTCTCCTTTTATGCAACTGTTTTGTTCTATTATTGCAGCGAATTTTTTTGGATGTAAAATTAAATCTGGAACGTCCAAATTGATAATGAAAGGCTAAGATTAAGTCTTATTTCACTTCTAAGATCTAAATTCCTTGTGAGAAAAAAGAATAAATCATATTCATTAGATCTAAATTAATTAATGATTAATGTGAATTATTATCAGTAATTCCTTCATTATATGTTATTTTGATGAGCCAAAAATCCCACTAGATTAGTGTGTCTAGCTAGACTAACTTAAACCTATAAAGCCATGTATAGGAATCATCGAGTTGTAATAGAAGCTAATTTACAAGCCTTAGCAGATTTGCTGGCACTTCACTAACAAATAGGCTTGTATAGGTTGCGGGCTAACACTCTGTTACGAGCAAAGCATCTTTGGAGGAACTGGCTAACACGTCATCACCAGCAAGAGAATTACCAACACAGAGCTTTTCACCAAGATGTCACCAACAAGGTGCTACCAAACCAGCTAGAAGACACGCTCAAGCCAGAACAAACAATGACTTTCTCTAGACCAAACTTTAAGAAAAGAGAACTTAAAGTATTCAAAAGCTTGTTCGTTCCACAAATAAACCAGCAAAAATTCCTCAAACTGGCTAAAAGAGCCTTCTGACTGATGCAGTAAAAGTTCACCTGCTCTGACAAAAAGGAGCATTCCTTTTGTCTCATAATGGCTCCAATCGGCTAACAAATTAACCTTCCAAGAGGTGCATATAAATAGAGGATCCATTCCACATTGATAAGGTTACGAATTGCATTTATAAAACTTCCAACAATCTTCTTGCGAACTCTACCGATTTTTTTGAAAGCTATTATTTTCACATTATAAAGAGCTTTGTGCCTTCTTGCGAACTTCCAACAATCTTCTCGTGTTCCTTCTTGAACATGAGGCTTTGTGCCTTTAGTAAGAGCTATCTCTGTTTTCTTACTCCCCGAGTGAGAAAATATCTTGGAGTTATCACTTCTTCGATGTCAACTATCATGGGTGTATACCAACAACTGACGTTCTTGAGAGGAACTCAAACTCTCACGTCTAGTCTGAAGGTCAAGGTGGTGTGCCCATGCTTCAAGCCTAAATAAGTTCTTAATGCCAAAGGACTTGGCGAATGCGCTAGTGGACTTGTAGACGTGGCATTCATCAGCTAGTAGTATATCGTTGATATATTTGTAATTGACAACTTAGTTATTCCAGACTGCGCATCTAAAGAGTGGACATAGGATGGTTTTGTTCGAACCTCTATAAATTTTGTTATTATTTACTACTTTCTTTAAGCTTCTACATTGGATTTGAAACCCAACACAACAAGTTTTCATGTATATCTATAAATCGGGTAAGTAATATATTCGACCAGCCAAACAACTAGCATTTCTGAACTTGAGTTGGTGCCAGAATCACCAGGTCAGAGGGCTAACCTCGAAAGAATTCTGTTGTACATTTTCCTAACTCTGATTTTGGAACCAACAAGTGGTATTAGAGCGGGTTGTTCTTAGGACTACTTGTTCTGTCCTTTAGGACAAGATCTATTTCTGTGGTTTGTTTTAACTATTTTGTCCTTGGCCAGTACGATAAGCATCTCGAAGCTTCTATCATACAATGCATAGAAATTCACTGCATGGAAGAAGAGATCTCTGATAGAACTGAAGAACATCTAGCCGAAGATGATAGATGTGCTAGAGACCAGACCTAGCTGGATTATGAACGTCAACCCTCATCTTCGAAGAGAGACCATACCTATTTGGATGATGAAACCTTCGCACAAGTTGCCAGACTGGAGGAAATTAGGATGTTTCTAGCTTATGCTGCGTATCAGAATTTCTCTATCTTTCAAATGGGCGTGTGATAAACCCGTATTTATACTCACTTATCCATGTTTTTCTCCTTTATTTTAGTACAATTAGGTTTATTATTTAGTTATTTTCGTGCATGAGTGTGTTATAGAGGATGTTATACTTGCAATGGTGAGTTTTT
This sequence comes from Plectranthus barbatus, assembly GCA_026898455.1. NCBI lineage: Eukaryota > Viridiplantae > Streptophyta > Magnoliopsida > Lamiales > Lamiaceae > Plectranthus > Plectranthus barbatus. Next base: position 212,742 of record JAPKLW010001286.1, read on the forward strand.
GCAGGTCTTGAGGCTAAAATGTGGTCAAATAGTGAAACAAGCCGAGATGACAAAGTTGATGTTTCGGTTGGCAAACGGGATGTCAACCAACGAGGAAGACTAGCAGAAAATGCGAGCAAAACCCTCTGTGTCGACCGACAGGACGGATGTCGACCGACACAAAAGGTGGATGTCGACCGAAGGCAGACCAAAATGAAGGAGCTCGGCATGACATCCATGTCACCCCCAGTGTCGATCGACACGAAGGCCGAAGAAGCGATCAAGAAGGAAGTCATGGTGCGGATGTCGACTTGCATCCGTGCTGATCGATATGCTCTCTATCGATCGACACCGAGGCCGAAAAAAGGAATTTTGCTTGGATATTTTCAGTATTTTAGCCCAATGTCTTGTTGAGATGTATTTTCTCCTATATAAATACAACACTCTTAGGGCTCGAAATTTATATCTCTTTTATCACTTTAAATTTAATTAGCATTGTATTTTTTGAAGACTTTCAAGGTTCCTATTATCCTTGTAAGGTATTTTATGAATTTAATAATATGTGTTCTTTGTTTCTAATCATGTTTAGTGGCTAGAAATCCTTGCAGATTCTAGGGCTTTGATAATCTTTCTGATGCATGTTTAATTGTTTCAACTCTAAAGCATGGTTCAATTCTTGGTTTTAAAATAATCGAATCTAGAATTAATGAAGGATAAAGAGATGAAATTGATCTAGATTTGTAGTTATTAATTGAAGGACCGAAAGGTGAAAATTGATAATAAGAAGAAAGATTTGAATGAAATTCTTTTCTGTCTCACAAGGAATATGCAAATTGTAAGATTTAATTAGACAATTATTGAGATTGATTAATGTCGTGTTCTTGAGACCGAGACGAGATAATCATACATTAGCAATTTATGTTTAAATTTCCTAACATGGAATTTAATCCATTTGAATCTAATTATTCCCCATTGCTGAGTTGATAAATTGCATGTTGATGAATTGATTATCTGCCCTAGAATATGTCTCTTTAAATTATTGTTTTCAAAAACTCTTTAAATTCTACATTGTCATTGTAACGCCCCAATTTTCGTAGAAGTAAAATAATGGACAATAATTGCATAAAATAGGCACGTCACTTTTATTTAAATAAAACTTGAAAGATAAATTGTTTTTATTGGACATTAAATTTAATGAAAATTAGATATTTATTTCAAATCTTCCTCCATCATCTCCACCTCCAGCATATCACCTCGCCTTAACCTGAAAAAAATTTAATAACTTGGGGTGAGCGTTATTAGCTCAGTGGTGATCGAGTTTATCCAAGCTATACAATTATAACAAGGTAAATGTAGGTAGCCATTCGGCTAAATAGAACACATGGGCAGCCCGTCGACTTATCTCGTGGTTAGCCCGTCGGCTAAATCGTAGGTACCTGCATAAAAGCATAATAAGAATAAACAATATTTGCTACACATAGATCCCCACCTTGAAAATTAATTTGAGAAACTATGCCTTGAAAGGTAGAAATGATTTGAATTGTGTTGGAAATCATTTATGAGACCTCTATTTATAGTTGAATATAGGTATTTCATAAGTCCCAAATTAAATTTACAAAATTAATAGAAAATTATGATTTTAGATGAAAGGTCTAAATTTAATATATAAATTAATCAATAATTTATGGGGTGCAAGTGAAAAGTTTAATAATAATAATAATAATAATAATAATAATAATAATAATAATAATAATAATAATAATAACAACGATAATGATAATAACAATAATAATAATAATAATAATAATAATGATGTACGTTTGATTTAATGAAATGTATTAATTAAAATCAAAATATATTATATTTTTCTATGTAAAAGAAGTTACAAAATGTTAAAAAGTTTAGGGGTGTTACATCCTCCACCACTTAAAATAATTTCGTCCTCAAATTTACCTTTACTTGGTGCGATGTGGCTGGTGAGATGATGGTTTTTTTAAAACTTTTATTTAGCAGAGTCTACAGAAACATAAACCTAGCTCTGATGCCAAACTGTAACGCCCCAATTTTTGTAGAAGTAAAATAATGGACAATAATTGCATAAAATGGGCACGTCACTTTTATTTAAATAAAACTTGAAAGATAAATTGTTTTTATTTGACATTAAATTTAAATAAAATTAGATATTTATTTCAAATCTTCCTCCATCATCTCCACCTCTAGCATATCACCTTGCCTTAACCTGAAAAAAATTTAATAACTTGGGGGTGAGCGTTATTAGCTCAGTGGTGATCTAGTTTATCAAAGCTATACAATTATAACAAGGTAAATGTAGGTAGCCATTCGGCTAAATAGAACACATGGGCAGCCCGTCGACTTATCTCGTGGTTAGCCTGTTGGCTAAATCGTAGGTACTTGCATAAAATCATAACTAGGATAAACAATATTTTCCACACATAGATCCCCACCTTGAAAATTAATTTGAGAAACTATGCCTTGAAAGGTAGAAATGATTTGAATTGTGTTGGAAATCATTTATGAGACCTCTATTTATAGTTGAATATAGGTATTTCATAAGTCCCAAATTAAATTACAAAATTAATAGGAAATTATGATTTTAGATGAAAGATCTAAATTTAATATATAAATTAATCAATAATTTATGGGGTGCAAGCGAAAGGTTTAATAATAATAATAATGATGATGATGATAATAATAATAATAATAATAATAATAATAATAATAATAATGATGATGTACGCTTGATTTAATGAAATGTATTAATTAAAATCAAAATAAATTATATTTTTTTTATGTAAAAGAAGTTAGAAAATGTTAAAAAGTTTAGGGGTGTTACAGTCATCATTCAATTTAAAACCAAAACCTTATTTCCAATTCACTCAAACAACTGTGATTTGGAGACTATAACTAGTATATGGAATAGTTTTGTTAAACAGTCCTTGTGGGTTTGATAACCTTAGGTTTATAAATTTATTTGCATCAATGTTCTATAATTTGTCTGTAATTTTTGCAGAGATCAAATTGTCGCCGTTGACGGGAACTGTTAAACTCATATTTTATTATTTGTTTGTTTTAGAATTTGTTGGATTGATTTTATTTTTTTTTTATTTTTTGTTTCGTGTTTGTGTGTGTTTTAGGAAACTTTTCCTATGTATCGATCGACACTCTCCATGTCGATCGACACAACGACATTCGTGTCGATCGACAGAGATCAACACAATTGATTTCTATGTATCTTTTTCTCAGATCGCATGAACACGAGGGCTTAGGGCAAACCACTAGAAGCCTTCGACCCATAAATCGAGGCCATAGTCAGGAGAAGGAAAAACACGAAACCAAGCAATACAATCATCAACATGGAGTCACCACATAATTAGAGTGAGGAGGATGATCCCAACATACCACTTTTGGAGGATCCGGACACACAACTCACCCAGAGGAATGCTCTATTGTTGGTCCAGGAGGTGAATCAAATGAAAGAGCTGATCAAGCAGCTAATGGTGGAGAGAGAAGCTGAAAGAATCAAGGCTGCATGGACAGAAAGAGAAAGAGAGCAAGAATGGCTGCGCTAAAATGACTCCGATGATGATGATCCCAATGCCATGACAAGGAGGTATAGACAGAAGCCCGATAATGAGAGATTTGTTATTGGTATCAATGCCAATAACTTTGAACTAAAAGCCGATTTGATTCAGATGGTTCAACAGAACCAATTTGTTGGCCAAGCTGTGGATGATCCATACACACACCTCCAAATGTTTGTGGAGGTGTGCGAGACTGTCAAATACAATGGAGTCAGCCAAGAAGTGATCCGTTTGCGCCAGTTTTTGTTTTCACTTCGGGATCAGGCTAGGACGTGGTTTACAACCTTGGATTGCAGTAGCATCCGCACTTGGGACGATCTTCGAGCCGAGTTCCTTGCCACCTTCTTCCCACCTTTTGTGATAATTTAGAAGAAGATGAAGATCCTGCAGTTCCACAAAAAGATTGATGAAACCCTTTTTGAAGCATGGAGCAGGTTCATTGAGTTGTTGAGGAGTTGTCCCGGCCATGGAGTCGACACCGAGGAGCAGGCCCATATCTTCTAATGAGGGATGAACGAAAGAACTCAAGAATCGGTGGACAATGTCGCAGGAGGTTCCGTGATGAACAAGTCTATCGACAAAGCCCTCAAGCTGTTTAAGAAGATGGTCTTGCATACTCAAAAGTGGGCCAATCCAAGGAGACCTCAAGTGAGGGCAGTGGAGAAGAAAGAAGATAACACCCTCAAGAAGAAGATCGAAAAGCTCAAGGGGGAGATGGAGAAACTGACATCTAATGTTGATTGTGTTTCTGTTGCATAGGTTGATCCTGTAGCCGATGTGAACTTTATAAACCGAGGAGGTTACCAAAATCAGTATCGGCAAGGGGGATATCAACATTACCAACAAAGAGCTCATCCCGGTTTCTCTTATGCTCAGCCAGAAGGGGCCGAACATCCTACACCAGGATTCAGTGTGCGAAATGGGAGATCGTGGAGAAGAAGAAAGATAGTCTCGACGAGCTGTTGTCCAAATTCATCAATGCTTCTAACTATCTGGTTGGAAAGATCGAGCAAGAAGTGACAGGAGTGACTACTAAGGTGGACAGACTCGGAAAGTATGTGCAGATGATCAAGATTTAAGTGAGTCAGATTGCTACCTCACTTGGTACGCAACACAAGCAAGGGATGTTGCCCAGCACCACCGAGGTTAACCCTAAGAATCAAAAGGAGTGTAAAGCCATCGAATTGAGGTCTGGAACCACCGACAAAGGCCCGAAGATGCCCCAAAACGAATTTGGGGGAGAAGAGGAGGAAAATCCCGCTGGGATGCCCTCTGTTTTGATCGACACCCCTGTTGTCGATCGACAAAGAGGACAAGATGATGCAGGCATGTCAAGTGATGAAGAGGAGTCGACAGAGAGGATTTCGACAAGTGTGTCAATCGACACCCTGCCAGTCGATCAACCTGAAGTGTCCACCAACATGCCTGCAGCCCGGCCGACACAGAGGATGCCCCAACTCCAGAAATTAACTTCCAAAGCTGCTCCAGCACCTCCGGTGTCCTTTCCTCAACTGTTTGTCTAGCAAAAGGAGGATTCCAAGTTTTCAAGGTTTGTGGAAAACATGAAGGTAAGCAAGAACTTACCATTGATCGAGGCCTATAGAGAGATCTCAGGGTACATGAAGTATCTCTGAAAACCAATGAGTGGCAAGGAACAATTTGTGGAGAATTTAACTGTCAGACTCCACGAGCAAAGCAACCTTCTCCTCCAGAAGCAGATTCCAATCAAAAGGAGTGATCCATGTTGTTTTTCAATCCTAATCGAGATTGGGGGGATCGAGTTCCAAAAGGTGTTGTGCGACATTGGCGCCATCATCAATCTCATGCCATACTCCATTTTCAAATGCCTCAACATCAGAGAGATGAGGCCAACTACAATCACACTGCAAATGGTGAACTGATTCATGTCGTGCCCCATAGGTATTATTGAGGATGTTCTCATTTGTGTGGGACATATAATTTTTCCCGTAGATTTTGTAGTTTCGGATATGAAGAAGGATGTGAGCAAGACCCTTATCTTCGGTCGAGAGTTCTTGGATACAAGCTAGGCTGTGATCAGTTTTTGCAGTGGCAAGATCACGTTGCATGCCAATGATGAGAAGATTACCTTTGTGATCGACAAGAGTCGCCGAAAATTCAAGTGCAACCGGATCACCTCCGTCAAAGAATCTGAAGATGAAGTGGAGGAAACTGAGAAAGAAAAGGAAGATCGAGCTGCCATTGAATGGGAGCAAAGGAATGGGATGACAAAATTTCCAATTACACCATCTCGCCCCGAGCTCACTACTGTCATCCAAGAGAGATTGGTCTACATGATTAATGCCCGAGGAAGGCGAGTCTGCACCCATCCTCCATGGACTTGAGAAAATGAGGTACCATCGAGCTTTGACGCTAACTTAGTACTTGTTGGGAGGTAACCCAACCTTTAATTGCTTTATTTTCAATTTCCTTTTTTTGTTTTTGATTTTTGTTTCCTAATATTTATTTTCAAATTTTTTTTAGTATTGACCTCTGTATCGATCGATATCCCTGATGTCGATTGACACAGAGGCCTTGACTGAGCTTTACTTCAACCCAAGGAGCGGTCGACAAGAAGGCTTTGTGTTTATCAACACACTGTCTGTCGATCGACACAGAGTGCCAACAGCCACAAAGCTTTGTCGAGCATTGCTGATTCCTCCGGTAGATAAAAAACATTGATGTTTGAGATCAACTATCAGGTACATTTCTTATTCTCATTTGATTTTCAAACATTTTCTACTCTCTGAGTTCGAAATAAGTTTGAGGGATGTGGACAAGAATTTGAACTTTCTATCCCTTTTATTTATTATGCTTAATATCTTTTAAATATATGCCTTGAAAAAAAATATGGATATAGTGTGAGGAAAACTATTGAGTCCTATTTGAACTGAGTGTGAGTTTGAAATCGATTGATGATGAGTTTGATTTGATTTTGATTCTGGTTGATTGTTAACTGTAAAATACAGCAGCAAATAAATTAATAGACCCAAAGGAATGTCGAACCCACAGGGATAGTGCAATGAAAATATCTCATGTACTGGACACAGTTTATCAATTCTTTGTTTGAGAAATCCAAATTTGAGAAGAGTTTTTGTTTTCAAAATAGAAAAATACTTGGGAATAAAATTCAATAATAAAAAGCACAGATTCTAGGGAAATCGACCAATCCAATTCAACATGCATAAACAATCAATCAAAACCCAATATAATTACTTAGGTGGGAAATCTGATATTTTGGAATTAATTCCTTTGTTGGGCAATTAAAACCAAGATTACTAGAAAGTGAATTTTACCTCTCGGTCTCAAGAACACAAACTAGTCAATCTCAATAAAGATACAGATTTGAAAACCCTACAACTGATTATTAATTATCTCCTCTTGGTCTCAAATTAATAACTATAAACCTAATCCAATTTTCATCTCTCGATCCTTCAATTGAAAATAGATTTTAAGATCAAAACCATAGAATTTGAATCAATTAATTAAGGGTTGGATTTAATTGAATTAACACATACTGAAAAGGATGGAGAAAACCCTAGAACCTGTTAAGGGTTCTAGCCTAACATAATTGAAATAAACATTGCAATAAACATAAATAAACTTACTTGAATCATTAAAGAAATAGGAACCTTAAAGTACTTGAATGTCTTAAAGAGTATAATGCTGAAAATTAAAGGAAAATTAAAGACAAAATTAAAGTGTTGAAGTCTGAAAAGAATGGTAAAAACTGAAATTAAAAGCCTGAAATAATGCTGAAAAGAATACTAAAAACTGAAATTAAAGACTGAAAGGAAGACAATTTTCGACCTAGAGAAGTCCTATTTATAGGGGGAGAAATTAATCTTCAAAAGGTAATGGCTTGGGAAGGAAAAATCTCCAAATTGGGCAAAAATATGCATTTCCGGCGCGCGTGTCGATCGACGGGCTGCCTGTCGATTGACACGGCTGCAGATCTCGATTTTCCAAAAAATTTTCTCTGTCTCGATCGACAAGGGCCCTGTCAATCGAGACAGAAACCTCTGTGTCGCCCGAGATTTCCTTCGTCGACTCCTTCTGCGCAGTCTCACGGTTTTGGCCATAACTTGTGCTTCCAAACTCCGATTGACCCGATTCTAGTTGCGTTGGAAACATAACTCAAAGATCTTTCGGTTTCCATGCTACAATAGGTCAGATTCCACGTGTGGAAGAATTAGTGACTGTTCCTTTGAACATCGACTGCTTTCGGTACGGGTTTTCATTGATTTTGGCCTCAAACCTACAAAATATGAGCACGACAAGCATAATATCCCCTATAAACAGTTCATGTTTTATTAACTAAAAACTCAAGTAAATGAAAGAAACAAATAAGAAAATAATGTGATAAGTGAGGCAAAATACGAGCTTATCATTGATTGCCTATGAAAGCAGAATACCACATGATAGGATTAAATTGAAACTTACACTTGCATGATGTTGAGTGGATTGAAATTGACCGTGGAAGAAAAAAATTGAACCCAAGTGAGAATTTGAGTCTTATTTGTTCATGTGAGATTCACATGTATGTTTTTATTTCTCTAGAACTTGCTTCTGTTTTGTTTCAAGACTGCATAGTGTGCACAAGGCTAGAAAATGATTTTAGGCCATCTTTGTTAGCCAATTTATCCCAAACACTGCCCCTTATAATATTTTATCCTTAGTCAGCCTTTTTGAGCCTTACTTCATTTTTTTTTTGTCTTGTCCATGAGATTTCTATGATAGTAAAGAGGTTTTTATATTGTCTATAAGATTATGGGGAAGAATATAGTGGAGTATTTGAAAGTGGACTAGAGAGTTTTATAATTGGTGTGCAAAAGAAAGAATTCTCTTAGAAAATAAAATGAAGAATGATTAAGTCCTTATAAGCTCAAGAAAAAAAATTGCCAATAAGAGCATAAAATGATGCAAAAGAAAAAAAATAGAGAGCTGTTGTGATTTGAATTGTAATATTTGAGGAGAATGGTGAATGGGGATAGATAGTGATTTTGATTTGTTGAGAGTAGCTAACTCAATATTTTCTTTTTAGTCACTTGGCCATATTTCCCTACCTTTCAGAAAAAGCCTACATTACAACTAAAATGAAAAGTCCTTTCTGATTCTTGACTTGTGTGCACATTCGAGCAGTGGAGATTCTAGAAATTTTGTAAGCCTATGGTAGGAATTTCTTCATACAAGTTGTGAGTGCTTTCATTGAAAACCCAAACACTTGTGTGATGAGTGAAACACTGGATATCTTATCTCTTTCAAATTGCTTGTGTGATGTGGATTTTTATTCTTGAATGTGATGAATCTTGTGAGGCATTGCACTTTCAACTTCATGATTTTTTTCTTTTCTTTTGATTGAGGACAATCAAGCATTCACGTTTTGGGGGTTAGATAAGCTCGTATTTACACTCACTTATCCATATTTTTCTCCTTTGTTTTAGTGCAATTAGGTTTAGTATTTAGTTATTTTCGTGCATGAGTGTGTTATAGAGGATGTTATGCTTGCAATGATGAGTTTTTGCAGGTTTTGAGGCTAAAAAGTGGCCAAATAGTGAAACGAGATGAGATGACAAAGTTGTTATTTTGGTTGGCACACGGAATGTCGACCAACGAGGAAGACAAGTTGAAAACATGAGCAAAACCCTCTATGTTGATCGGCAGGACGGATGTCGATCGACACACAGGGTTGATGTCAACCGGAGGCAGACCGAAATGAAGGAGCTAGACGAAGGCCGAAGAAGCAATCGAGAACAAAGTCATGGTGCGGATGTCAACTTGCATTCGTGTCAATCAACAAGCTCCCTGTCGATCGACACCAGGGCAGGAAAAAGGAATTTCACCCAGTTTGGATATTTTTAGTATTTTAGCCCAATGCCTTGTTGAGATGTATTTTCTCTTCTATAAATACTACACTCTTAGGGGTCAAAATTTATCTCTTTTTTATCACTTTAATTTTAATTAGCATTGAGTTTTTGAAGACTTTCAAGGTTCCTATTATCCATGTAAGGTATTTTATGAATTTAATAATATGTGTTCTTTGTTTCTTTTCATTTTTAGTGGCTAGAAAACCTAGCAGATAAGATTTGATAATATTTCTGATGCATGTTTAATTGATTCAACTCTAAAGCATGGTTCAATTCTTGGTTATAACTTAATCAAATCTAGAATTAATGAAGGATCGAAAGATGAAATTGATTTAGATTTGTTGTTATTAATTGAAGGACCGAAAGGTGAAAATTGATAATAGGAAGAAAGAATTGAATGCAATTGTTTTCTATCTCACAAGGAAAATGCAAATTGTTGGATTTAATTAGACAACTATTGAGATTGATTAATCTCGTGTTCTTGAGACCGAGAGGAGATAGTCACACATTAGTAATCTAGGTTTAAATTGTCAAATACAAAATTTAATCTATTTGAATCTAATTATTCCCCATTGCTGAGTTGATGAAATTGCATGTCGATGAATTGATTATCTGCCCTGGAATCTGTCTCTTTAAATTATTGTTTTCAAAAACCGTTTAAATTCTGCATTGTCATCTTTCAATTTAAAATCAAAACCTTATTTCCAATTTACGCAAATAACTTTGATTTGGAGACTATGGCTAGTATATGGAATAGTTTCGTTACATAGTCCATGTGAGTTTGACAACCTTAGGGTTTATAAATTAATTTGCATCACTACTCTATAATTTATCTGTAATTTTTACAGAGATCGGAGTGACAAGTGCCTTTTTGAATGGCGAACTAAGGGAGGAAGTCTACGTGGAACAACCTCCAGGCTTTGAAGAAGGGAACCAAGTCAACAGTCTGTGGAAAGCTCTCTATGAACTCAAGCAAGCACCGCGAGCTTGGTATGAGACCTTATCTCAAATTTTGCTAAAGAATGGCTTCAGAAAATGGAACATCAACATGACTCTCTTCCTAATTATGGATGCTAGAGATATTTTACTGGTGCAAATCTATATGGATGACATCATCTTTGGATCAAAGAATCTTGACGTCTGCGAGAAATTTTCCCAACTGATGCAAAGTACTGTCCATATGAGCATGATGGGAAAATTTTCATATTTCTCAGGACTTCAAGTTCAGCAAAGCCCAGAGGGCACCTTTAACAGCCAGAAGAAGTATACAAAAGATCTAATAAGCAAATTATGTAAAGAGAAGACAAAATTGCCATCGATGAGGCCCGGAACTCAGATAACTATAGATGAGGAGGGGGAACCAGTGAATCCAACCAGCCACAGAGGCATCATAGGATCTTTAATCTACCTGACAGCAATTAGTCCAGACATCTCATATGTAGTCAGAGTGTGCGCTAGATTTCAAGTCAATCCAAAGAAGTCGCACATGGAGGTAGCTAAAAGGATCATTAGATACCTCAAGTGCACACAGTCCTTACGAATTTGGTATCCAAAGTATGAAGAGATCAATCTCATTAGATGTTCAGATTCAGAATTTGAAGGATGCAGGATCGACCGAAAAATCATGAGTGGTACTTCTTAGTTTTGGGCCATAAGCTAATCAGCTAGTTCAGTAAGAAGCAACACTCACTTGCCACCTCGACCACAGAGGCTAAATACGTGGCAGTCGTCAGTTTCTATTAACAAATTATATGGATCTAAGAGCAGCTAATAGACTATGATGTCAGTAGTGGATGTGTCCCCATCTATTGTGATAACAATGGTGCTATGTGCATAACGAAGAATCATGTTCACCACTACAAAACAAAGCACATCAACATCCAACAACACTTCATTCAAGATCACATGGAGAAGGATGATATCTTTGTCGACTACATTCGAAATATGATTAGCTGGCTGATATTTTCTCCAAGCCTCTGCCAGAAGCAAGGTTCAAAGAGCCATGCTTCAAACTCGAAATGCTAGATTTTGATCAAATCCAATAAGAAGTAGATTGCGCTTGAGATCTTAATCACAATATTGTAGGGTAGAGGAATACTTCTGAGTCGAAGCTCTCAGATGTAGCTTGATCGAATGCTAAATCTGCATACAAATTATAGCAAAGGGCAAATAAATTTATAAACAACCCAGGGGTTGGTCGATCCCACAGGGATAGTACAACGAAGGGAAATCATATACTGGATATAGTTTTTGAAACTCTTGTTTGGGTAAATCAATTCAAAAGGGTTTTGAGTTTTTCAAAGCAAATAATTTAAAGAGATTAAAACAAATATTAAAAAGCACAGATTCCAGGGAAATCTACCAAACTGATCAACATGCAAGAAAAAAATATTCAAACCCATAAAAGATACTTTTGGTGGAAAATCTGTTAATGTGGAATTAATTCCTTGGTCGGGCAATTAAAACCTAGATTATTAACTAGTGATTATCTTCTCTCGGTCTCAAAAACACAAGTTAATCAATCTCATAAAAATCCAGATTAATCCTACAATTGAAATCTTCTTGGTCGGACAGATAATCAAAAGTATTAAACCCTAACTTCCTGTTACTAACCTTCACCTCTCGGTCCTTCGATTAATTAACTGAAACCTACCTCAATCTTCATCTCTCGATCCTTCGATGAGAATAGATTTTAAATAAAACATAGGATTTAAACCAATAAAAGGGTTTGAACAATTGAATCAAAACATATATCGCAGAAGGAGAAACCCTAGAACCTATTTAAGGTTCTAGCCTAACATATTGAAAGTAAATATTGCAGAGAAAAATAAA
>JAPKLW010001287.1:0-99939 GCA_026898455.1 Plectranthus barbatus
AGAGTGGCGAGTCTTACATGTACTCTAATACTTGTATTTTGGGTGTTTGCAATTTGTGTGTGGCCTGCTTAGTCTGGACCTTTAGGTAAGCATATCCGTTTCAGGATGGTGACATTCCCTGAGGAGCTCGCAAGGTTCATTATGCTAAACCCTGCAGGTTGAATCATTTAATTCAGGCATAAGTGAAAAGGAGTGAGTGGTATTACTCAGGAAATAAGATTAATTAATTGTGGCTGATTGTCATAAACCAAATTAATTAATGAATGTCTAAAACCTTAAATATGTGGATCATGTTAGTTTGGTGCAACCCGTTCCTAATAACTTGGTAATAAAGGGGCGAGTCAGCATTGTTACCGTGGTGAAGGTTAAAACAATATTTTATTAATTAATTATGTTCTGGGTTGAACAAGGAAGAATTAAGTAATAAAGAGGGCCCACTTTATTATTTGCATCTGGTCCCTGGTCTGGCCCATGAATTGCTCACAGCCCATTAGGGTTAGGGTTTCTCAAAACCCTAACACTATATAAAGGCCTTCTCTCTATCAGATCAAGTGAGACAATTCAGTATTGAAAATAGAGAGAGACGGCGGCGGCTATCCAGTGGGAAGAACTGATCGATTCTTCCAGATCTCGGATTCAACTTGGTAGATAATCCTCACCAGATTTCCAAGGAGCAAGGGAACAGATCAGAAGATCAGATCTGTAGGAACTACTATCCATCGCCGATGTTCTACTCAGATCTAAGATTATTTCATCGTTATTGGCTCCGATCTAGATCTGTAGATCGAACTGTGAAATCAGGTATTCTCTAAATCTATCTTCTGCAATTAATATTGTAGGAGCATGCATAGGATCGCATGATTTGTTTAATTGAAATTTATTCACTGTACCCTAAGAACGATCCTTGGCAAGAAATTAATAATGGCAACTGGTGTTGTCCATCGTAGACTCAAACCCAACATCGTTCACAGCAAGAAAGATTCTTATCTTTCTATGTTGTAAGTGAACGAAGTTAGATATTTGTACTACTATAAGCATGTTAAACAGATATCAGTTTAACTCTGGATAGGCACATTGGTTAATGAATGAGCCTTGTGAGTTGAATGGCATTGGATATCCAGGAGGATCATAAGGAAAGGAAATCGACCTCTAACTATGTGTTGGCCTTGGAGGAGGAGTTATAGGAGTCTAACACAGAAGTGTGTTGCGGATTCCGACATGAAGGCTAAGTTTTTGACAGCTTCATTAGCTTCGCAAGAAGCAGTATAACTCCGGTGTTATCCTCTAGAGGTGTGTGTTCTGAGTTTGCCTAATAAAATCACATGGAATTGTGATTATGTTGGTGCAATTACAAACTCAAGGGAACCCAAGACTCAAGAGGTGGTGAAACTCATAGGATGTGTGGTATCACATCATACGAGAAATCGTGACAAGAGGCAACGTGAAAGCAGTGGGAGTGATTGACAGTATAGACACATTTAATACTTTGATAAAGCAATGGTATTATGCTTTAAGTATAAGTGGGAAATTTTTGGGATTATACACTGAAAGCATATATGATTAAGTGTTTTGTACACTGGTCTTCATATATGTGTTGCTACAACAATGCTCGTTGTCTGATGAAACAAACATACGACGAACCATAATATCCTATTATCTCGCCTATAGGGATGACCATATGGTGTGTAGGAGATCACAGAGGATCATATAAGTCGTTTGACCTAGCGAGATATAAACAGTATCACAGCTGAGACAGTCCCTGGATAGGCTGTCGGTCTAAGCTGCGGCACATCGGTTCATAAGTGGGCTTATCCTAGCTACTTGATGTGTCGGTACATGGTTATGTATTGATGGGATCAACAGTGGGATGTGCCATTCTCATTGACATATGAATGAGCCAGATCCCTAACATACTTCCTATGATCTTAAACCTAACTCAAGGATAAGGGGCACACACAGATTGACCACACTTTGATTTACCATGGTGGCGAGTCTTAAATGTACTCTAATACTCGTATTTTGGGTGTTAGCAATTTGTGTGTGGCCTGCTTAGGCTGGACGTTTAGGTAAGCATATTCGTTTCGGGATGGTGACATTCTCTGAGGAGCTCACAAGGTTCATTATGCTAAACCCTTCAGGTTGAATTATTTAATTCAGGCATAAGTGAAAAAGAGTGAGTGGTATTACCCAGGAAATAAGAGATTAATTAATTGTGGTTGATTGTCATAAGCCAAATTAATTAATGAATGTTTTAAACCTTAAATATGTGGATCATGTTAATTTGGTGCAACCCGTTCCTAATAACGTGGTAATAAAGGGGCGAGTCAGTATTGTTACCGTGGTGAAGGTTAAAACAATGTTTTATTATTTAATTATGTCCTGGGTTGAACAAGGAATTAATTAATAAAGAGGGCCCACTTTATTATTTGCATCTGGTCCCTGGTCTGGCCCATAAACTGCTCAAGCCCATTAGGGTTAGGGTTTCTCAAAACCCTAACACTATATATATGCCTTCTCTCTATCAGATCAGTAGTGATTTTTCAATATATTGAAAATATAGAGAGAGATGGCGGCGGCAATCCTGAAGGGAGAAACTGATCGATTTCTCCAGATCTCGGATTCAACTTGGTAGATAATCCTCACCAGATTTCCTAGGAGCAAGGGAACAGATCAGAAGATCAGATCTGTAGGAACAACTATCCATCGCCGGTGTTCTATCTCAGATCTAAGGTTATTTCATCGTTATTGGCTCCTATCTTGATCTGTAGATCAAACGGTGAAATCAGGTATTCCCAAAATCCATCCTCTCCAATTAATATTGTAGGAGCATGCATAGGTTCGCATGGTTTATTTAATTTAAATTCATTCTTGATATCCTAAGAACGATCCTTGGCAAGAAATTAATAAATGGCAACTCGTGTTGTCCATCGTAGACTCAAACCCTACAGCTTTTACAATCTCCGTGGGATCGATAATTTAAACTTGTCACTACTCTATAAGTATCATTAAAAAAATAGTGATCAAATTTTGGCGCCGTTGCCGGGGATTGTTTAGAATTATCTTGTTATTGAATCTGTTTAGGGTTGTTGATTTAAGTTGTAATGTTAATTTTAATTTCCCTTTCAATTTTGCAGGATTTTCTTATTATTTTCCTTTAAAATTTTCGCCAGTTTTTCCATTAAATTTTACCCTCTGTTTCGACCGACAGCCTGCATTTCGATCGACAAAGCCGCCGCAGCAGTGTCGATCGACAGATCTCTCGTTTTTCAATTATTTCTATTTTATCGGTTATTTCGTGTGTTAGTTAATTTCTTTTAGTTTTTTTACTCTTCCATGTTTACTCACTCTTCCCTTGATTTATTTTCAGGTATTTAATGCACACAAGGAGGAGTGGTAAGGCACCGATTCCAATCGACCCTGAAATTGAGGCTACGTGCAGAAGAAACAACATCAGGAGACACCGAGAGGAAGCCGCCTCCAGTAGTGAAACCGTCAAGATGGCTAATGAAAATCAAGAGAATATCCCCAACCTTACTCCCGAGCAGACAGCATAACTTTTGAGAGAGATGCAAGCCATGCGGGAGCGCATGATTATGTTGGAGCAGGAAAGAGCCAACAACAGGAATCCTCGGGACAATAATCCACCCAGAGAGTCTTCAGATGATGAAGATGAGGATGATGATCTAGGGTTTGATGCTGACGAGGATGAAGATGCTATCCAGAAGAGATACAGACCTAAGCTCCAGGAGACTGATTTCAGCATTGGCATCAATGCCAATAACTTTGAGCTGAAGACTGGTTTGGTGCAGATAGTGCAGCAGAGTCAATATGGGGGCCGAGCTACTGAGGATCCCTATGCTCATCTTAACAAATTTATCATGCTCTGCAACACTGTGAAGATCAATGGAGTCAGCAAAAGTTCCATACGGATGAGGCTCTTTGCCTTTTCTCTGCGAGACAAGGCCCAGTCATGGTTTTCTACTCGATAAAACCAACATCAGCACTTGGAAGGAACTGGGGAACACACTCTTGGTGAATTTCTTTCCCACAAGTGTCATCATGCAAAGGAAGAAAGATATCAATAGGTTTTCTCAGAGACATGATGAGAATTTTTATGAGGCCTGGGAGAGATACAAAGAGTTGCTGAGAGTATGCCCTGGCCACGGGTTATCTTTCGCAGATCAAGTTGAGAATTTCTACGAAGGATTGAATGAAAGGACTGTTGAGCTGGTGGATTCCATATTGGGGGACTCCGTGATGACAAAGGGTCCCAAGAGAGCCATGACCTTCTTTCAAAAGATGGCAACTAACAGTCAGAGATGGTCTAGCAGCAGCAAAGAATCGGTTAAAGCTGTGGAGAAGGTAGCAAAACCTGAAGTGGATTTGTTGGGAGAGATCAAGAAGTTGAGAAAGGACTTTGCCAAGATGGAATCTGGACGAACTGTTGCTGCTGTCGATCCAGTTCCGTCCTCTTCTTGTGAGACCGATGCCGCTAATGTCAATTTTGTCCAAAGAGGTGGTTATCTGAATAACAACCGAGGAGGATATGCACAAAATCAGGGCTACAATCAAGGGCACAATCGGAACTACAACCAAGGCTACAATTCCTACAAGTCAAGGAATCACCCAGGTTTCTCATACTCAAATCCTGATGCTGCCGAGCAACCTCCCGCTGGATTCAATGTGGAGAATGGAGAAATTGTGGAACCAAAGAAGAAGTTGAACCTTGAGGAAATCCTAGCCAAGTTCATGCAAGGGTCCGATAAAAGAGTTGGGCAGTTGGAGAAAGAAGTGGAAGGAATAAACTCCAAAGTGGATAGAGTGGAAAACATGCTCAGATAATAGAGACACAGGTCAGCCAGATTGCCGCATCTCTTGGATCACAACATAAACAAGGGCAACTACCGAGCAACACTCAGGCAAAGTCAAAGAATCAGAGGAATCAGGTCAATGCCATCACTTTGAGGGGTGGCAAGTCTTACAAGGGACCCGAACAGAAAGAGGCTGAATCTGAGGCCGAAGAAGGAAGTGAAAAGGAGGAGGAACCCGCGGCAGAAGCCTCTATTTCTATCGACTTCAATCCTCTCAATCGAAATGGAGAACTAGAACCAGAAGTTGTTTCAGGAAGTCATATCGATCGACACAGCCGCCGGGTCCCGGAGAAAAGTTTCCCCCGATGCCGTTTCCGCAGCGATTTGCTAAGAAGAAGGTGAATGAGAGGTATGCACGGTTTTTAGAGGACATGAAGAAGGTGCACATCAATATCCCTCTCGTGGAAGCTCTGCAGGAGATGTCGGGGTATATCAAATTCCTAAAGGATGTGGTTGCTCAGACGAGACCTATGCTACAGCACGAGACGGTGAACCTATTTGAGGAATGCAATGCTATCATTCAGAAGAAGCTGCCTATGAAAAGAGAGGATTCGGGTTCATTCACTATTTCTTGTGTTATAGGTGGAGAGACATTCGGCAAGTTGCTTTGCGATTCTGGAGCAAGCATCAATCTGATGCCGTTGTCCATTTTCAAGAGACTAGAGATTGGAAATATCAAGCCGACTACCATCACTCTTCAGATGGCTGATAGATCGATCTCTTATCCTAGAGGAATTGTGGAGGATGTCTTGGTGAAGGTTAAAGATTTCATACTCCCGACTGACTTTGTTGTTTTAGACATGGAGGAGGATCACAATATCCCGCTGATTCTGGGGAGACCATTTCTGAGGACTGGAGAAGCCCTGATCAATATTCGAGATGGAAAGCTGACATTTCGAGTCGACAGTGAGACTGTGACCTTCGAGATTTTCAAATCTATGCAAAAACACGATGATGGGAGCTACCAAGAAGAATGTCATGTGATAGACAGTTTTGATCCGGTGATTTCTTCCCCATTACTTTCTATTCATGCTGAAACTGAATATCTGGAACAATGCCTTCACCACTCTTTATTTTCTTTTTCAGAGCTTGATGAAGCTTGTGATGAGCTCTTAGACTTTATTGTGGAGCTAGATGTGAAGGAAGAGTTTCCTAGGGCAAAGGAGAACAAAAGGGAGACCCTGGCAATCCAGTTTGTGAAAGAAGGAGAAAAAATTCGAGCGGGTGCCTCTGTTTCGCTCGACAGAGCAGTTGTGTCGACCCCTGGAAATCTACCTTCCTATCGATCGACAGGGTTGCCGAAGACCACCAAGTCGACAGGCAGCACAGGAAAAAGAAGAAGAAGCACATAGTCTCAGTTTCGATCGACAGAGAAGTTGTGTCGACCGACACAGCCATCCCAGAGGCTAAAAAACGGCCCGGACCACTTGTTTTGGAGCTGAAACCTCTTCCTTCTCATCTACAATATGATTATTTGGGTCCTGACAATACTTATCCTGTAATTGTTTCATCTTTTCTTACTTCTACAGAGTTGGAGAAGCTGCTACGAGTTTTGAGGGACCACAAGTCAGCTATTGGATGGACACTGGCAGATATCAAAGGAATCAGTCCAACCATATGCCAGCACAGGATCAATTTGGAAGAAGAGGCTAAGCCGAAGAGACAAGCTCAAAGAAGACTCAACCCTACAATGCAAGATGTCATGAAGAAGGAAATACTGAAGCTTCTAGACAATGGGATGATCTATCCCATCTCCGACAGTCAATGGGTGAGTCCGACACAGGTTGTGGCCAAGAAAGGGGGAATGCAGATTGTGAAGAACGAGGATGGCGAAGAGGTGGCGACAAGACCAGTCACAGGATGGCAGTTTTGCATCGACTACCGAGCTCTGAATGCCGCCACATGCAAGGATCACTTCCCTTTACCCTTCATCGATCAGATGCTTGACAGACTGTTAGGTTATCCCTACTACTATTTTCTGGATGCTTATTCTGGTTATAACCAAATTGCAGTGGCCCCGAAAGATCAGCATAAGACGGCTTTCACTTGGCCATATGGAGTCTTTGCCTACCGAAGAATACCTTTTGGTTTGTGCAATGCACCTGCTACTTTTTAGAGGTGTATGATGTCTATTTTTCATGATCTTATTGAGCACATTATGGAGGTTTTCATGGATGACTTTTCTGTCTTTGGTAGCTCGTTTGATGCTTGTTTACAGAATTTAGCTACAGTAATGGAAAGGTGTGTTGAGAAGAACCTGAGCATGAATTGGGAGAAGTGTCACTTCTTGGTGAAAGAAGGAATTGTGCTAGGACATCGGGTGTCCTCTGAAGGTTTGGAAGTGGACAAGGCAAAAATCACGGCGATTGAGAAGATGCCGCCACCACTCAATGTGAAGGGAGTTCGGAGTTTCCTAGGCCATGCCGGGTTCTACCGAAGATTTATACAGGATTTCTCTAAGATTTCTAGACCTCTTTGTAATCTTCTTGAGAAAGATGTTTCTTTTGTTTTTGATGCAGATTGTCTGAAGGCCTTTGAGCAGTTGAAGAAGGCATTGGTGACTGCTCCAGTTCTCACTTCTCCGGATTGGGATGAGCCCTTCGTGCTCATGTGTGATGCTAGTGATTTTACAATTGGAGCGGTTCTAGGGCAGCTGAAAGGGAAGCTCTTCCACGTCATCCATTATGCAAGCAAGACTATGAACCCTGCCCAATGCAATTACACCACCACCGAGAAAGAGATGCTTGCTGTTGTTTATGCATTTGATAAATTTTGGCCCTACTTGATAGGGTCGAAAACTGTTGTTTATACTGACCATGCTGCAATTTAATTTTTGTTTGCTAAGCAGGATGTCAAGCCAAGATTGATTCGATGGATCCTGTTGCTTCAGGAGTTCGATGTGGAGATCAAGGACCAAAGGGCTGTGAGAATGTGATTGCCGACCATCTCTCCAAGTTGGAGTATCTGGTTGAGGGGGATGATCAGAAGATGAGGATCCAAGAGACCTTCCCTGATGAACAGGTCTTTGTATGCAGAGATAGGGATCTCAAGGAGTATAATTTCAACAAGACCCCTTGGTATGCTGACTATGCCAACTATTCGGTGAGTGGAGTTCCCCCTCTGGAGTCTACCCCACAGGAAAGGAAGAGATTTTTGAAGGAGGTCCGATTCTACTATTGGGAGGATCCATACCTGTGGTGCCGATATACTGATACCATTATCCGCCGGTGTGTCCCTCATCCTAAGTTCATCAAGATCACCGAGGCTTCTCACTCCTCTCTTAGTAGTGGCCACTTTGCTGCCAACAGGACCGCCTTCAAGGTCCTCTCTAGTGGGTTCTACTGGCCGACCATCCATGGCGATTGCAAGGCCTTTGTTTCTAAGAAGGATGGGAAACATTTCAAAGAAGGATGAGATGCCCCAGACCCCAGTGATTGAGGTCGAGATATTCGATGTGTGGGGGATAGACTTCATGGGACCCTTCCCACCTTCAGGAGGTTTTACTTACATTCTTTTGGTTGTTGACTATGTTTCCAGGTGGGTGGAAGCCATTCCTAATACCACCAATGATGCCAAGGTTGTGGTGAACTTTCTTCAGAAGCATGTGGTGACTCGCTATGGCACTCCGAGGGCTTTGGTAAGCGATGGTGGTTCCCATTTCTGTAATCGTACTAAAAATGCTCTTCTTGCTCGATATGGTGTCAAGCACAGGGTTACCACTCCATACCATCCTCAAGGGAATGGCCTCGCTGAGTTGTCCAATAGGAAGATCAAAGGGATCCTTGAGAAGACTGTCAAGATGAAGAAGGATTGGGCATTCAAGCTCGATGACGCATTGTGGGCTTACCATACTGCTTTCAAGACGCCGATTGGGATGTCTCCATTCCAGTTGGTCTTTGGTAAGTTCTGTCATCTTCCTGTGGAGCTTGAGCACAAGGCATGGAGAACCATGAAAGAGCTGAATCTGAATTGGAAGGCTGCTGCTGAAAGCCGAGCTGCTTACTTGAATGAGATGGACGAGTTCCGTGAGGAGGCTTATGAGAATTCCATGATCTACAAGCTCCAAGCAAAGAGATTCCATGACCAAGGCCTGAAGAGGCGACAATTCTACAAAGGGGATCTGGTTCTAGTCTTTAATTCTCGCCTCCATTTCATGCCAGGAAAGCTGCAGTCCAAGTGGAATGGACCATATACTGTGGTCAACATTGCTATCAATGGAGTGGTGGAGTTAGCTGGTCAAGATGGCACTATCTTCAGGGTCAATGGAAATTAAGTCAAGTGCTACTACAGCCCATTGCAAATTGGAGCTGTGGAAGTGCATTATCTGAGCCGGCCGTGATCTGAGGTATCGTCGAGCTAACGACGTTAAATTAAGCACTTGTTGGGAGGTAACCCATCATTTTATTGCTTTATTTCAGCTTTAGAGTCCGTTTTTGAGTCATATGTAATGCTAGGATTTTTCCATGCCTTAGAAAAAATTTAAGCCTTACATTTTGTTCTGAAAAATAAGCCTCTGTTTTGATCGACAGAAACTCTATCGATCGACACAAGCAAATAAAAAAAATTTCGATCGACACAATTTGTGTCGATCGACAAGTGTGTCTATTTAAAATTCGTATTTATTTCTTTAATTACTTAATTAAGTAATTATATATAAAAAATAGAAAATTGAGAAAATCGCGCGTCTGTCGATCGACAAATTCTTGTCGATCGAAACAGACGCGCGCGTTTGCTATTTAAAAAAACAACAAACAATTTGCCCTCATTCTTTTCTCCCCCTCTCTCGACACACACGCACGCTCGCCTCAAAAAACCCCTCCCCGTTTGAAATTTTCGTCCCTCTCCTCCTATCCACTCAAGGTAAACATCTCTCCCATCTCTCCTTTCAATTATTGAGTCTCATTTACTTGATTTGGTGAAGTTAGAGTTTTTAAACCCTAGTTTTTCCCACTTTGTGCTTTGGATTGATTGGTTTTTTTTGTGTCGATTATTGATTATGTCGGGTTCCTATTGCTCGTTCTAGGTTGTAGGGGAGTCAATTTGAGTACCTTGTGGTTTATTTTTTATTATTGTGGATTTTTGAGGATTTGAGGTTTCCATTTGAGCCCCTTTACTATTGCATGATCTTCACCTTGCCAAATTACAAATTATGCTCGAATTGCTTTTTGATTTATGTTTTGCACTTGGTTTTGGTGTTAATTGCATGATAGAGTGGTCAATTTGGAATGGGCATGCCCAATTGTGGTTGACCTTTAAATTCTCATTCGTAGATACACCCCCTTTACTGTTGCTTGTTTTGTATCTTTTCCTTGTGAAATTTTTCATTCTTATGGCTTTTGCTTGTGTCTTGCACTTGGGTTTGGTATGAAATGCATGATTGGGTGGTTATTTTGCTATGGGCATGCTCCTATTTGGTCGAATTTTGGATCTTCTTGCACTACGCAAGTTTGGGGGAGTTGGTTGTTTGCTGATAAATGCTCACTATGGGTTTTGTTGTTTTGTAGAAAAGTGGCATGTCGACGTCTTCTTTTGATGAGGAGTACATTCCGGAGGATGAGGAGATGTACGATGAGGCTGAAGGAGATGATTTGGTTGATACAGACTATGAAGAAGGTGAGGAAGAAGAACAGGTCTTAGTCCCAGAGGAGCAGCCTGGTTGGGAGCCGGAATTTGCCTTTGCTGACCACCAGCGACGCTTTCGCCACATGCAGCTCTTCCACTTGAAAGCAACACGGTACCCCGATGCAGATGATTTGAGGAAGATGGGATTAGGGGACGATGTTCAACGACTGTTCACCCGGTGCGGCTGGGGGCACTTCATTACTCAAATGTGGCCCACTATCCCGCCCCTGGTCCTGGAGTTTTTCGCCACAGTTCACATTATTGATCCGCCCCGCAGCCAAGGCCCCGTCGAGCCTAATGGGATCCAGTTTCAGCTTCGGGGGCAGCCATACCGGCTTAGCAAATCGACTTTGGACAGGATTTTTGGTTGTGAACCGGGGGGACTTTACCACGAGCCGCCCAAATTCCAGATTGAGCTTTTCTAGCCTTCCATTTCTGCTGAGGCCGACCCGGGCAACTTCAGCAAAGCAAACATGAAAGCAACTGCCATCGATAACCCGGTGCTACGATACATTCAGAAAGTCTTTGGGGTCTCTGTCTTTGGCAGAAATGAGCACGGGAAAGCCCGTGGGAGTGAGGTCTTCTGTATTTGGGCTATGTTGAACGGCGTCCATCTCAGCTTGGCTGCTTTCCTGATGGAGAACTGGAAGAGACAGTTGGGTGCTACTCCGGGTGATTTCTGGTGTGGAGGATTTGTGACTCCCATCGCCCGGTATGTAGGGATTCCCGTTGATGCTTTCACCCCACTGGGTGTTGACCGGACATTGATGATCGACCAACTGGAGCAGTTTCATTTTTTGGTGTACTTCTGTGGTGAGCTCTTCCTCTGGTTTTTGAATGGCGACTGGTTTCTTCTTCCCGCTCCCGAGCTGACCCATGTCACGGACTCCGAGTACCACGATAATTGGTTCATGGTGACACCAGCTCATATGGATAGGACCCGAGGTCCCCGAGGTGGTCAACCCACCTCCCGATTGCTGCACTGTGATGGTACACCGTCGGATCAGCGGGTTCGCACCCGCGAGGAGGAGGCCGAGAGACTAGCCGAGGAGCGGCGATGGGCTGCTGCACAGCAAGGAGATGAGCAGCCCAGCCTTGAGCACCACCCACTCCATTCCGAGCAGCCATTTCGACCGGGGGGCGGGGATGGAGCTTCTACCTCTTATGCCAGAGCCAATTCGTCCACCGCAGTTCCCGACTGGAGATCCTTCCTCCAGTTCATGCAAGATCAGAGGACAAACTTCGCCAGCTTCCGTACCGAACTCAGAGAAGTCCGTGATCATCAGTTGGTACAGGACACATTACTTGCCGACATCCAGACTCATCAGGAGGCCTACAACGCTGCTCACAATGCTACCATAGCGGATTTGACCCGCAGGATGGATGAGCACTTCTCTATTTTTGAGCCCGCCTTACGCTACACTCGCCAGATCCGGAGGGAGGAGCGAGATCAGAGTCCACCACGGGAGTGAGGTCTAGATTCCCTTCCTACAAGCTGACTTTCAAACTTATTCTTCCCTTCGTGTTGAATAAGTTTGGGGGGAGGATGACTTGTGGGAATGGAATCCATTATCACTTACTTGCTTTATTTCTGATTTGATGTACTGCAGTTTATTTCCATGTATTTCAGTTATTTCCCTGTACTTTATTTCTTTTCAGTTGTATTTGCTTCAGTCCAGTCATTCCTGATGTATTTGTTGCTTTTCAATGTAATTGTCCTTTGTTCCAGAATCCTTTAAGTGTAACTTGAGATTATGTACTCTTCCTTCCCTAATTATGAACTTGTTTGATTTATGATTGGTGTGCACTGAGATTGAGACAATTAGGATTGCATGATGAGTAGCCGATGATAGGAGAATACCGCATGATAAGTTGCTCTCTGATTTTGGATTTTGCTTGAATTATCTGGTTTGGATTGGATACTGTTAGGGAAAAACAGAAGAACCAAGTGAGATTTGTGCCTTAATATTTCTTTCATGTGTGATCGAGTTTGCAGTTGGATTCTAGAATTTGGCTTATTTCTCTCTCGAGACTGTATTGATGTAAGAGTTGGTGAAAATGATTTTAGGCATATCTTTCTTAGCCTTATCCCAAACACTAACCCTACACATGACCACTTGTAGCCACTTTGAGCCTGGAAAGTCTTTGTTTGATTTAAGTAGTGTTCTAGTGAGCCGGTTGTGGATTGAATTGAAAAAAAAAAGAGAAGGGTAGTTTAATTATGAGCTGTGAGTTGTTGAAAATGTGAATGCTCATGGATTTGAGCTAACTGAAAAAAAAAAAAAAAAGAGAAAAGTGTTGAAAGAAATTGTTGGTAAAATAGTTTACAAGGTGAATCTGTAGTGAGAAAAAGAAAATAATACAAGTATAGAAAAAGGAAATTGAGAAATTGATGTGATGTGGGTTGACAGTTGGGAAGTTGTAAAAATCATAAGTGTGCTAGTCACTCAGCCTAAAACGACCTACCATCTAGGAAAGCCTCATTACAACCAAATAAAAGACCTTTTTGATTCACCGAGTTATTTTACTTTCTAAGCAGTGGAGAGATGAGAAATTTGCCAAATTTATGGTTAAGAAAACTGTATTACTTCAAATTGAGTGAAACACATGTCCTAAACACTTGAGTGATGAGTGATTGATGAAATTCTTCCTATCTGTGAGGTTCTTCCCGAAACTGTAGATAATTTGGGTTGGATTTTGATTGCATTATCTTTTGGATGAGAGTGTACTTAGATTGTGATGAATCTTGTGAGGCATTGATCTTTGTCTGCATGAATTTAAGTTTCTTTTGGTGTCTTGATCGAAAATGATCAATAGTTCAAGTTTGGGGGAGTTGATAAGTGCGCTATTTCGTTCACTTATCAATGGATTTTGTGGTTGTTTTGATAATATTATGACGTGTTTACTTTAAATTCTGAGCATCGCATTACTTGTGTACCTAAGTTGTTTGTTATGCTCGAAAATACAGGTTTTGGGAGTAAAAATTGACTAAGTCTGAAAAAGAGGGATTTTGGCCATGTGCTCTGTTTCGATCGACAGAAATTGTGTCGATCAAAACAGAGGAAGGTTGGTTCGCGAGAGCTCGTTGAAATATCAAGCCGATCGACAGGAGAGACGGTCCTGTCGATCGACAGAAATTGTGTCGATCGACAGGGACCTCGGAGGCAGGCAGTCGACAGGGCAGCTCAAGTGTTCGAAGTTGAGGACCTATTTCGATCGACAGAAACTGTGTCGATCGAAATACGGGTCAAGCTGGCAAAATTTATAGCTTTTAAGTTATTTCCATGTTGGGATATTTATACCTAGTATATATAGTTTTGTTTAGGCGATTTTTGGGACTCATGCCACTTTTGAGACTTAAACCTACAAGTTTTTCTTGCTCTTGAATTGCTTCTGATTTGTGGTGAGGATTGTGACCGAACCTTTGAAGATTGGATGCAATATCAAGGCCTGTTTTCTCTATGAAGTTTTGTTACAGGTTTTATCTTTCCATATTTTTGTTTAACATGAATATGTGTAGGTAATCCTTTATTCAGATTCTAGGGTTTATGTGATTGTCTTGGATGCATGTTTAGGTAATTAAATCGATCAATATTTTTAAATTGGGTTATCAATTCTTGTGTCTTTTCTTAATCTGATTAAATTGGCCATTTGATTAGGTTTTCATAATTAATTAATTTGAGACTGAAAAGTGAAAAATGATTAATGGATTTAAGAATTGATAATATGGATTTTTAATTGTGTCTGAGAAGAGGAATTTAATCCATAGGAATAAATCTGAAGTTTTTGGGAGTTGTCAATTTTCCTAGAGACCGAAAGGATATATGAAATTGACAATCTACTTTATGAATTGCCAAATCCTGGAATTTGTAATATTTTCCTAATGTTCCACCTAAATCTTTATTTTAAATTGATCGATGGAATTTCCTTGCATGCTATCCTTGATATGAACTTGCCCTGGAATATGATCTTTTCTCTAAGTGTTTTAAAACCCAATTTTAAATCTCTGCTTTAATTTAATTTTCTTGCAAAACTAGTTTTAAATTTCAAAACCCCTTCAAATTTCTATTTACTTAGACAACAAACCGAAAACAAATGTTTCAGTACATGAGATGTTCGCTTTTACAATCTCCGTGGGATCGATAATTTAAACTTGTCACTACTCTATAAGTATCATTAAAAAAATAGTGATCGAACCTTGACAAGTCTGATCTGAGCAGTTCGCTCGGCCTCTGGATCACCGCGTACAAGTTATCAGGGTGCTTATCGAGCCTCCAACTATCAAATATTGGCATAGGAATAGCTGGTGTAGCTCGGGAAACATCAAAATAAAGTTTCTGGGCAGATTGATGAACCACTGAAGTGAACCAGTGAGACTGGATCCAAAGCTTTTGCACATGCACGCCTCTCGTTGTGCGCTCGAGATCGTCAGGGCAAACATTTTTTACTTGTACACTGCCACATGATTCTCTGGATCACTCATCCCATCGTAAAGTATGAAGCTCAGTGGAGTGAACCGTGCCGGTAGTATGGCCTCCTCGATCTCCTGAGAGAATGGAGATTCTGCGTAGCTTTCCCTTGGGATCGTCCTTTCTGGTGGCGGGAGTCTAGGAATTATGGCGATGAGGGATTCAAAATAGCTCGGTTGCTGCCCGAACTGCTGCTCTATCTGAGTCAGCGCAGGGTTGTTGGTCGGATTGGGCTCCATTGTCTGATTCGCTCATGCCTGAAGATTCTTGTTTAGGGTTCGAAGGGTCGCATGCCCGTATTCGGCCCCATCAGTCTGGTTGAATTCTACCTGCAAGTCTCAAGGTTGTGGTTTGGCATTCCTTGCTGGCACTTCTCGGCTTATCGATGATCGGTCGCATGTTAATTTGGTGCTACAACTATCGATTATCTCAATCAAGGAGCTCGTACCTTCTTGACATCTCCTCCATCTGCGCTCCCGTCATTTCCATAGCGCTCCTTGCGGCCTGTACCTGGCTGACTAGCTGGGCTACAATCAAATGCCTCATACTGGAAGGTGGGGGTGGTAGGAACGCCAGATGCCTGAGCGATGTGGTGTTGAAAGCCCGGTGGAGGTCATCCACTGTCTCGTCGCAATTTAGCGGCTGAGGGGCTCCATGCCCGACTGTCGGCGGGCGTCCTCACCCGGCTCCTGTGGGAGTTCCTCGTCCTGTGCTCGGAATAGCTTCCCTGTCTGCCACTGTTGCCGGAGTGGTCCTTTCGGTATCGAAAAATCGACTTACAAGAGGTATTTATAGGAATTTACAAGTTGTCTATAATTTTCTATATTTCCGCCAGGTAGTATTAATGAGCTCCTGGTTTGCCGCGGTTGTTACGACGCACATTTTTGGCCGTTTTCAGGAGTCTCGCGATCATAACTCGTCATTTATTGACACTTCTCGATCGTTGGTATCTCAGCTCTGCTCATCGAACTGCTTTTTGACTGGGTCGAACTACCTTAGTCGAACTGCTTTGTGCGAACTGGTTTTGTCGGACCGCCCTTTCATTCGCACTCCTTTCTTTTGGGCCATTTTATTAGGGCCGGTCAGCTACTTTCTCCTGCAAAATAAATATTGGGCCGCATTTTGGACCTTTAGATGGGCCGTTTATTATCGACCCCAACAACAAAGTAATAAAGAAACACTAGATTCAACAACATTTATTGTGTTTACTCACTCTCTCAGTATTTAATTTGCTATTCAGACCTTCAATTTAAATTCAAGTACTCTTTTGTTAAGAACCAGTAAAATTCGACATCAACATTTAAAATATTTGTTTCTTGATTAGATTGACTAACTCGCCATTTTTTCTTAAACTCTTCGTACCTTCCATTTGGTTTGTTTAGAGGATCTTTTCCGTTTTTTTATTAAGTATCTACTTTGGCTAAGTGATACTTAGTTATTGTTCCCGACCCTCTACCCTATGCCTGTATTCTTCGGGGTGTATGGTTGAGTTTATCTTGTAAGTCTCATGGCCCTTTTTTTTCTATTTCATTTAGTATTTTATGAAAAAAGCTCGGGCAAAATTATTTTTTAACTCAACAATTAATTTTCAGCCATACAAATTATTAACCTCAATTGTTGATGTCGATTTTTAGTTTATATTATACATTGCTTCTTCCGTGAGATACAAGCAATAAAAAGTTGAAAGAAAAAAACAAGTTAGGAATTGAAAAGGAAAACATTTTGTTTGCAAAAAACAAACATAAAAAACTAAGAAAAAAATCATTTTATTGATAGTTTTAATCTCCATCCCGGATCATTAGTCTCATTTGCTTTTTGCACAGTTACCAATGTTTTGTGAGTGTAGTGGAATTAATATTTTATTGGTGTGAGGAAATTTTTTTTCCATTTAAGGAAATAAGACTAATTCTGCAAGACAGACGAAAATGGAAAATGGGACTAATGAGGCGGGACGGAGGGAGTACTTTGCAATTTAAACACGACTGTTGATAGTGAGAATTTTTGTGAGTTTTTTAGTGAGTTCCCGGGAAGGTACTTACAAAGATATTTTTTTATCGTCCCCTTTTTTCTCGTATTTGCTACCTACTTATTACATGTTTACAATAAATGTCGATAATGACCATAATGATGAACTAATCTACCGTTAAAACAGTAAATGGCACGCCCGCCTGTTCACCTACGAAGAACGGTTACAAACAGAACAGCTGTTGCGGGAGGTTCGTCAGTCTTGCTCGTCGAACTCTGTGCCACCAAGATCCCAAGAAAGCTCGAGATCATTCATTTGGCTCAAAATGTTCGTGGACCGACATTTTGGGCACAACAACAGCTCCCAAACTCCACATGAGCTCAAACGAGTCTCCTGAGGAGTTTTAAAACAAACGGAATGACACACGGCATTGCTCAAATTTTTTCACTATGCGAGAGTTTTCTTCTCCTCCTTCTCATATTTTGTTTTGGTTGCGGGGTCGACGGGGAAGGATCTTGTTTGGTTCCTTCTTCTAACGACCCAAGACCTGATCGAATGAGATTTTACGTTTCTCCTTGATTTGTCCTATAGCGCGGCCTGGGTCCAATAGGCACCTGGATCGGGTCCGGTCCCCCTTGTGCTTTTAGCTCAAACGGACCCACTCCACGGCCTTGCCGGTGCGAGAAGGTTTTTTAAGTAAAATTCACTCTACTTAGAGCTTTGTGGACCCAGCCACTCGGACATATCGACAACTTCGTCGAATGACTGCCTTCGTACTTCCCGCACTGAAGCGGGTTCTTCAAACAGGGTATGACAGACCCTGAATCTGACCGCATTAATTGCCCATGCCACGCATTGCATGATGGTCCCGAACGTGCCAAAAGGCATTTTGCTTCCCGAGGGAGCATCATTTTAAATTCAAGACAGCTCACAATCGTCAAATTACGCGAAATTTGCCTCCTCAATTCCCTCACCTCTCTGATTTTTAGGGCGATCCTCTGGCGAATATTTCCCCCAATTTTCCTAAAAATGATTCTCCGGCGAGGCACCTGCGCATCTAGCCTAATCTGCTTAACGACGGTAATGTTTCCTCTCCGTCCATTCTCTCTTCGCTCTACTAACGGACCTTTCCCATAAGCCAGAACCCAAGCATGGCTGAGGGTTCCCGACCTGCTCCTTCCCTCTCTAGCAGCTCCAAAACTGCGAGACCAACCCCTGGGATCTTTTCGGCGAATTACGACAGTCGATTCGAGGGGGCCCATCTCTCTACTCGTTCCTGTGTGAGTGAAACAATGATAAGCCAACTCTTCACAGAGTACGGAATACCACCTAGGGTTAAAGCTATATCTCCCGAACCCAAAGACCACCTTGATGGGTTTTGTATACTGAAAGAATTTATTACAATGAGTATACAACGGTTTATTTCTCCTATCTGTTAACAATCTTACATGTGTGAACAATGGTATCCTCTTGTCTCACCGATAGGGACGATCATACGGCGTGTTGTAGATCGCAGAAGACAGTATGATCACTTGACCTAGTGAGACATAAACCTGATCACAGCCGAGACAGTGTATGAGGATACGTCTGTCCGGATGGCTGCGGCATTGTCGGAATAAGTAGTCTGTCTTAGTTACTTGACATGCTGGTACGCAAAGGTGGCGTATTGATGGACCGCAGTGAGATATATTCGTCTGTCTGACATCAGCGAATAAAAGATCTCGTTATATTGATTGAGTCCAAACCCTAACGAAGGTTCAGGGGTTTGCACGGGTTGACTGTTGCTTTGACTTTCCATGGTGGAGAGCCTAAGTAACGTGCTCGTATATCAGCATCTTGGGTAACAGCAGTTCGTGTAGTACCGCCTGAGACTGGACTTAGGTAACCATATCCGAGTAATAGGATGGGGACATTCCCTGAGGAGCTCAATAAAATTCATCGTGCCAAAGTCCTGCAGGCTGATTAAGTTCAGGCACGAGTGATAAGGTTTGAGCGGTACTACTCAGGAATTATAAGATATTAATTAATTGTAGTTAGAGCTTGTTAGAGGCTCCGATTAATTAATGGATGTCTGGTAACCTTAAATATGGGGATTCTCAATTAATGCAACCCGGTCTCATAACGTGGTAATAAAGGGATAGGTCAGTATTAATTCTGTGGTGAAAAATAATTAATATTAATTAATTAATTGTGTCCTGGGTTGTGGACATGGGAATTAATTAATTTATAGGCCCACTTTATTATTTGCATTAGGTCCCAGGTCTGGCCCAATAAGTGTGCTGAATTGAGCCCAGGAGCCCACTAGGGTTTTATAACCCTAGGTCTATAAATAGACCTCTCACTCTCTGAAACCCAAGCCACTTTTCATAAGATTCAAATCAGTTGAAACCCTAAGCAGAGAGAGAGAGGGGCGCCGATCCTGAAAGAGAGAGGGAGGAGAATTTCGATTCTGGTCCTGCTCAAGTCACAGATCTACGGAGTCCTCACAAGTATTAGATCTGACCAGCACCG
The DNA here is from genome assembly GCA_026898455.1 of Plectranthus barbatus. Taxonomy (NCBI): domain Eukaryota; kingdom Viridiplantae; phylum Streptophyta; class Magnoliopsida; order Lamiales; family Lamiaceae; genus Plectranthus; species Plectranthus barbatus. The sequence goes on from JAPKLW010001287.1 coordinate 19,440, forward strand.
GGACACAGCTCTGAAGATCTGATCTGGAGAACAGAAATCCTATTTCTTTCTTTTCTTTATTTTCGATTTTATTTAAGAAATTAGGGTTCTAATTTCTGATTCCGCAGATAAAATCGAATTGCGTGGTTGAATTGGAATTTGGAATTCAAACGCAAAAGATCGGATCAGACTCGACGGAATAACGGTAATTCCTCAATCCACGATATGTATTAAATTCATAGGAGCATGCTAGGGTTTTGTGAATTTTGATTATGTGCAATATCCATAAATCGATCTGGTTCAGTTTGGTTTTGGTGATTCGGTTCACGGAAATACCCTACAATTGGTATCAGAGCGAGGTTTCTATTTTATGGCTCTATTGTTCATAATTAAATTCGATATGCATGTATGAATTTATTGTTTTGTGGATGTTTGGTTTTTGTTCCTCGTGGCAACCCGTTGATTCAGCCCGCGGTGGTTTATCTGTGTAGGGCTGAATTGTTTTTGTAAAATCACGAGAAATCCGTGATTAGTGTAGATTTGAAAATTGTAATAGAATAGTTGTTTTTTAATTTTCAAATTTATGTAATTTGACGGGTCGAGGACGAAGAACAAAGACGGAGCCTACGAAGGGCCGACGGAGACGACGGCAGATGACGGCACGCGGCGCGGGCGGCGCGCGGCCGAGGGCGTGCGGCGCGCGTGAGGTGCACGCATGCGAGCGCGCGGCGCTGGCCGGAGGCCGGCCTGGCGGCGGTGGCGGTCGGCGGCGGCTTCGGCTGTCGTCGGCTGCTACTGTCCCGTCGTGGTGGCTTGTGTTTTTTGTAGTTTGTGCAATCCTGTGTAAACCCTAGGGTTTGCACTAGGGTTAGGGCAAATCATCAGATCACAAAGGCCTAAAAATCCAAAAGATTTGGTGTATCCAGATTTGAAGGCTCTTGAAGATTTGGAAGATTTGAAAAGATTTGGATTTATCCAAATTAATTCAAAATTCAAATTTGTAATAGATAGATATTATTTTTTCTATTTTTGGGGCCACGAGGAATTTTTGTTTGCCTTAATTATCCTCGTATGATATGTGATTTATTTATGTGCGCAATTTAAGCATGTGTAGATAATAGGAAAAGCATGTTTTACTGCTTTTATTCTTTACAGTTTTTCCAAGCATGCTTATGTGATTAATTTCTTTTGTTGGATTATATTTTGGGAATTTTTGGGCTTGTTTAATTACATGCAAAAATTTGGAAAATATAATGACAAAAGGAAATTATGTGTGCGCATAAAGAAACCTTTTAAAAGAAAAATACTAAGCAGATTTTTTAATTAAAATCAATAGACCTCCACAAAGCGGTCCTAGGCTGTAAGTGTATCTCTCGTTCTAGTAAACATCTACGAGTGTAGCTTGCTAGTTCCCGGAGGTGCATGGGTACGGTTGTTGGGATTTCTAGACAAACAATTTAAATCATGTGAATAGTGGGAGGGCTTTGCGTAAACGTCTACGAGTGTAGCTTGCGTAGACCTCTTTCACAAGTATTCTAGGATTGATTTAAATTATAGATAACAAAAGCTTTAAGGGCTGTGCGGTATGGTTACGTGCCATGCTAAATTGTCTCTTTTGGCCGGAGTTAAATTTGTGGTTACGTGCTTAGAAGCATCTTGGAATATAATGCAAGAATTGCATCCCTGTTCTTGAGAGATGGCTTGGTCTAAGGTTTTCACTAATTATTAATTTCTAGTGTCAAAAGCTTCCTGACATGGTAGTGAAATTAAATGGATTGGGGCTTAAAACCCGCAGTTCTGGTTTAGGGTGACATCGTAAATGTCTACGAGTGTAGCTTGCCGTGGGAACTCTTGGGCAATTAGTGGAAAACATTTGTATTTGATTTATTAAAAGGTTTTCAATGCATTTGTTTTCGAAGTTCAACATGTATGTTCTTATTTAAGATTCTTTATTATTTCAGATATGTCTATGTCTACTGTCGATCATATACTTTCTCTCAATCCTCTAACTGGTCCGAACTTCCATGAATGGAGTTTCTGCATCAAACACATCCTTTATCTGAAAAATCAATCACATGTTCTTTACATGGATCCACTGTTGTGTTCTCAAAGAGGAGTATGCGAACTTGAGCTATGACAGATGGGAGGATGCTGATGAGTTTGCCTTCTGGCTCATCAAGGGTTCTCTGTCTAGAGAATTAAGGCATAAGTATGAACACCTCGAAAGGGCTGGAGAGCTTTGGAAGAAACTCTTGACAGCTTTTAGCAAAGTGGAGCGAACTATTAACTGTAAGCTTGTGCACAATCTTGTGTGCAAGAAGATGGTTGAGGATAGTTCAGTGACTACGCACATGATGTATGTGATCGATCTCATGAGACAGTTTACTGTGCGGGGTGGTAATATCAGTGCGCAAGGCGAGATTGATATTATCTTGAATTCTCTTGTGGAATCTTATCATGACTTTAAGGTAGTTGCTGCTGCAAAGGGAGAGTATGCTCTGCATGAGCTGCTTGAGGATCTTGTAGTGGAGCAGTCTACCATGCGAGCACGGAAACCTGTTCTGTCTGGTTCTAGTACTGGTTCGACAACCTCTAAGGTTGAAGACGATGGTGCTGAGAGCAAGTTCAGGAAAACAGGCAGTGATAGCAAGTCTAGGAAGGGGAAGAGAGCCAAGGTCACTCCAAAGAAGAACGAGTGTGCTGGATGCGGAAAGGTGGATTGTCCGAATGCCAAGGGACAAGGTACATCATTTGCATTTGTAACGAAAATATGTTTAGCATCGGTTTCTACTCATTCGTGGGTAGTGGATACTGGAGCTACTGATCATGTTTGTTACATTTTGCAGGGGTTCACACCGAGGAGGGTGCTGAAGAATGACGAGGTTACCATCTTGATGGGGAACGCAGCACAAGTGAGTGCAGCTGTCATTGGAGATTTCACCTTGTACTTTGATGATTCCGTTTTAACATTAAGAGATGTTTTGTACGTGCCGGATTTTTGGCAAATCCTTATTTCAGTTTCCAAACTTTATGTTGATGGATATTCAGTTATTTTTTATAGTGGTGTTTCTAACATTGGTAATAACAGTGTTATCTGTCGTGGAATGCTGAATAATTCTCTCTATGTTGTTAACTGTAATCATAAGTCTTCCGCAAGTATTGCATGTAATTCATCCGTAATTGATAATCCTAGGAAGAGAAAACTTACTTCTTATGATGAGGATCTTACATATCTCTGGCACTTCAGACTGGGTCACATCAGCTTGAAGCCAATTCAAAGACTTGCAGATGATGGTACATTGGACCTAGTCCGGGCTGTACCTTATCAAGTCTGCGAATCATGCATCGAGGGCAAGATGTCAACTAGGCCTTTCAAGGCTAGTCAGTCTCGAGCAGAGGAAGTGTTGGATTTGATCCATTCTGACTTATGTGGACCGATGTCCACACAGGCTCGTGGAGGGTACGAGTACTTCGTCACTTTTATTGATGATTACTCAAGGTACGGATACATTTACCTGCTTCGCTACAAGTCTGAATGCTTTGAGAAATTCAAAGAGTTCAAGGCTGAGGTAGAAAAGAAGGTCGGGAAAACTATCAAGTCGCTGCGATCTGACCGCGGTGGCGAATACCTCGGCAACGAGTTCCTGCAATATTTGTCAGAAAATGGGATTACATCCCAGTGGACTGCACCGGGTACTCCCCAGCAAAACGGTGTAGCTGAAAGAAGAAATAGGACTCTTCTAGAGATGGTAAGATCAATGATGAGTTATGCAAATTTACCAATTTCGTTTTGGGGTTACGCATTGGAAACAGCAGCTTACGTGCTTAATATGGTGCCTTCCAAATCAGTTCCTAAGACACCTTCTGAGCTCTTCCTTGGTCGCAAACCTAGTTTGTGCAAGTTTAGAGTATGGGGTTGTCTGGAACACGTACTGTCGAAGGAACCTGATAAGTTAGAAAGTAGGTCAAAAGTAATGTTGTTCATAGGGTATCCCAGGCAAACGAAAGGTGGTTACTTTTACTGTCCTGATAGTCAACGAGTCGTTGTTAGCACCAACGCTAGATTCTTGGAGGACGAGTATGTGAGTAATCACAGGTCAAGGAGTGATATCGTTCTTCAAGAAATTGAGAACGAGAATGTAATTCCAAGGGAAGGGGAACGTGTTGATGTGGGTGCTCCTGTGAGAGGCACAGCACCACAGACACGTTCTTCAGTGCAATGTGCTGAACCACAAGTCGCTGCACCTACTGCTGACACGGCACCGATGCCTCGTCGCAGTGGGAGAGTTATTTTCCAGCCGGAAAGGTACATGTTCGTGGGTGAGTCTTCGGACTTGAGCCCGGAAGACGGACATGAGGACTCTGACCCACTGACTTACGAAGAGGCAGTGCAGGACAAGGATGTTGCCAAATGGCGTGTCACCATGGATTCTGAAATTGAATCCATAACTGCTATGGATGTATACCAGAAAACTGATTTGCCGGATGGCTTTAGGGCCATAGGGTGCAAATGGGTATACAAAAGAAAGAAAGGGGCGGATGGAAAGATCACGGCTTTTAAAGCCAGGCTGGTGGCAAAGGGTTATAGTCAGAAAGAGGGCATTGACTATGACGAAACCTTTTCACCCGTAGCCATGCTCAAATCCATCCGGATACTCCTTGTCATAGCTGCGCATATGGACCTCGAGATCTGGCAGATGGATGTCAAAACCGCTTTTCTGAACGGTTACCTTGAAGAAGGTAGAGACATCTATATGCAGCAACCTGAGGGTTACATAAGCAAGAGCGAAGAACATCTTGTCTGGAAGCTTAGGAAGTCCTTGTATGGACTTAAGCAAGCTTCAAGGTCATGGAACTTACGTTTCAACGATGTGATTAAATCCTATGGATTTGCACAGTTGGAAAACGAAAGTTGTGTTTACCGACTTTGTGTCAGTTGGAGCGTGGTCTTCCTTGCACTATACGTTGATGACATACTCCTGTTTGGAAACAATGAGGGAGTGATGTCCGAAATCAAGGTTTCCAAATGAAGGATCTGGGAGAAGCTGGCTACATTCTTGGGATTAAGGTCTTACGAGATCGTAAGAGAAGAATGTTGAGCTTATCCCAGGCATCCTATGTGGATACTGTGATAGCCCGATTTAGCATGCAACTCGCCAAGAAAGGCTTGCTACCTTTCAGACATAGCGTTCGTCTTTCTGGTGGGCAGTGTCCTCAGACACAGCGAGAGAAAGACGAGATGAGTCTTGTACCATACGCTTCGGCTGTGGGTAGTCTCATGTATGTGATGCTGTGTACCAGGCCAGATATCTGTTATGTTGTTGGCATGGTAGCAAGATATTAGTCTAACCCTGGAAAGGCGCACTGGACTGCTGTAAAGCACATCCTCAAGTATTTGAAAAGAACTAGGAATTTTCGCCTAGTTTATCAAAGTGAGGATTTGTGCCCTGTGGGTTATACAGACTCGGATTTCCAAGGGGACCAGGATGAGAAGAAATCGACCTCAGGATATGTGTTTACCCTGGGAGGTGGAGCTGTATCTTGGAGGAGCTCAAAGCAGAAATGCATTGCTGACTCCACCATGGAGGCGGAATATGTCGCCGCGTCCGACACCTCAAAAGAGGGGGTGTGGCTCCGAAACTACCTTTTAGAGTTGGGCGTGATCCTGAGTTTGTCGAGGAGCATCACAATTTATTGTGATAACTCTGGTGCAGTGGCAAACTCAAAGGAACCGCGGTCTCACAGGGCAAGCAAACACATAGAGAGAAAGTACCATATCATACGAGAAATCGTATCGAGGGGCAATGTGCTGATTAAGAAGATTGACACTGCTGACAATCTTGCTGATCCGTTTACAAAGAGCTTGCTGCAGAAAGTTTACGAAAGACATATTTGTGAGCTGGGTCTGAGGTGGATGCCGACCACTGATAGTGGTTAAAGTGACAGCAGACTAGATAGACAAACTGTATACTCTGTAATAGCTTAGTTATGCTTTGAGTATAAGTGGGAGATTGATGGGATTTTGTATACTGAAAGCATTTATTACAATGAGTATACAACGGTTTATTTCTCCTATCTGTTAACAATCTTACATGTGTGAACAATGGTATCCTCTTGTGTCACCGATAGGGACGATCATACGGCGTGTTGTAGATCGCAGAAGATAGTATGATCACTTGACCTAGTGAGACATAAACCTGATCACAGCCGAGACAGTGTATGAGGATACGTCTGTCCGGATGGCTGCGGCATTGTCGGAAGAAGTAGTCTGTCTTGGTTACTTGACATGCTGGTACGCAGAGGTGGCGTATTGATGGACCGCAGTGAGATATATTTGTCTGTCTGACATCAGTGAATAAAAGATCTCGTTATATTGATTGAGTCAAAACCCTAACGAAGGTTCAGGGGTTTGCACGGGTTGACTGTTGCTTTGACTTGACATGGTTGAGAGCCTAAGTAACGTGCTCGTATATCCACATCTTGGGTAACAGCAGTTCGAGTAGTACCACCTGAGACTGGACATAGGTAACTGATGCGGCTAAAAGTTCAATCAAATTAAACCTCCAACTACACAAGAATAATATTTGTCAAATCCAGGTTCTTCCCCCCTTCGCCCGCTAGAATACCGAGATACTATGGCAAAGTCTTATAGCTAAACATGATACAATCGTTGAGTAGTTTCTAACAATCTAAGCATTCAATTTAAACCTATGCTAACAATATATGACAAACATTGAATTAAACAAACAATCATCAATTGATCAATCCTTTCCCAAATCGGTAAACCAAGACAATCAAATTCTCAAATTAGGAAGATAGGATGTTGAGATGAGTGTAGATGCAATCAAATTAGGTTAATCATTGATGTAAACACATTTTAATTCCTAGGAGATTGAGCAATCGACCCTACACTCGTTAACCCCTTGTCACGGCGAGCTAACGGTTGATGATCTAAGACTTGCAATCCATCACGTTATTAAGCCCTAGACCACTCCAAATAGTTCGTCAATTATTGCCCTACGACCTAGCACCGCACATGGATTGGAACTAAAATCGTATGAATCTACACTATTCACGACGATTCCGCCCGCGTATTGGCTGCAGCGTTCACATCAACTACCTCCTACGCTGGCTATTACCTACACCTAGGAGGTAAGGAACAAGTTCTAGTGCAATTTGAGCTCTCAAAGGAAAGTAAACAAACAATTCTCAAACCAAATGATCATGCATCCCTTACTCAAATCAACATCCAAAAGGAATTAGAACATCATACCTTTCAATTGTACAAATACAAAGTTGAATTCAATTACATCCATTACAATTTGAAAAGTAGAGATTGGAATCTTCCCAATTGGATTTGTATGCCTTGATCTACCACCTTGATTCTTCACTTCTCTTCCAAGGATTGGTGAATTAAGCTTTGAGATACTCTAGAATTTGGATGAATCGTGATAGAAATTTGAATCTAGGAGAAATCCTAACTAGATTATTGAAAAATGACAAAAAGCTCCTCAAATAACTGACTTCTCCCCTTTTATAGACAAGCAAACAGGGCCTCGGATCGCCCGGTCGAAGTATGGCTCGCCTGATTGAAGCTAGAAACTGCCAAAAATCTGGAGAAAACTGTCTCGGCTCGCCCGGTCGAAATGGCTCGACCGAGCCACCTTCCTGTGGCCTGGCTCGGCCGGTCCACCCTGGCTCGGCCGGTCGAGCCCTTTGTTTGGGGCCTGGCTCGGTCGGTCCACCCTGGCTCGGCCGGTCGATCCCTCTGTCTGCCCTGCTCGGCCGGTCCTGCTTCGCTCGGCCGGTCGACGCCTCAAAAGTCCAAACACGTGCGATTTTCCTCCAAAACTCCACCAAAAATGCTCGTTTATGCCCAAAACCTATCCTACACAAATCAAACACACAAAACATGAAAACACAACCAAAATACGACAAAAACATATGATACGGGAGTAAAATAGCCACAAACAAGCATGCGCACACATCGAAATATGGGTCATTTTACGCACGTCTCAGTAACCATATCCGAGTAATAGGATGGGGACATTCCCTGAGGAGCTCAATAACATTCATCGTGCCAAAGTCCTGCAGGCTGATTAAGTTCAGGCACGAGTGATAAGGTTTGAGTGGTACTACTCAGGAATTATAAGATATTAATTAATTGTAGTTAGAGCTTGTCAGAGGCTCCAATTAATTAATGGATGTCTGGTAACCTTAAATATGGGAATTCTCAATTAATGCAACCCGTTCTCATAACGTGGTAATAAAGGGGTAGGTCAGTATTAATTCTGTGGTGAAAAAGAATTAATATTAATTAATTAATTGTGTCCTGGGTTGTGGACATGGGAATTAATTAATTTATAGGCCCACTTTATTATTTGCATTAGGTCCCAGGTCTGGCCCAATAAGTGTGCTGAATTGAGCCCAGGAGCCCACTAGGGTTTTATAACCCTAGGTCTATAAATAGACCTCTCACTCTCTGAAACCCAAGCCACTTTTCATAAGATTCAAATCAGTTGAAACCCTAAGGAGAGAGAGAGAGAGAGGGGCGCCGATCCTGAAAGAGAGAGGGAGGAGAATTTCGATTCTGGTCCTGCTCAAGTCACAGATCTACGGAGTCCTCACCAATAGTAGATCTGACCAGCACCGAGATACAGCCCTGAAGATCGGATCTGGAGAACAGAAATCCTATTTCTATCTTTTCTTTATTTTCGATTTTATTTAAGAAATTAGGGTTCTAATTTCTGATTCCGCAGATAAAATCGAATTGCGTGGTTGAATTGGAATTTCGAATTTAAACGCAAAAGATCGGATCAGACTCGATGGAATAACGGTAATTTCTCAATCCACGATATGTATTAAATCCATAGGAGCATGCTAGGGTTTTGTGAATTTTGATTATGTGCAATATCCATAAATCGATCCGGTTCAGTTTGGTTTTGGTGATTCGGTTCACGGAAAAACCCTACACACCCCCATCAGCCGCCTATGGGTTTCGCCGTGTTTTTTGTTAGGGTTTTCGAAAGGGGGGTCAATCTCCCACTCCATCCTTTCTTTGTTAAAGTTTTAGACTACTACGGTTTGGCCCCGATGCAACTAGCCCCCGTGGCTTGGATCATCATGTTTGGAACCATTTTGATTTTTAGGAAAACTGGGCTCGTTGAACCTATGGTCAGGGAATTCGTCGACCTATATTCACTTGTACATAGGACAAAGGAAAGCTACTACTATTTCTCGAAAAGATACCACCATCACGAACCTCTAGTTAAAAAGACCCCATCGAACATGAAGCAGTGGGTCAAAAAATTCATTTATTTCGAAATCCCCGACGACAGGCCGTGAATCAGATGCCATCTACATGATCCAACTCGTAAGCATTCTTCCCCTCATTCGCCGAACATGGTTTTATCTTATTTGCTTACTTTGTTTGTTTTTCAGCTAGCGAGAAGGTGACCCTGAGTGGAGAGGAGCTCAAGAGAAATGCTCATGCTTACGCAGTTGTAGACAGGGATTTTGAGTCCATCAGGCGAGGCCGCTACATCAACGCCGAAGGAGTGCACGAGGAAATGGAAAGGTAACTGGAGCCGCGCTTCGACAATTTGCTGAGGGAAAGAAGAAGAAGAAGAAGAAGACTACCAGCAAAAAGACCCCTTAGGCCACCCCGACGAAGACCTTCGCGCCCATACGGGGCATCGGTCCTTCGAACAATGGAAAGGAACCATCCGTTGAGCCTCAAAAGGACCCTCAGACCGACATCCTGGAGGATTTTCTATCTCACACTAAGTCGATGGTCATAGTCATTCTTCAAAACAAGCGGCTCAGGAAGCAGTTCGAGGAGCCAACTGGCGATATGCCGAAGGGGTCAGAGAAAACAATTGTCGATTTAGACGGCGACTTCGCTACTGAAGACGTCAATTTGCTGGACTCCATGGCTACCAACTTTGACAGGACTCTTGGGAACGTGCCACCAATATCATCTCAGAGGAATCTCCCGATCAACGAGGAGCTCCTCGAATTCATCTGCTCACTACTCGTCGGCCCTCTGTGGACCACCCCCAACGCAGCTGTCGGTCAGGATCCCATTTTTGACAAATGATCCTGGTTAGTGTTCTCCTTTCTTTTTATTTCATTTCCCATTCGAAGAAAATTCCTAACAATGCATTCCTTATAGGGTTTCAGGGGATTGAGGACTGATTACTTCACAACCGCTATATTGGAGCACCATTGGAAGCAATGGGCTGTCGAATCGAGCTCCTCGATCGAGAGGGTCAAGGGAGAGTTAAAAGAGCTGACTGCCCTCCACGCCAAAGCCGTGGCTGACTCCTCGAAGTTTCAACTCCTAAACAGCAGTCTGGTCTGCGAGAAGACCGAGCTCCACGCTAAGGTGGTTGATCAGGCTAACTTGAGGATTGTTGAGTTAGAGGGTACGGTCAAGGCCCTCAAAATCTCACGGGATGCTACAAACCTGAAACTGAAGGAGTCGGAGGAGGCTCTTCGACGAGCTAAGGAAGAGGGCAAAGGGCTTAATCTGTACAAGCTACTGGAATCTCCGGTCAGGGTTCTCGTGATGGAAGTCGTGTAGGAAGAGGAAGAGAAAGAGAAAGAAGAACATGTGAATCAAGAGGGGTTGAAGAATGGCGACGAAGGGACTGGGCAAAATGATGTTTGAAAAGCGGAGTGACGCTTAACCCATCCTCTACTTCTTGTATGCTCGGACAATTTAATATTCGTTGAACAATTTCTATCTATGCTTGAATATCATAGTTAGTTTGTATTTTGACATACATTTTGCCAAATACCGAACTTACATTTATTCATTCCCGACACATGTTGAACTTTATTTTTTTACTACAATAAGTTTACTCAAAAGTAAAATTTCTTCAAATATTTCACATTCCAAGCGTTCGGCAAGCCCTCTCCCTCCACTGTCTTCAAACGGTATTCTCCATTAGAAATAACTTCTGAAACGATATATGTCCCCTCCCAAGTATGTGCCAGTTTTCCTAGCGTTTAACTATTTGGTATTTGGAAACACTTGCCGAAGAACACAATTTCCGACTTGAAAAGATCTCAGACGCACTGACTTATTGTAAAACTTATCCACGGTATGTTGCCTTAATGCCATCCTTCACGACGACTCCAAATGTGATTCGTCGAGACACTCTAAAGCGTCGAACATTTTTAGGCTATTAGCTTCTTCGTCGAAAAACTCAACCCGAAGGCTTCCTTGGATGAGCTCGACCGGAGTCACCGCCTCCGAACCATAAGCTAACGAGAATGGGGTTTCTCCTGTAGAAGGCCGAGTCGTAGTTTGGTATGACCAGAGAATGCCCGACAGTTCCTCGACCCAAGCTCATTTGGCCGCTCTTAGCCTCCTTTTCAGAGTGTTAATGATGTTCTTATTCGTTGGCCTCCGGATACCGAGGGGTTGAAAAAAGAAGCTGAATTCACATTCTCTCACAATACGCTTTGAACCTCCTGCTTGTGAACTGTCTTCCATTATCGGTGATTATTTCCCGTGGAAGACTGAAACTGCAAACAAGATGCTTCCACACAAACTTGATTATCTCCATATCTTGGATCTGAGCTAAGGGCTCGGCTTCCACCCACTTGGTGAAAGAATCGGTTTCCATCAGAATGTACTCCTTACCTCCTGCCGCCCTTGGCAGCGTCCCAACTATATCGAGCCCCAGATAAGCTCATAATTATATTCACTTATCTATATTTTTCTCCATTGTTTCTAGTAAATTTTGTTATGTTTTTACTTATTTCTGTGCATGAGTCTACTTTAGAGGGTTTTATGCTTGACATGGTAAGATTTTGCAGGTTTTAGACCGAATTCATTGGAAACTCGTACCCAAAGCAAATGATGTTCAAAGAAAAAGTCACAAATTCTTCCACATGTGGAATCCGAGCTAATGGATCATGTAAAGAGAAAAATCTTTGAATTAGCTTTCCAACACAACTGGAATCGGGTCGATCGGAGTTCGGGAGCAAAAGTTATGGCAAAAACCGTGAGACTGCGCAGAAGGGGATCAACACATGCATTTCTGTCGATCGAAATTCTCCCTGTCGATCGACAGGGAGAGCAAAGTTGCAGATTCGACACAAATTCAGTCCGGATTTTGACTTGACAGTTGTGTCGATCGACAGAAATCCTGTCGATCGACACAAAATCCCGAGAAGGCTATTTTTGGCCTGTTTTGGCAGTTTTTGTTATTTTAGTCCAATACCTAATTAGGTCTTTCTTCCCCCTCTATAAATTAGAACTCTGAGGCATGAAATTAGGGTCTTCTTTTCTTTGTTTTGCTGAATACATTGGAGTTTTCAATTGCAAGGTTCTTATTTCTTGCAAGGTAATTAATTTAATGTTTTCTTTTATTCTAGTCATGTTTTGTGGCTAGAACCCTAAACAGGTTCTGAGATTATGATTTCTTTTCTGATGCATGTTTAATTGATATCAACTCTTCAAGCATGGTTTAATTCTCTGTACTTAATTTAATAATCTAGATTAAAAGAAGGACCGAGAGGTGAATTGAGATCTAGGTTTATAGTTAATAATTGATGGATCGAGAGATGAAAATTATTGACAGGAAAAGAGAATTAAATATGTTTGTTTTCTGTCCAACCAAGAAGAAATCTACATAGGAATAATTAGATAATTATGAGATTGATTAATTTGGTGTTCTTGAGACCGAGAGGAGATAGTCACTAATTAATAATCTAGGATTTAATTGTCCAACCAAGGAATTTAATCCACAAAAATCTCTGTTTCCCCATTGCTGAGTTGATTGATATTTGCATGTTGATGATTAGATAATCTGCCCTAGGATCTGTGCTTTTCTTTAATTGCTTTTAAAATCTTTATTTTCTGCATTGTTCTCTTTAAATTACAAAACAAAATCCCTTTTTCAAAATCCTCAAATTTCTATGTTCTAGAAATCATAGCTAGTACTCTAGGTTTTTCATTGCACAGTCCATGTGGGATCGACCACCTTAGGGTGTAAATTTTATTTTCTTAACCGCTAAACTGCAGTTATCAGCCCCCATCTGTGAAAATGCCATACCGACACATTAACATACAACATTTCCGCTTTTGAGTGAGTCATTCCTGCAAACCGTTGGTACTTATCACACTTCTGAATCAAATCCTTGGCATCTCTCCTTAGACTCGGCCAGAAGAAACCCGCAGAAATTAGCCGATGTACTAAGCTTCTCAGCCCCGCGTGATTCACACAGCTCACTGAATGTACCTCGTCCAGTACAACATGAATATCTTCTTCACCGAAGCACTTTAGCAGCGGTCCCTCAAACGATCTTTCATATAGCTCATCATCTAGAAGCGTGAACCGCGCAGCCCAACGGACCAACCTTGTTGACTCCGCTTGGGACTCTAGAAACTTTCCATCTTTAAGGTATTTGACAAACAGCGTTATCCAGGAGGGAGATCTTCTTCCTATGTGTAACACTTCCTGTCGACGATCCGTACTCTCCTCGAGCTTTATGGTGGGCCACAGTGTTGTGATCACCGGTACCAACCTGGTCCTACTTGAACACATAGTTGCCACAAACCCCGCCAATGTGTTGGCATGTCCATTTTCCTCCTGGGGCACATGCCTCACCGATACTTCAACGAAAGACTTTAACATTTCCTTTGTGATTTCATAGTAAGCCATCATCGTGGAATCTCTCATCTGGAAATCTCCATGGAATTGTCCCATGAGTTGAGAGTACATCCTAACATTCAATCTTTTGATCTTGAGTGTAGACGCCAGACGAAACCCTGCTATTAAAGCCTCATACTCCGCTTTGTTATTCGTCACTTTGAACCCAAAGTGGATAGCCCTTTCGACTTTTAGCTGCTCGGGGGACGTTAGTAAGATCCCGGCCCCTCATCCCTTGGAGTTGTTGGAACCGTTGACTGCTAGCTCCCAGATTTGTGTAGGTTCGATGTCGTTCGTAGTGGCCTCGACTTCGGCCTTTATATGCAGTTCTGGTGTGTATTCGGTGACGAAATCCGCTAGGATTTGGCTTTTTATCGTCATCCTGGGTAGGAACTTTAGACCGTCGCTGCCCAATTCGACGACCCATTTCATTAAATGCCCCAAGAGATCCGGCTTGGACAGGATATTGCGGATTGGAAAACTTGAGATGACCGCGATCTCATGGCATTCAAAATATGGCCTAAGCTTCCGCAAAGACATGACTAATGCCAAGAACAATTTTTCCAATGCGGAATATTGTGTCTCTGCGTCGAGAAGGGATTTACTGACATAATAGACTGGTTGTTGCGACCCTTCTTCATCTCGGACCAGGACGCCACTGACTGCCCACTCTAATATCGCTAAATAGAGCTGCAATGGCTCACCCTCTCTCGGTTTTGACATAATAGGAGGCATCGATAAATACGACTTTATTGCCTCAATGATTCATCGCATTCCCCTGTCCACTCAAATTTTTTCGACTTCCTCATCGCCTGGAAGAATTTGCTCGTGCATCCAAATATCGAGGATGAACCTGCTGACGGCCACCAACTTCCCGACCATCCTTTGTAAATCCTTCACGTTTGACAGTGGTTGTATGTCCTTAATGGCTCGTATCTATACTAGATCCGCCTCGATTCCTCTTCGGCTAATGATATAGCCAAAGAATTTCCCGGATGTCACGCCAAACAAACACTTTTTTGGATTTAATTTCATCCCATAGGCATCCAGTACGTCGAATGCATTGGCTAAATGATATAAATGGTCTTCCTCCTTTTCTGATTTCACCAACATATCATCAATCTTTAGTACGTCAAACCTGCATTCTTCAGCCCGAATAGCATCACCTTATAATAGTAGATGCCCCAATTAGTTACAAAAGTTGTTTTCTCCTGATCTTGTGCGTACATGGGGATCTAGTTGTATGCAGAGAAGACATCCATAAAGGTCATCATTTGATGCCCGGCAGTGGCGTCGACGAGTATATCTATGTGGGGTAGTGGAAAAGGACCCTTCGGACATACTTTGTTGAGGTCCGTGTAATCCACACGGACCCTGTTTTTCCCATTCTTCTTTTTTACCACAACAACATTGGCCAACCATTCTGAGTACTTCACCTCACAGATGAAACCTACGTCGAGCAGATTCTCACCTCTTCTGCTATAACCACATTCTGGTCGGGTGCAAATTGTCTCCTCTTCTGTACCACTGGTTTGGCATCAGGGCTCACATGCAACCGATGTGTGATCACCCCCGGACTGATCCCTAGCATATCCTTATGTTCAATCGCAAAGGTGCTAACCCTGGATCTGAGAAATGATACCAATTGCTCCTTATGCTCCCCCAAGAGATTCTTCCCAACAAATGTGACTTTCGACGGGTTGAGAGCATCGAACGACACCTCCTCGGTCTGCTCCATCTCCTCGAGTGCGCCAATTGTCCGCAACGTGACCACATAGCAGTCCAGCACAGCATGCTGCTCCCCACAAATTTCGCGCACTCCCCATGGTGTGGGGAACTTCTCCTCTTGATGAAAGGATGACGAAATTGTTTCCATCTCGTGTAACCAGGGTCTCCCCACGATCGCATTATAAGATGACTTCGAGTCCACCACATGAAATATGGTGGCGAGATTCATTCCTTTAGCATACACGGGCAGCACAATTTTGCCCACTGGATCGAGCAACTCTCTACTGAATCCGACGATCTGAGTTCGACTCGGTTTAATTTCTTTGAGCGAGATTCTAATTCCTTCTAAAGCTCCGACGAAGAGAAGATCCGACGACGCCCCTGAATCCACAAGGATCTAATGAACTCGATGTTCGCTATCAATAATTAGATGATGAGTGCATTGTTGTGAGGTCGACGCATTCCTTCTGAATCCTCTGGACCGAATTTGACTACCTGTGGCGAGACTGGTTTTGGCGTTGCCCAGTCGAGGGCTCTGGCTTCACGGCAATACCTCTTATGAGCATTGTTCGAATTTCCCACCATATTGCATCCGCAGTGAATCACATTCACAGTTTGTCTTACCTCTGGTGGATTCGGGATAGGGATCTTATTGGCCCCGGCTGCTAGACCCTTTCCGTCTTTTGCGCCATTTTTCCACCAGGTATTGTTCTTATTTCGTGAGCCCTAGAATTCTTTGAGTTACCCTAGGTCCAAGAGTTTTTTAATCTCCCATAAAAAATCTCTGCACTGAATGGTAGTGTGGCCGTAACTATGATGGAAAGCGCAGAATCCTTAGGGGTTCTACCCCACGCTCAACATCTTATTTGGCCACTTGACCAGATTTCCCAGCTTTTCCATCTCTCACACCACTACTATCGGGTTGACGCTCAAGCTGTAGGATGGGGACTGCTTCAGGGGGTTCTGGGGCCCGATGGACCTCTTCTCGTTGCTGCGCTTATATGGTTAGAAGTGGCCCGTAACGCGTAGGTCGCTACCCTTCTCTGTACGGTTGTGGGCACTCCCCCTCTCTCTTTGACCAAGGTTTGTTTCCTTAACCTCCCGTCGAAGTTGAACTTCTACCTTAGCCAATACTTCGGCGAACGTCGAACATGGGTATTCGACAAGCTTTCAGAAAAGACGGGGATTGGGTTGGAGACTATTCTTAAACACGGCTACAGCGGTCTCTTCCAAATAGTTCGGTATCATGACCTTGCGTTTGTTAAAGCATTTTAAATACTCCCAGAGTGGCTCATTCTCGCGTTGCACCACCTGGTAGAGATCGTCTGATCTCTTTGGGGCTTGACGGCCAGACGAGAACTATTCAACAAACAGGCAGTGCAGCTTAGCGAAAGAAGTAATGCTTCCATTTGGGATGTGCATCAACAACTGCATGGCAGGTCCATCAAGGCACGCGTTGAAGCTTTTACACATACAAGCTTCCTTTGTCTCTTCTGAAATGGAGGTCGTGTGCATTCTGAATCTATATAACGTGATGAACTCCTCCGGATCCATTGTGCCATCGTAAGGTTTAATCGATAGGATAGAGAATCGTGCGGGAAGTCTTACACTGCTACGTTGCGCACGAATGGCGTGTAGTTATAATTTCCAGGAGTGATCGTCGGCGGTTGAACGGGTGCTCCGGGGATAGAGGCACATAACTTTGCCATATCATCAAGTCTCTTTTCTAGTGCGACTATATTTCTGTTGTCCCTGTTACTATCAGATTTCGACCGGGATCTCCGACGGGTGCTCTGGGATTGGCTTGAAGAATGATAAGTGTGCTCTTGGCGTGAGCTCACATCTTCGTTTCGACTTTCTTCCTCATCGTACAGCTCGTGAAATTGGGTCAATTGCCCCTGAAGGTGATTGGCTTCTAGGGTGACTCTGCGGTTTTCCTCTCGCAGGAAATTTATCTCGTCTTGCATTCTTTTCATATTTCTCTCGAATACAGCTAGTCTTTGGTTCTCCGATGCATGTGATTCCTGTTGGCTTCTGCTGTCCATCTCGTTCCCTTTCCTCAGTTCCCAGCGCTAATTGTTGATGGTGAGAATTTTTGTGAGTTTTTTAGTGAGTTCTCGGGAAGGTACTTACAAAGATATTTTTTATCGTCCCTTTCTTTCTCGTATTTGCTCCCTACTTATTACATGTTTACAATAAATACAAATAATGACAATAATGATGAACTAATCTACCGTTAAAACAATAAATGGCACGTTCGCCTGTTCGCCTACGAAGAACGGTTACAAACGGATCAGCTCTTACGGGAGGTTCGTCGGTCTTGCTCGTCGAACTCTGCGCCACCAAGCTCCCAAGGAAGCTCAAGATCATTCGTTCGACCCAAATATCCGGGGACCGACGTTTTGGGGCACAACAACAACCTTTTTGTCAAATCATCAAAATATTAATGATTATTTAATTCAGAAATACATTTTTAATTATTTTATGGATGCATACCTTCACATGATCTAAATAAGTACTAACTTGTACTAGCAAAATCTATATCGATTTTATTTATTTGAAAAAGGCATAATTAAGTCAAAGTGCAATTGCTTTAGACATTTCTCGAACTTCTTTAACGATTTGAATGTTGAACTTTTTTATTTCTCTACACCTTATTTATTTAATTAATGCCGCCTACATAAATGTAGACTATAGTGGCCTTTTAATTTAGTCATTTAATACAAAAAATCCAAATTTCTTTGGTTTATTTACTTTTATGTTCTTTATTTCTTTGTGGCATTGGATCACACGGTATTCACACCCCACCTCACTCCTATTTATTAACTTAATTATCAATTTATGATTTTATCATGAATTAAATAATTTAAGACTTTTCACATCTTAAATTAAGAATTTTAAGATCATTCCAATTTTATAATAGAATCATCTAAGTTTACATTATCTTCCAAATCTCCATTTTATTTATCAAATCAGTTAAGAAAATAAATAATTAACGAGAGGGGCAGCTGGTTTCCTCAATTTCGAGAATTTAAAATATAATATAGGTATGTGATATGAAATAAGATTTCAAGACTATTCATCCTGTCATTGGGTGGGTCGGTAAAAATATCTTACGTATAATAAATAAATCATGAGTTTGAGTTTTTAAAAAATATTTAAATATACGAGTTTAAATTAATGTATTCTTTAAAAAAAACTATTGCGGTATAATTTTGAAGAATATGAGGTAAAACTAGTCGTAAATAAATAAAATATTTGTTATTGGACATTTGTTTAAATTAGCTCAACACCAAACTAATTTATGATTTTATACTAAATCCCAAAAGCTGCCAAAATTAGTTTCACAGATTCTATAATTATATTTATAATTGGCTCAGAATGTGTAATTAAAGAAATTTAAATGAGGTATTTTAATATTGAAGATGCTTACCCAATTAAGAATAGAACAAAAAATGTGTTGGATGGATATAATAAACCAGTAATCTATAAACTTTGTGCTCAACTTTTCATTTTGTCCTCCCATAATTATAATTATATTTGTTAAAATGGAGTTGCCATTCACTAACATGGTTTATGTGATAGCTAGTGGATCTTTCTATAATACAAAGTAGTTTCTTAAAAAGACACTTCAGTGATGAATATCAATTTATGAAGGGTAATTCTAAACACAGTCCTCATTTTACTCTTTATAGCCCCTTATTTTAATTATAATATAAATAATTTTTAAATGGACATTTTTATCCCTTAAATTTATAATGGATAAATAAAGTTGCATCCTAAATTTATTCATAAAGCGTGGATCTATGTATCAACAGCGAAAATAATTAAGAATTGAATCAAATTAGACACTCAAATCAACATTTAGAAATCCAATAAAACCGAACAAAGCCGAACGAGTCGCTCTTACTGAGATTGAGAGCTACGCTTCTCAACGGGACTTTGTTGAACTTGTACAGATAAAAAATGAATAAAGCCCTTTCCATTCTACTGCAGCAAGCTAACCAATTTTTTAGACCTATAAAATAGATTTTTAAAATAGTTGATGGTGTTTAATGTTCATTATTCAATAAGTTTTATTGATCCAAATCCATCACACACTAAAAACATATGTAATCTTTTAGGCCTCCAAAGTAATTTGCAACCATAACCTTTCACCGTTCTATGGTCCATAGTTATTGAATCTTAAAACTTCATTGAACTTTTTATGTATCAATCTCACAGGCAAAATATGAAGCTACATTTGTTTGATGATTATGAGGACAACGATGGCGTTTTCTCCCATGAACTCGGAAGGCAAGTTCGGTAACTAACAGCGGTGATGACGATGATGTTGGTGATGAAGATGTTTAGATACCAAAATCCTGTCCGATAAATAATGATTGTAGATATGGAAGTGACTTTTTTTTTTCCCATGCTTCAACCATAATCGTGGCTGCAGCGAAAGTGAATTTTTGAAGAAGGTGGCTATGTTTTTTTCAAAATAAAGAAGGGGTAATAATGTCAAGTTAAAAATATTTATATTATAATTAAAAAAGGGGCTATAAAGACTAAAATGGGGGCTGCGTTTAGAATTACCCATTTATGAATCGTTCCTCGCTTATTGTATATTAAATAATACTATATAATGTAAAGTAGACAATCATGAATAATTAATCACTTTATGTTGATTACAACAAACTCATGTTCTACATCAGTATGAGAATTATAGATTTTCTTGAATATTAAAACTCATATAACTCTTAATATGAGGTATTTTGGGCGGTACCAAAAAAAACTGTGAAGAATTATTTCATCCAAAAAAGAACAATATTATACTAACATCAAGTTTCGGTCACAACATTTTAATTAAGAAGAATTAGTTTTTTCTTGAGTGTGCAAAGAATAGATTCATACATGACGATGATCCGATGAGACGAGCAATTTAGTGTTCAACATAAGAAAAAAAAAATTCTTATTCAAATCAGGAAATTCAGATCCATCTATTTAATATATTATAACAAAGCAGTCCCAAAATAACCGTTCCCGCCTAAATATTTTCATTTATTTAATTACTATATTATTTATTTACAAATCTATTAAAAAATGTCCCATACAAAATATTCTTACTAAATAACAGTTTCTACTCCCCAAAAATATATATAATAAATTCTGAATGATTTTCGTATATAAATATTTACTAAAACATTTAACCGTATATAAATATTTATTAAAATATTTAACCGTTTTACATATGATTAAATATATTTAATAAATTTCTAATTACATATGATCGATTGTACGGAGTAGTCATGTAACAACTATTTTCGCTATTTTTTTATTTTTTTTTATGTTTTGGTTGATTATTATTATTATTATTTATACAAACATGTCCCCTAATTTAGTCACTTTCATCGTGGAGGGTGAGATTTTCAAGTTTTGACAGCTTTATTATTATATTATAATTTAAACTATAGCATATAATATATATAAATCAACAAAATATCCTATTGTTTAATAAATTTAAAATAAAAAATCAATGTAGTGACAAAATCTATAAATGTTTCTATTATATTAAGGAGGAGTAGTGAAATAAATTATTTCCGTCAAATATTAAATTATTATTTTTATTTATTATCGATTATTATATAGATATAAATAAATAATAATAAAATATAATAAAATTATGTTTGTCACTTTTTTTAAAAAATATTATATCTCACTAATTTATTACATTTATTATTTTTTAAATTATATAAATATAATATTATTTATGGAATAATATTTAAATCAAATCTCATAAACTTTGTGCTTGATATATTTCTTTTTATATTTATTAAATTAATGCATATAGTTTAACGTATAATACAAACAATAATTTATATTATAATATATTAAATTTAATATGATCAATATATATTTATAAAAATAGCTCAAAACATTAAGATATATTACCTCCGTCCCGGCTAAAATAGCCCCATTCTTTTCGGCACGGAAATTAAAGAGTGTGAGTGTAAGTGGAATTAATATTTTATTATTGAGTGTGAAAAAATTGTTATTTTT
Organism: Plectranthus barbatus; assembly: GCA_026898455.1. NCBI lineage: Eukaryota > Viridiplantae > Streptophyta > Magnoliopsida > Lamiales > Lamiaceae > Plectranthus > Plectranthus barbatus. Next base: position 40,856 of record JAPKLW010001287.1, read on the forward strand.
TTAAATGAGCCAAGTTGGTTGGGACGCCCGATTTGATAAGTGATTATATCGTGACGGAGGGAGTATAACTTTGTTAATTATATCTTAATATCAAAAAATAAGATATTATTCATTTTATTCGCGCAAAGCACATGTGTAAATAATCACACCACATCACTTTTATTTTATTTTTAATTTTTTTTTGATTTGATATATTTTTATATTATTACAAATACGTATATTTTAATAAAATATAATACTCCACATTTTTGACAAAATCATATGTATCACTTTCAACTTTTCAATAAAACCTTATAGTTTCACCATTTTATCTTATTTTCTATTTCAAAACAATAGAAGTATAATTCTAAAAAATACTCCCTCCGTCCCGGGTCATTAGTCCTATTTTGACCCGGCACAGTAAGTCAGTAACCAATGTGTGTTAGTATAGTGAAATTAATATTTTATTGATGTAAGGAGATTTATTTTCATTTTAGAAAATTGAACTAATGTAATGGGACAAACGAAAATGAAAAATGAGACTAATGAGGCGGGATCGAAGGAGTATAATTTTTTGATAGGTTAATTTTGTAAAACAAACTGATCTTATTTTATAAGCTTTGTGTTTTAATAACTTGCTTTATCAAATTACTTTTTAGATTTTACATAGGAGGGTAATTCGTCGAATTATATAACCTTATAATTATATTTTATATTAAATAAGATAATAAAAATATAATTCGTGCAACGCACGGGTGTAAATCTAGTAGTTTAATAAAGTGGAATACTTTTAAGTCCAGAGAAATTTAATTTTAATTTTGTGAATAAAATTATAAATAATTTAGTTCTCGACATATAAAAGTTAAATATTAATTCAGATTTTAATGACCTTGATCTTGTAATTACTAGTCCACGTAGATTTATTTTCACATAATCATGAAATTATGACTTAATTAAAACGCTTTTAAAAGTTGAAGAACATGTGAACTGCTTTAGATCAATTTCTCCAACCGATTATTCATGTATTTGACTTTCCTCTTACGTTTTAATTCGCGAAATGATGTAATCAAGTGGCACAATATGTAGCTCAAAATCCTATATATTTATAAGCTTACTAACATTGTTTGAATTATTTAGAGAGAGTAAAAAAAAATTTGTGTAAGACGGTGTTCTTTTTAGACAGCGAGATATCGTGAACGGAATGCATTTTTCATTACGCGTATTTTGAATGAATATTTTTTTTGTAAAATGTATTATGAACAGATTGGAATGCGCATTTCAAACGGAATACGCTGTTGGAAATTCGGGATTAATTGGATAAATTTTCCGTGAGAAATATTTAATTTTATCGTAATTAAATATTTTTTTTGATATATATATATTCTCAAATTCGAATTTTGGTGAGTGAGAAATTAAACCACAAATTGACATATTAAGGTGTAAAAGATAATTAAACATGTGTTTAATGTCCTAAATTAATGTTTAATACAAGTTGAGACTTGTATGTGTGTAACAATAAGTGTGCATTAGTAGTACATGTTAGTGTTAACATTGACTGGTTGTTAAGTCTTTCGGATGTTAAATAAACATCGAGATTAACATTTATTTTGTGCATGCACACGTAATTGACTCAGTCAATGCGGTAGTTACAACACGAGGGGACAAGAATATTATGTGCTCTTTAATTTGCGACATAAATCGTAATTACCGTAATAATGATGTTGGTTTTTAACCGACGTGATAATGATGTCGGTTTTGTAACCGACAGCACAATGATGATGTTGTAACATCTCGATATTAAGTGACAAAACATAACTGTCACAAACACTTAGTATTCGGTTTGTAACGTAACGACATTAGTGATGAGAGACGTAATCGTTGACACCATAATGTTGGGTTGATGTCGGTTTTGTAACCGACAGCACAATGATGATGTTGTAACGTCTCGATATTAAGTGACAAAACATAACTGTCACAAACACTTAGTATTCGGTTTGTAACGTAACGACATTAGTGATGAGAGACGTAACCGTTGACACCATAATGTTGGATTTGTAACTGTCGATCATTTTCAATCGTAACCATCGGGTGGATTTGCCTATATACAGGCATATGTAGGTGCATGTCAAAAGTTGATTGATCATAATTTAGAATAGTCATGCACTCTACTGCAACTTTTTCAGAAAACTTGCATTATTTTCATAAGCTTTTTGGCTTGCTCGGTTCTAACTCCATTTAGTTCACCGGAGCTTCTACGATTGCGGTGCTGCCTCGTAGAAGACAAAGTGGTTTCATCTTTGGGGACGAACGCTGTCAAAACGAGCACTACGTTGGTGTTTTTGTTACGGGAAGATGACTTCTCGACTCGGCTACATTTACTTATTTTATTTTATTTTCACTCATTTATTATCTGCCCAGTTTTGTTGCATTATTCCGTGTAAAAAGTAGCATTAAACAGTTGTAAATTGTTGCAGTATCTCTGTTCTCAGATTGTCAAATTCCCAACAACGCAAGACGAAAATTTGTGTGTGCAATCTGAGGCATGGCTGAGTACACTATCAACACGAATATCACTGGTGGAAACAACAATGATACAACTATTGTTGATGGATTGGTGGTTGGCTATCATCCAAATGCAACATTGATGAATAGGTCTCTTCCCCCCAAGTGCTCAAGTTGAAAGACCCTTCAGATTTATTTGAGTGGACTTCAAGAAATGGCAACAAATGAGATTTACTATCTCACTATGCTCGGGTTCATACTACTTCAAAGAGAATAAATAGTCATGTGTCGATGATGAACCCTACAACAATCTAATGATTGCTTTGATAATTGGTCTCACAGTGATTATTATTCTTTGTATATTTCTGTAAAATTTTATTTAATATTTTGACATGTTCATTGTGTATGATGAAATCAGTGTTGTGGAATTGATGGGGCAACAAGTGCTCCACTCTTGTTCAAGATTGAATTTGGGGTATGTGTGTTCTTCCAATGTCTCTTGCAATCGTGCAGTTGTGGAAATGAGCCACTTAAGAATGTGATTAGTAGCTGCCAAGAAAGTGGAATGATGAGTCTATCACTTCACAAAATATTAAGATGATGAATGAAGGAGGTGAATATTGGAGGAAGAGAAGTTGTGATTGTTTTGATTTTATTTTCCTCCATGTTGTCAAAATTTTTATTTTGATACTTTGGTAGATTCATAGTGTATGATCTATTGTAATGTAATTCCAAATACTATGAAAGAGAAAAAATGTTGGCACGAAAATGTATGTAGTGGTCATGTACCTTGAGTACACAATGGTAGACTCTCGGTCAGTCATGAAACAAGTACATTGTGCATTGTGTTCATGTCGAAGGAATGGTCTTACCGGATGAGTTCACCATTATGGTGATGATTGAATCCTTCTTGATAGGATTTCAAGAGCTAACTTTTGCATAAAGCATAGGTTTGACTCTTGAGGGTATTATTGTCAAACTTCAAATTGAAGAGGACAATAAGAATGGTGATCCTAAATTCTTGATTGAATAGGATGCTAAAGCCAATTTTGTTAGAGCATGTTATTTGTCTAACAAATATAAAAGTCTTAATGTTGAGAACAATGGCGAAAGGCCTTTGGGTGAGCCTAAGTTCAAGTGGTATTGCCACAATTGAGGCAAGTGTTGTCACATGTCTAGCTAATGCACTAAGCCAAGAAAATGCAAAGGCAATGTCGTTTTACAAGTTGTTAAAGACAACAAATGTGAAGACTTATGTGTTAGTCTTGTGCTCTTGATTTTCTCTTGTAATAAAGTTATTACTTTATCAAGTGGAATAAAGTTGTGGTTCAAAGATATTATGATACAAATTGTTGTATCAATTCTTTGTTGAAGTGTTGAAAAATGCTCAAAAATGTTAAGTGAAAACTTAATCAACTAATTAAGAAATTATGAGCATTGTGAAATACCCTTTTATTTTGCATGGTATGTCTATATTTTAAGACATGACTAAGAGAATTGACCAAGTTCCACATGATAAAGAATTTGGGTTATTTCATTTAAAGATTGCTAAATGTGATATTGAGCATAATTCTTCATGTTGTAATACTTGAAGAATTAAAATATGAAATTGATCATGCAATTTTATTTGAATATTCTCTAATTTTTTAGGTGAAAAGGTGTATAGAAACACCTTTTGAACTATAAAAGAACTTCAAGCTCTAGGTTGTCAAATTAAACACAATGTGGGGTTTATTGTGGTGATAATGCCAAACTAATAGTATTTGTGGCATTATAAATAATTTACTATAAGGTGAATTTGAAAATATCTATTTTGAGACATAGTAATCTCTTTTGTACATAGTTAATGCAACTTTGATGAGCTAAAGAATGTAAGTTTCTTGCTCAAAGATGATTAACTAATGGAAGTTGAGATGATGTATTATGACATGGTGAATAACATGTTAATTTATTATAATGTCATAACACATGTATGTTTTGGTCTCATTGAGGTTATATTTATTTACTTGGCTAAGTAAATAAAAATATAACCAAAGCAATCGCTATATTGAGTTAAAACCTCTAAAGTTGAGTACTAGACAAGAATGTTAGTACTAACAAAAGGTTTAAAGAATGAGATCAAGTTGCAAGAGGGGAGTGTAGTGGATTCCCAACCTAGATGATTGGAGATCCCAAAACTAGGTTCAATAAGACAACTAAACTATACAAGTTCAAGTAATAAAACCGACAAGATGATGTCTTCTTTAGTGGTGATACCTTATAGATGACGTCGCCTACTCTTCCCTAAGATAGCGAACAAGGTGTTATGGACCTGCATGTGGTATATGTTAAGTCTTAAGTGACTTTTAATGACTCCCGAAAACCTCGTGATGGTTGAGCTTGGTAGGATGCTCGGAATAGGAGGTCACCTATATAAGTGGAAGTGGGGGGCGCTTCAAATGAACACTTATGAAACCAAAGGGGGTGTCCATGGCCCGAAATGGAACCAAATGTGAGAACGAATGGAGGTTGAAATGTTAATGTTTCAATGTTGTTGATTCGGTACACACTATGGGGGAGTAGTTCAAGGTATTCTTACCACTAAGCCACCAGTGTACCTGATGACATTGAAGATGAAGGGTTCAAAGTCACAAACTACCTATTCAAGTGCATTAACGTTTCTCGACAACTGAGTTAACTATGCATTCATGCATTTTAGGCATTTTCACTCATGGGGGCATTGTTAGAAATTCGGGGTTAATTGGATAAATTCCACGTGATAAATATTTAATTTTATCGTAATTAAATATTTTTTGTGGTATATATATATTCTCAAATCTGAATTTCGGTGAGTGAGAAATTAAACCAGAAATTGACATATTATGGTGTATGAGATAATTAAACATGTGTTTAATGTCCTAAATTGATGTTTAATACAAGTTGAGACTTGTATGTGTATAGCAATAAGTGTGCATTGGTAGTACATGTTATTGTTAACATGGACTGATTGTTAAGTCTTTCGGATGTTAAATAAACATTGAGATTAACATTTATTTTGTGCATGCACACGTAGTTGACTCAGTCAACGCGATAGTTACAACACGTAGGGACAAGAATCTTATGTGCTCAATAATTTGTGACATAAATCGTAATTATCGTGATAATGATGTCGATTTTTAACCGACGAGATAATGATGTCGGTTTTGTAACTGACAACACAATGATGACGTTGTAACGTCTCGATATTAAGTGACGAAACGTAACCATCACGAACATTTAGTATTCGGTTTATAACGTCACGATATTAGTGACGAGAGACGTAATCGTTGACACTATAATGTTGGGTTTGTAATCGTCGATTGTTTTCAATTGTCGATCGTAACCTCCGGGTGGATTTGCCTATATATAGGCACATGTAGGTGCATGTCAAAAGTTGATTGATCATAATTGAGAATAGTCACTCTATTGCAACTTTTTAAGAAAACTTGCATTATTTCATAAGTTTTTGGGCTTGCTCGGTTCTAACTCCGTTTAATTCGCCGGAGCTTCTACGATCACGGTGCTGCCTCGTAGAAGACGAAGCCGTTTTACTTTTGGGAACGAGCGCTGTCAAAACGAGCACTACGTTGGCGTTTTCGCCTTGCGGGAAGAGAACTCCTCGACTCAGCTACATTTACTTAATTTATTTTATTTTCACTCATTTTTGTTCCGCCCATTTTTGTTGCATTATTTTGTGTGAAAAGTTGAATTAAACTGTTGTAAATTATTGCAGTATCTCTGTTCTCAGATTACCAAATTCCCAACATACGCGCAATCTAAAATAAATTTCGAATAGATTGTGCTAAAAAATTTCACCATCTCATAAAAATAGATGTCTCGTACTAGACTCACTGTTAGAGAAATACTTACATAACATCAGAGAAACTATAAAATGTATAGAAACCCTAATTCCTAACACCACATTGTGTAAAAGAATGGAATGTTCAAAATGAGAAAAATTTATTCTTCTGAGGTAAATATATTTCTGATTTTAAGTTTCAGTTTAAGTATATACCAAAAATATACGAGGAAAGATTAAATGAAAAGGAAAAAGAGAGAGAAACAAATGTAGCAAATTTAGAATGGAAAATTAAAGCTTCAAGTAACGGTTTAAGATGATATAATGATTCATGATCTTTGCATGATTCTCTCTAACTTCTTTTTGGTAGTTTTTATTTTTTTCCCAATAATAGGATTATATTTGGCTAAGGTAACACATCAAAACCGTGTAAGATTTTTTAATTTTTTTATTTTTTTTACTATTACTCCCTCCCTTCTTACTCAATTGTCTTATTTTCTTTTTTCGTTTATCTCAGCTTAATTGTTACTTTTCTAAAACATATAATTTTTTCATACTTAATAATAAATATTAATTCTACTTAACTTACACTGCACTGACGCTTTTTTTTTTATTGTATTATTCTTTTGCCAGGTTGATCAAGAAAGCGTTCAAGTTGAAAAAAAAATAATGAGAGAGAGAAATAAACAAAGGGGGCAAATTCGACCTTTCAGAATTCAGACTAAAAAAAAAGTGTTTATGATTTAATTTATATAGAGTCGCTATACATACGTGTGTGTATATATACCCGCTTTCTCACACTCGCCATCTCCACGCATAACACACAACCATTTCCGCAGAGAGAGAGAAGAGTGATAATGGAAACTCATTCTTCATCTTTCTCCACCTTCAAATCCTACCTCCAAGCACTCTCCGACACCCCCCACCGCCTCTGCCGCCGCGCCTGCTCCGTCTCCACCTCTTTTGAAGAAACCACCCGGGCCCGAGCTCGCTCAGGCTCCGACATGAAGAGGACGCTGCGGTGGTACGACCTAATCGGGTTCGGCCTCGGCGGCATGGTTGGTGCCGGAGTGTTTGTCACCTCCGGCCGCGCCAGCCGCCTCTACGCCGGACCTGCCGTTATCATTTCCTACGCCATTGCTGGATTGTGCGCCCTCCTCTCCGCCTTCTGCTACACCGAGTTCGCAGTAGAGATGCCCGTCGCCGGCGGAGCCTTCAGCTACATTCGCGTCACCTTCGGCGAGTTCATGGCGTTCGTGACCGGCGCGAATCTGGTCATCGACTACGTGTTGTCCAATGCCGCCGTGGCCCGCGGTTTCACGTCGTATTTAGGCACAGCTTTAGGCCTTCCGGGGCATACTAAACTGAGATTCACCGTTCATGGACTGCCGGAAGGCTACAATGAAATGGATGTTATAGCCGTCGTCGTCGTCCTCCTCCTGACCATCGTAATTTGTTACAGGTTTGTACATTCCAAATTTTAAATGCAATACATACATTGCCATTTTTGAATGCGATATCGATCTCTCGCGTGTTTTGCAGTACGAGGGAGAGTTCGTGGCTAAACATGGTGTTGACAGTCCTCCATATATTGTTTATAGTGTTTGTGATAGTGGTGGGATTTTGGAGAGGAGATATGAAGAATTTCACCGAACCCGGCAACCCGAAAAATCCCGGTGGGTTTATCCCATTCGGAGCATCTGGCGTGTTCAACGGGGCGGCGATGGTGTACCTGAGCTACATCGGGTACGACGCCGTATCCACCATGGCAGAAGAAGTTAGAAACCCAGCGAAAAATATTCCCATCGGCGTGTCGGGCTCCGTGATCCTCGTAACCGTTCTCTACTGTTTGATGGCGGCTTCAATGTCCGCACTCCTCCCTTACGACATGGTACAACCATCAACTCTTTGCCCCTTTTGTCCACAACGTATCACCTTTTATAACGCCGATTGTGTTGGCAGATTAACACAGAGGCGCCGTTTTCAGGGGCGTTCGCGACGGGGTCGACGCAGTGGCGGTGGGTGGCGAACATGATCGGAGCGGGGGCGAGCATGGGCATAGTGACGTCACTGCTGGTGGCGATGCTGGGGCAGGCACGATATATGTGCGTGATCGGGCGGTCGTGCGTGGTCCCCAGGTGGTTCGCGCGGGTCCACCCGTCGACGTCGACACCTGTCAACGCCTCCGCCTTCCTTGGTATGTCGTTATCCCCCACCACCACTCCGCTCAAAAAAAAAAAAAAATAATCTGATATACATTGATGATGGCCTTCACTTTCCACTTGCTCATGATCATCCCTGTACTTTGTAGCCTATAGCTTACCGTTGATGGTCGTCCTAGGTTTTCAAGTCACATCATCCCCACGTTCATACACTAAATATGAGTCTTTTTCATTTTTTGAAGTCATGATCATTATCTTTATCTAAACAAAAACATGCTTTTGAGCTCTGTTTTTGCTGATTTTTCATCAAAGGGATAATAATGCAGGCACATGCAAACAAGTTAGGCATGGGCTTATATAGGCTCCTATCACCTACACCTAATGTGGTGTTTCTTGGAATATTTTTTGACATTCTAATTCAAGACATTATGTAATATTACTTTGGTAATTGTATGGTGACTAGGAGAATTAATGGGAACTTGATCACTTTTGTAGTTTTTGTGTAGCTCTAGCTCTAGCTTTGCCTTAGGTCAGACCTAGCTAGTTTGTTTTCTGACAATGAGAATGTTTTCTTGCATTCAGGAATCTTCACAGCAGCAATCGCTCTCTTCACAGACCTCAACATCTTACTCAACCTCGTATCAATCGGCTCTCTCTTCGTCTTCTACATGGTGGCGAATGCAGTGATCTACAGGCGCTACGCCCCTCACGGAGCAACCAATCCATGGCCGACTCTGTCTTTCTTGTTCTGTTTCTCACTCACGTCTCTCATCTTCACCCTCCTCTGGCAATTCGCCCCCTCCGGCAAGCCCAAAGCCTTCATGCTCGGCTCCTGCATCGCCGCGGCTATAGGCATTGTGCAGTTGTTCCATTTCATGGTGCCCGAGGCCCGGAAGCCCGAGTTCTGGGGGGTCCCCTTGATGCCATGGATTCCTTCCATTTCCATATTCCTCAACATATTCTTGCTCGGTTCTCTCGATAGACCATCCTATGTGCGATTCGGGTTCTTTTCGGTCCTCGTGGTTATAGTGTACGTTCTGTACAGCGTCCACTCAAGCTTTGATGCGGAGAGGGATGGATTTCTTAGTCAAAAGGGAGGAGAAAGCGCCCAGGAATCCATTGACAACTCAGATGATGCTCAAAAAGTGTGAAGCATTTTTCTCATCTTGTAATAATAATTAACTTTGCATAATACCAAAACATGCTGTAAAAAGCTCTGTTGCAGTGTGGGGGAGGTGTATAGCCTAGGGGTTTTAGGTTAAGATCCCTCTGTGCATATTTTAGTATCAATTTTGTGCAACTTTAACTGAAAAAAGATTCATAAAGTTGAAGAAATTTCACATGCTGTGTGTTTCTTGGATTGACTTCTCTTTCTCTCTCTCTCTCTTTTGTTTAGATTATGAATATGTGGTGAGATATATAAAAGAATGGCTGGAAAAACATTTTGTGAGGAAAAAGTGAGATTTGAAGAGGGAATATATTGTGGGAGAAACATCTTTTCTTTCGGCATTGGAGTATTTGTTAAGTGGTAGATTCCAAGTGTGGGTGAGGAATTTTATCTTAAAGCCGCGATTCTTGGAATTAAAGGGTGAGAACTTCAATTATATTTCACTTTCAATCTAAAAAAATCCATATTCCTATATTTATCGTGTATAAAAGTTGTTCTCAATCAGTAGATTATATACAATGATACAAATCATTGAATGTATCGAAACAATGGAAGCATGAGCAAAAATGGTGACATGACTTGTCTACGTTATATTTGGTAAAGAATATGGAGTATAGCATCTATTTATCTTCACGTGCGTGCATACTTGGTTACCATAAGGTGATTGGTAAATCAAGAATAATAATTATATCATATTCAAAAAACAATTCCAAATACAATATAGGAGTGAGAAAAGGCAATTCATGCAAGAAAATAAGAAACTAAAAATTATATGATAGACATCATGCACCGAATTTATTATAATGAGGAACAAATTGTGTAGGCCTATGATCCAAAGCTTGATTTGAACACTTTATTGTTTCTCATCCAGCAATTGGGCCTTCAAGAATCAACAATTCTTGGATTATCTGTTGCCATGTATTAATTCAATCAAGGGTCCCACCTAATCTTTGAACCATAACAATTGAAGGTAACACATAATTTGGCCGGTTTGAATAATTACGTATCAGTTAAATTAATAAATATAATTTGAAATTTTCATAAATTAAACATAAAGGTTCCGGTTTTTCAGAGTAAATATGTTATAAAGTGGAATATGATTAATTATAAAACTTGCAGTTATCTGATAGTCTTTAAGTCAGTTTCCGTCTATACTTCATCACTTAAGTATTGAATTTTAAATTATGTAAATTGATAATGCATAAAACAATAAAGAGACAAAGAATTTTATAGTAATCCAGACACCAAAAAGTCCTATGTCCACTTTTTAGAAACAAGTCTGGAAATTCACTAAGTGAAAAAATACACAGTACTCCCACGATCTATTGCTAGCTGAAGAATGTCTCGTTCTTCAGTCTACAAGCTCACTCGTCCGGTCCTTTCTACTTTCTTCACTTCTCAGCTCCTTAGAGTGTGGGCACACCACTCAACCTCCTCGTTGCCGGAATATGGTCTTTATAGTTCACCATAGAACTGTTAGCTTGGCGGCAAAAATGCCCATAATAGTTAAAGTATAGAGCGTAGTTGATTGTTACATTCTTTCTTGAAGAGAAAGAATACCGAGATTAACTCAAGAACGGATATTCTGAGTCTCATGTTCACAGGAGTGACACACGGAAAACTTTGAATGCCTCGAACGTTTGAGTCGTAAATTTGACAGAGTTTTGGCTCTTTGAAAATCGCAAGTTCGGTATATGAATCTCTTGAATTCATCTGCTATTTATAGGTGGAGGTCTTGAGATTTGAATCTTTATATCCGTAAGAGACAGATTGGATGTTTCTCCAATCGGCAAGTCTCTATTCATTGTACTGAACGACTGATAGGTATGTGATTTTTCAGAAACCCTGCACCTGCTCCGCTTTTTCTGACTTCGACAGTGACTGTTCACCTTTTGTCAGAACGACAGTATGTCAGTCTAGGAATCTTGGATTGATCAGTCCGAGGAATCAAGATTGAAATCTTGGGCTTGTAGACTTTAAGGTATCTCCAATCCTTAAAGTTTGTACTTGTTAGTACCATTCCTCATATCATTCTTCTTGTCTCTATGCGCAGGGATTGGAACTAAGGTTCCATGATGGTATAGTCAGGTTGGCAAGTCCATGCTTGCTAATTTCATCATTCAGTATGACATCGATTCCCAAACTGGCAAGTTTGATACTCGAGACTAGTAAACTCCATACTGGCCAGTCCCAGACTGAGGAGACCCAGACTTGTCAGTTCCAGATTGACAAGTCCCCATTCTGAAAATTTGATCTCTCTCCAGCTTACAACTCGATAATGAAGAACTTACAGGACTTTACATTTTGAAAACAAAACTGAAACTTAATTTATAGACTTACTAAGATGACTTTTACACTTTGATCCACCTAAACAAAATAACATAATGAAATTTCTAACAAATTTCCTAACAAAAGAAGCTAAATATTTCTTTCGAAACCAAATCCGCCAAATCATATTAAACAGTTTGATTAGACAGGTTTAAATGATTTAAATTATTTTTTGATTAATAGTACAACAATAAAATTAACGCGCCATTTTGAATATTGATTCAACAAATGATGCAAATAATAAAACTACTATAAATATGTTGTGCTTGTCATCAAACATAAATCAGAAAAAAGTGAGGTTGTGATCACAAAAATAAAGAAAAAAGATGTTGATCTATGGAGGTGCAATTCGAAAGAAAATTACCTTAAACTTATTATATTTAAAATTATAAAATAAATATGGTTAGTCCGATCAAAATGATTGATTTCACTACATCAGATCATCTGTTAAACCAAATTATTAAATTTTAGATTTTTTAAGATAATCGGCCAAATCACTTATTTCAATTGAACATGTTAGGAAAATTCAAACTCGATATGTTCGATTTTAACATAATTCATTTTAGGAAAAACTATAAAAAAAAAATACTCTAAAGTGTTGGTCAATTATGAAAAATACTCAAATATTTCCCTTTCCATGAATTATACACTAATGTTTCATTTTGTCAATTAAAAACACCCTCAACTATAAAAAAAATATCATAATGTTTCTCTTATCACTGAATTATACCTTAATGTTTGATTTTGTCAATTAAAAATACTAGAGGTGGCAAATCGTGCGGATCGGATCGTTATCGTGTTGATCCGTTAACTATCCGATCCGTTAAGACCAAATATGTATCTGATCTGATAAGAAAATTTTAAATTCGTATCCAAATCCGATCTGTTAGGCTCAAATCCGAATTCAATCCGATCCAATTCGTTATCCAATCTGGTTTGGTCCAATCCGATCGGGTAAGAAGCAGATAAATATTCAATTCGATTACAATTCGATAAATTAAAAAATTATCCAATACCTGGTAAAAAAATAAAATAAAATAAAAGTATAATAATTGATATATTAATTATTAAATTATAATAAATAAATAATATTTTTTAAAACTCTTAATAGATTATCTGAATCGGGTCCGATTTACGGATTATCCGATCCGTATTCGGTTCGAATTTTTCGTGTTCTTATCGTATGATCTGATAAGAATCCGAATTCTTATCGGATCAATCCATATCCATCATTATCGTGCAGATTCGCGTCGGATTATCGGATCGTGTAAAAATTTGCCACCCATAAAAAATGCTCTCAATGGTTAATGATTTTGATGAATCATACATGGGAAAGTCTTGGGTTAGGCAGGTCTAAACGATTTAGGCGGGTTTTATCCATTAACCCAAGCCCAAACCCATATAATATACCCTATTTGGGATGAGTCAACCTATTTGGATAAGATAAAACCCGCCTAAACTGTTTAGGCCTGCCTAACGCAAGTTTTTGCCATCATACATTATATAATGCTTGACATTTCCTTTTTTTATTATATATGTGGCAAGATTGTATTAAAATTAAAGTATGATTCATCTGAATTTTGACACTGTTAGGGATGTAGGATATTTTCAATTGACAGAATTAAACATTATAGTATAATTCAGTGATATAAGAAATTTTAGGATATTTTTCATAGTGGCGGACAAAATGAAATATTTGGGTATAATTCAAGAAAAAACAAACATTATAATATTTTTTATAGTTGACCAATACTTGAGATATTTTTCATAATTTTCCTTATTTTATCACTAAATCATTTTAAATTAATAACTTATTAATTGATTATTACTTTGTGAATCATGATTTATCGTAGTTTAATTAATCAGTCTTATTTTACCAAGAATAATATAATTATAATGGGAAGGATCTCAGGTTAGGCACGACTGAACGGTTTAGGCGGGTTTTATTCATTAATCTAACCCAAACCCATTTAATATACTCTAATTGGGGATTAATGAAGTCTATTTGAATGGACGAACTCATTTGAATATAGATAAAACCCGCCTAAACCGTTTAGGCGTGCCTAACGCAAGTTTTTGCCAATTATAAAAAGTGTACGAGCACATTTTATGGGTTTGATAGAAGAAATCTTAAATAAATTTAATGTTGTGGCAAAGGATCCACCAGAACACAACCTCATCTCTAACATAGCATAGGATTCTAGCCATGGATGCTAATTATTCACTTTTAGCTTTTTTAATTTAATATTCTCACCAATATTATTATAATTATTGATTTAAAATTAATAATTATTAATATATTTGTTGAAGAAAACTAATACATAAATACCTATTTCTTTTATTTTCGAAATCCTCCATCATTTAAAAATAATATTCTCATCATTCTTGTGTACTGTTGGGATATAAGTATATAACTCATGTTGCGCATTTTGTAATATATTATTGTTGCAAATTATAAACATAATATTTTGCGAACATGTGATTTGTAAAATAAAAATGCGAATATTTCTTCAAAAAAATCTAAAAATAATATTAAAGCACCAAACTAAGCAAAACATAAACAATTTCATAGGACGAAATCTTAGTGAAAACATCACCACCCATTTATTAGGATGTATACGTATCCGATCTCGAAATACAATAGTTAAAATTTTTTGCCAATGATATGGGTTCAAGGACATAAGAGAATACCTCTTCCCATTTAAATTATATATCCAATTTTAAGAATATTAGCATTTGATAGGGCACTTAAGTCCTGTTATAGCGTTCCAATAAATAACACGAATCACCTTATAATGATGAAATAACATTTTTTTCATAAGTTAGTTTTATAGGATGGATTGTTCCTATTATGGTATCATATCAGTCCATTAAATGGTTAAATGGTAACTAGTGTTGTAAAAATTAGGGCTAGATTGTCTGGCGCCTTGATGGCCGATTAGGCTAGTTAGGAGGCAGGCTAAATGACGACTAGTCGACCTAGAGGCAATTTATATATATATTTTTAAAATAATAATAATAATTTATAATTTTATTTATTTTTATTTATATAATTTAAAATATTAAGAATAATAAATTAATTACCACCCAGACACTAAGCCCTACTTGAATACCCGACTAGCGCCTAACAAGTTTTACAATCATACTAGTAACAGTGGCAATTAGGTCGAGTTTGGGTTGCGATACGATAGTAACACATGACATGACATCCCGAACCGACCCATTTATTTTTTGGATAAAAAAAGTCAACCCGAACCCGACCTGCTTATTTTCAGATCGACCCGAAATGACTAATATAATTATGTTAAAAATTAACCTTCATCAACATAGCATATTTAACACACACAAATACAAATATTATCCTTAGTATAAATACTTAAATAATTTTTTAATTTTTTAATAATAAATATAATTATTGTGCGAGTAAATCCAAGTACCAAAAGATTAAATGTTTGAATTTTTTTCATTAATCACATATTTAAAAATATGAATATTTATTTAATCTATTTATAAATTAAAAGAATAAAATTACGGACATGAGGTTATATGTCTTTAGGTTAAAATTAAATTATTTGAAAGCATCAAGTAAAATAGTAAATAAAAAATAGATATAAAATTAAAATTTAAAATTAATTAATTTTGACGGATCATTCGGGTTACGTTGGTTGAATTGAAACTAACCCGAACACGACTTGAATTTCAATTAAGTTTTGCGTGTTTGACATGAAATTGATTGGAATGTTAAATGGATTGACACAATCTATTTTTTTGTATTAAGTTTGTGTCGAGTTATCAAGTCAAATCGAAGATTATTGCCCCTACTCATAATGATTAGGTAGCACCCTCCTGCCTAGCCAAATTTGTAACAATTATTCTTTTCAAATACTTTTTCATATTTTTGTAAAGTTTGTGTGATATAAATTATGATGCTTCTTTTTAGGAAGTGAAAGCTGCATTTTTATACGTAGACACTAATAAATACTAATGCATATATGTATATGAATATCATGTAATCTAGAATTTTATGTAATCAATCATATATGAATATATTTAAAACAAAATTAATAGCTCAAAGAACATGCATCTATAATATTTGCTAGAAATTCGAAATCATCAGTTGGAAATGTGAAAGAAAATGAGTGTCACCCACTGAGATTATAAACACACAATCCCACAATGGATGGTGTTGGTTTCAAGTGTAATACTGCCCAACAATTTTCTGGCATTCCCATATGAACTTGCTGCTGGTGGAATTTTTTTTTCCTCCTTCCATTTCATCACCATTCAAGCTGAAATCTCATGTCTGGAAAATGTGGAGCAAATTGTAAAAGAGAAAATACACCTTGTTCGGTTGGGATGCAAACCCCAATACCATCGAATCCGACTCCACCGGAGATATCTTTTACAAACTTTCAAATGTGTTTTGAGTTCGATTTGATAGTTATTGATAGTTCTTTATTAACATATACTTTGGGACTTTTGGGACTGAATCATTCCATCTTTGAGCTTTCGGGATTAAGAATTTAATTTTGTTTTAAGTTAACACAAGTTTTAATTACAGTATCGATCAATGTTAGAAGCTCGGACTTTGAATATGGGGTAGTAATTATATTTGTTTAGGTTCGATTTATCAGGATAAATGGCGTCCTTGGAATTGATTAAAAGATAACAAGTAATGTTCGCTCCATGCAAGAGAACATTCCCCGGAATGATTCTGACCCGCGTGGACTCCAGACCCACGCAGTGGCCCACAGGGCGACATCACGGTGCCACCCGATACAGCCATATGCTTGCATTCCCAGGCTGGAAGCCATTCGTTTGTTCTTAGCATATGCAGCTTATCACAACTTCACAGTCTTTCAAATGGATGTGAAGAGTGCCTTTCTTAATGGCTAATTAAAGGAAGGTCTACGTCGAACAACCCCCAATTTCGAGCGAGGAAACCAACTCTACAAGCTAAGGAAAACCTTGTATGGATTAAAGCAAACACCTAGAGCATGGTATAAAACTCTCTCCCAGTTTCTGCTCAAGAATGGATTTGAAAAGGGTGCAATCGATCGAACCCTGTTCAAGATAAAGGATGGAGAGGACATCCTGCTTGTTCAAATCTATGTAGACGACATTATCTTCGGAAGCAAAAACACCAAGCCATGTGAGAAGTTTGCCCGGCTGATGCAGAATAAATTTCAAATGAGTATGTTGGGCAAGATGACATACTTTCTTGGATTGCAAGTTGATCAATCCGATGAAGGGATTTTCATAAGTTAGAAGAAGTATACTCAAGATTTGATCAACATATTATGTCCAGAGAAGACAAAGTCCTTGAGAATTCCCATGAGCACCAGTTCTTAGATCACTCTTGATGAAAAAGGAGAACCTATCGATCCAACTGCTTATCGATGAATTATTGGATCACTACTGTATCTAACTGCCAGTAGACCTGATATATCTTATGTTGTGGGAGTGTGCGCAAGATTCCAGGCGAATCCTAAGAAGTCCCACATGGAAGTAGCTAAGAGGATCGTGAGATATCTCATGAAGACTGAGTCGTTAGGTATTTGGTATCCCAAAACTGATGGAATCATGCTGAATGGATTCTCGGATTCAGATTTTGGAGGCTGCACAATTGATCGAAAAAGCACAAGTGGAACCTGTCAGTTTTTAGGTCATAAACTGATCAGCTGGTTCAGCAAGAAGCAGCATTAGGGGGCTACGTCAACCACTGAGGCTGAATATGTAGTAGCTGCCAGCTGTTGTGCTCAAGTGCTTTGGATAAAGCAGCAGCTTAAGGATTATGGGATAGAAACTGGATGTGTACCTATTTACTACGACAATAATAGTGCATTATGTATTTCGAAGAATCCAGTTCTACACTCCAGGACGAAGCATATTGATGTTCGTCAACATTTCATTCGAGATCATGTTGAGAAAAAAGATATCTCGGTGGAATATATAAGGACGGAGGACCAGTTAGCGAATATTTTCACAAAAAACGCTACCTGAGGCTCGTTTCAAAGAGTTGTGCATCAAACTAGGTCTTCTGGAATTTGATGAAATCTCGAAGCAAAGAGATGAGAACTGATCAGAGCGAAACTGTTGAACTGAGCGTGTAAAATTGTTTGGCATGTTAGTTATGTCAGTTGTGCTTAATTGTAGAACAATTTGCTCAATATTGAAGTCAAAGGGAAAACGATCTTCATTCATTGATAACAGGGAGGGGGAGTACACAACATCCAAACACAAAAAAAAAATTACAAGGAAATTTTTAAAAGAGTTCAATTTTTTTAGCAGGAAGGACGACGCCTTGGTGGATAGAAGTCGAAGTCCTCAATATTGGACCAGCCCCGGACAAAATTCGGAGTCTCCTGCTCCAAGAGCGAGCTCAGTTGCATCCCGTAAGAAACGGGGATAGCAGGCAGATTCTCAAAGGCATATCTCACCCGGTCGAAGATAAAGGAAGCCCAGTCGACCTCCTCTTCATCCACAAAGGCCATCATAGCCCTCCATACCGGTGGTGAGAAGTCCATGTCCAACAGTGAGTTACCGACGACAATATGATTGATGATATCGAAGGTCAAGCAATATCAAGGCATCAGGAACCTCGATGAGGCCGTCGGATGGAAACCGACGTTTGCATCTTTCCACCTCTATCATCAACCATTCTGGCGTCGTATCCTCCTTGAGATAGTCCATGACGGGCGTGCCACCGTGAGGAAGTCCAAAGGATAGTCTCTTGGACGCCTCGAAACTCCGCACTCTGTAACGTATTCCGAATAGAAATTTTAATTTTGGTGTCTATTCGCAATAGACCCAGAAATCAAAAGGGACTATTTTGGGGTCAGGTTCCCGAGGCCTAGGCCCGCTAAGCTCAACGGCCCAAATAACAGTAAGCCCAAAGTCACAGGCCCACTTGGAATGATAAAAGATCCGAAATCACCTGTTATCTTTTAATCAATTTCAAGGGCTCCGAACCTCAAAAATATTGTTCATAATTAGTCGTTGTGCCTCTACTTGGAGCGACAAGTGGCTAATATAGGATACAACTACTAGCTAATCATGAGATTAATGAAATCAAAATTGCATTCTTAATTTAGGGTACAATTTAATGATGAGATTTATGAAACTAAAATTACATTTTAATTTGGTGTCTTAAGATGTCATGACTCCACTTGGTAGTGTAGTTGTCCCATCATTACCCTAGGTTAAATTAGTCAATGGGGATTAAAGAACATAGAATTATTAATTATGTGAAATATCAAGTAGCACTTCTTTTGACACATCGAGAAATTATGAGACATTTGATTGAAGTGTGATGAATTTAAAAGTTCGAATTCATTTTAATTTAGAGTATACTTTATTCTTAATTTTGAATATGATCTATATATATAAAATAGGTTAGAAGAAAAAACAAATTGTGATATAGAAAAAAAGTGGGAATTGATATATGGTGGTGTAGGTGATGTAGAAACATGTTGTTTTGTTGGATTAGGACCAATGTGAGTGGTGTGATTACAATGACCAGAAATCTAGTCATAAAAGGCCACTTTGTCCACATTGATTTCACTTTTAAATCATTTTCATTTTTATTGCTAAATAAAGCGCTATCCATAAATGGGAAGATTTATTTGAGCTCATTCAACTTTTATCATGTGTTTTGTCCCTTCTTTTCTTCAATTCTTGTACTTATCCTCCAACTTCTCATTTTAAAACACTAAATACATGTTCTATATTGAGAGTGCAATGGTGAAAACGTCAATCGATACTGATTTTAGTCCATTATATGTAAAGTAGATTCCTGGCAACTCAATTTTTATTAAATGGAAATATATCTTCAACAATGCTCCATTGATCCAAATTAAAACTTATTCATATTATTGTATTTTTTTTAAATATGCTTTAATTCACGTGTTATACTTAAAGAAATTATACTTTTTAATAATTAATTTTTTTCTACAACCATTGATGTGTGATGATCTATTTTAAGGCTCGTGATACATTAAAAACATTAATAATGGCATAAACAACCATTAACAATGATCTATTCAAGCACTAAAATATAATGAATAAAACAATAAAGATGATAAGAATAATCTATTATGTATTTATCATATGGAGAGATGAAATAAAATACCCTCAACTGTATTTGAAAGTAAAATATTTTCATGTCGAACAATTCAATAATTCGTTTAAATTTTTTTGAGCAAAACTATTTATTTAGTTAGATTCAAATATTCAATGGATACGATTTATATATTTTTCTAACATTTTCATTTTCTTTTATTTGATCTAATATCCCTATATATGATATGCTTCGCAAGAGAGGCTAAGTGCGAATCAAGTAATTATGCATGAGAGCTAAAAACGTGTCAACCATTAATTTTGGAGGTTTAGATATATAGTTGAAAAAATATTTAAGAAACGTATTTTAAGTCATAGATATAGACTTACAATATCAATAGTTTTATTTCATCTTTTATATCCTAAATATTCAAGAAATCGAAATAAATATTTATTGCAATTTAAAATTAAGTGTTTGTTCCAAGGCAAAAACTTGCATGATATGACATGGCTTTTTCTTTTTTCTTTTTTAATCGGTGAGGCATGTATAAAATAATATCATTTAATAAATAATGTATTAGAGCATAATAAATAATGTATAATGTATTTAGATGTATAAAACATCACAAATAATGTATTACATAGACTAGCTCTCATTTCAGTCATTTAGATTTTGAATTAATAATTTAATCTCAACTTCTTTAGCCCTAAATATTATATCCAGCAACCATTTGACTACATTTTGATGCTGCAGGCGTTTTTTTTTTTTAAGAAAAAAAAAAGAAAAAACACATGAAATTGAATTGTGTATGAAATGTAAAATTGATGATGAGGATATGGTGACAGAAAATGGTGGAAATTATGGTATTGGATAATTTGTTGGATTGTGTGATGATAATAAATGAATGTTGGGGCTTCCACTCAAAAATAAAACTCATCAAAATTAATCAATCATTTGGTTGTGATTGTGTATCTCTCTCTCTCTCACGCACAATTTATGGGATTCATTGGTTCTAGGAAAAGATTTCTGGAATCCAGCTAAGATTTACTTTGGATTTATGTTGTCACCCATGCTTGATAGTAATATTAATGTAAATTAATATATGTTATGTGTATTAAGATTTATGTTAGCTAGTTCGAATGAATCGAAACACATTGAAATGGATTAGAAAGAAGTTAAAATATTTAGATTTTCACCTTGTGGATGAGGTGAATTTGAAGGGGTATTAATGATATACTTAAGGGATTGGAAGGTTTCATTAAATAATTATAAGGATTAATTGAAGATTTTATTTAAAGATATAATTTTGATTCAAAATTTATATTTTTATACTCCCTCCGTCTCGAAACAATTGTCTGGTTTTCCTTTTTCGTCCGTCCCAAACAATTGTCCTCTTACCTAAAATGGAAGGTTAATATACACTCATTAATAAAATATTAATTTCATCTATCTCTACTCACATTGGTATCTGTGTCATTTTCAAACAAGACAATTGTTTCGGGACAAAGGGAATATCTTTTTTAGAAATATATTATTTATGCTTAAGAAATAGATTGTTATTTAAGGGTTTCGGTCATTTAATTCTATCAATACAAATATTTGAATTCTTATTGAATTGAGTTAGGGCCGATCTCACGTTATAGATGTGTCCGGATACAAGGATAACAAATCAAAATCTAAATAAGAAGGAAGATCATATCAGATACATTAATTTAATAATTTGGTATTGACTCGATTAAAGTTCGAACTCCATGTTATTTGAGACAAATTGAGGGCCTAATAAATAATAATAAGCCAATATGAATTTGATAAACCACTAAAATTCCGTCTGTAGCCCAAAATATGACTTGCATATTTTTTTTGAATGGGATCCAACCTTAACCAACTACTTCTATCCCAATGGGCCTATGTAAGCCCAAACTGGACGGTATATTTAGTGGTTGTAATTTCGTTATTCATTTAAATACAATTATTAAGTTTATTACTCCCTCCGTCCCATAACATTAGTCCTGTTTTCCTTTTTCGTCTGTCCCAAACATTAGTCTTCTTTCCTAAAATGGAAAATTAATACACACTCACTAATAAAATATTAATTTCCTCTATCTCTATTCGCATTGGTATCTGTGCCGGAATGAAACAAGACTAATGTTATGGGACGGAGGGAGTATGTAATAATTATTGTTATAAAATTCAATTTTAATAGATATTTAACAACGCATATTTGAATTACAATAATTATAATTTTATACATAAATAATTAAATTTAAAAATTTGATTTTTAAAATAATTAAACTAATTACTGTTATATAATTGGCTAATAACAATAAATTAATTTAGGCGTCTACGCCATTATATCAAGAAGAACATATCATCTACCTGAACTAGATTGCAACCCGCGCGTTGCGCGGATTATATATATAATAATATATTAATTTTATTAAATATAATTTTTATTTTAGATATAGATTTGTTGACAAAATTGAGTATCAAAATTTTTCGTAAGATGTACACATACACACACAAATAACTTTATTAAATGAAACATAAATACTTTCACTATATGAAAATGCATTATGAGTATTGAAAACAATTATTAAAGAAAACTTAATGCGAAGAATAGTAACAAATCCATCAACATTACATAATGGATTTTATTTTTTTTTAACTCTGAATACTGCACACTACTTATTATATAAATATAAATATCGTTATATTTATATTTATTTAAACTGGTAATATTATAAATTCTGATAAATCTCCTTGTACAGGACATTTGAAGTTATTTAAACATTGTTGTTGTCCTTGTCACATATCAAAATCTTCAATCTGGTACGATTTGTGACCCTAGACACATCAACATATAACTGTTCATGTGCAAATACTGGTTTGCTCAGTAAAATTCTTACATGAGATGGCGACTGTCCCTGGCTCTTATTAATGGTCATAGCATAAGAAATTTGCATTGGGAATTTTCTCCATTGGAATTTGAATGAGATTCGATGTTCTGATGGTATAATAGTCATCCTAGGTATAAATACATTTTCACCAATATTTTTTCCACTTAAAATTTTGGCCTCTATTATGTGATTACCAAGTTGTGTCAAAACCAATAGTGTCCCATTGCATAAAGCCAGAGGAATGATCAATGTTCCTCAACAACATAATCGGAGTTCCAACTTTCAAATTCAATTCATGATTTGGTAATACAGAATATTTCAATGTTTTAAGGAACTCTGGTGTGTGCACCTCACTTAGAATATCAGCCACACTTTCTGTTCTGCACATAGAATTAGAACTTAAGTATGCCTTGCCAATATTGTTGTTCAGTGATATCATATATTGATTGATCATCTCAACTATTTCATTTGTTGGCGCCAAAATAGCCATTTCTTGCAAGCATGAGGCATCTCGTAATCCTACTTCTGTTGTAGGATATATAGTATCAATAACCACTAAATTTAATGTTAATATCTTCTGGAATCTCAATAACACCACATCCATCATTTAGTGGACCTAGATTCCCATCTCCAATTGCCGCAACCCAATCAACTAACTCTTTAAGTTTCGAATTTTGCATTTGATCATCAATCATATTCAAACGTATGTTCTTCGTTAACCTCAAGACATGGACATGACGTCATAAATACAATGAGTTAATTGTTGTATTAACTACATCACTTGTCCTTGCTTTTGGGATGAAAATCACCACCAAACACAACTGTCTTACCTCCAAATGGTAGATTCTTGCTGTGTGTATTTTGAAATCACATTATATCACTCATTGCTTTATCAAATGCTTCAAAATAATATTTGTGGATCATAGGTGCTTCATCCCATATTATAAGTCTGCAACGTATCAACAGTTCGGCCAATTGACTTCCTTGTTCAATATGGCATATTGAGTCTTCATTTTTATTAATTGGGATTGCAAAACGTGAGTGAGCTGTCCTGCCACCAAGAAGTAGCAAAAATGTTACTCCACTTGATGCAACATTTAATACAATATTACATTTAGACCTCAATCCAGTGGATAATGTTTTCCTAATAAATATTTTTCATGTTCCCTCGTATCCATATAGAATTTGTTGTTCGTCTGTGAACTTACTCAAATTCGATTCATGATCCTTGGCAAGTTTTATATGATCGTAACTCAACTCTTCTATGATAAGATCATTACCTACATTCATCAAAATCTCATTAAAATCACTTAGCATTCCATCAAAATCTTTCAAGGAGTGGCCTTATTTCTTCAATATCTTCTTCAATTCAGCAAGGACATATTTCTTTATCTCGTCATCACTAAGATATAAACCTTCAAAAGGAGGTATTTATAACCATTTTAGCATATTATTTAACCAAAACATAAATTTATGTCACACATTTTTTATTCAAAGGTATTTACAACAAATAGTTGATATTCAACTAATTTTTAATAGACATATCTATGTTTTTAGTAAATTAATCAAATAAAGTAACTAAATGCTAACATATAATTCTAAAAATACACAAAAATAAGTATAATAACAGTATATTATAAGTAAATGGCATACCTTGATTGAACGAAATGATGCGTCTATTATATAATATATCATCAAACATATATTTCCAAGATGCTTCTGTTGTGTGCTATAGTGTACCTATAGAACCTATGCGCAAGTATACGCAATCAACAAGTAATACAGTCAAGTGAGACCAGATATCGAACCCAAGGGAGTGAGTTTTAAACCGTGCACTAAGGATTGCTTGTAAATGAAGGGGTGTTTGTGACTAACTTCTACTCAAGACATAAATATCCATAAACTATAATTCCAAACAACACTAAAATCAATAAACTCGGGTCATGGAATACAATTCACTTTTACTATCTTATATGCTAGAGCTTCTGTCTCGCATGCTTCTAAACCTTAGAACTTTGCTTAATCTGCCTAGCAAACTGTTGTTCTACTAGATCTACACTATCCTACCGGGCTTCATATGTCTATGCTTACTGCAGTATTCAAGTGATGAAATCAATAAATCCAGTTCTCTTAAGTTGCATTTTCTCATATGCCTATGGGATTAACACAATTGTCAAAGATCTTCTCGACCTATTTTACCTTTCGGTCTCCATAGGTGATGTGTTTCTCTCCACTATCGTGCTCAAGAAACGAGTTTAAACAAGATCAAAGACAATTTCAGACATACAAAACATTATTCCAACATATAATCAAGCTCGAGTGATTTGTTCCACAACCCAAGTGTTAAATGAAATTTGCTCATACTTGCGAAGAGAATAAAGTAAAATAGGAAATCATTCATCATCATATACAACTCAAAATCTAAAACAAATTATCGATGATGATCTCTCTATCTTCAATTGCTTCTCCTCCATGCTTGTCTCTCAATCTCCTTCCGTTCGTGTGTTCTCTCTGCGTGTGTATTCTGAAGTGTTATATGATGATCCCCCTCCAAAAAGTGTTTTTCCCTTTCTTGATATTTCCGCATCTTCTTGCGACACCATTGATCTTCCTTCCCTTTCCAGGATCTTTCCACCGGATAAATGTCATTATTCCTTCCAGACAAGAGTTTGGCTTCAAGTGTAACACATGTCCTCCAAGCAGACAATATCAAAAAGGAGCTTTAACCTTGTCTTCGAGTGGTCCCGGAGAGAGAAGATCCTCTTCCTTCTGTCCATTTTGCATCTCCCATGCTCGAGCATAACTTCTGGCCAACATGCGACAGGGAAGCTCTAGCATTCTGAACCTGATCAAAACTTCACCAAAAAGCTTGCAAAAACTTATTAACACTTGCAATAGCTAAAATAACATGTCATAATCACAAATATGTAAAAACAACCAAAAAGGACTCTGATTAATAACAATCTTATTCAAAACAACACCTAAAGTTTATGAGAAGAGATCAAAAGATAACTCTTTATGAGAGTTATCACCCTCCCAAACTTAAGATGTTGCTTGTCCTCAAGCAACCAAAGTAAACCGAAATGACTCAAACCAAGGTTTGGAAGGAATAAGCTAGAATAGTTAATCTCCTCTTCAAAAGTCCCTCAGCAAATATTTAAAAAGAAAGCATGAACGATAATTCTATTGGTTGTCAAACTTCAGTCCTCATCCTTTGCAAAGTTTAACAATATACATTCATCCATTCTTGTAATTCAAAATTCACAGAGGAAATCAATTTTCAAGATAGCCAAATTATAACTGAGCTTAACCTTAACTACATATTCAAGCCTTGATGCTCATCAATGCCACTTTTCTTTTTCTACCCGTTCATTCTCTCTTGTTCTCCACTAATAGGCTTCACATTCCACCTAGATCAAAAGGACTTTTACGGCTTCTAATGTTAGGCTAAAGGTTAAGGTGAGAAAATTTGGATAAAGTGACTTGAGTCTAGAGGTATTGCCTTCTTATTCCAACATTGGGCTTATTCTATTCTTATCTTTTGATTTTCTCCCCTTTTTTCAGCATATTGATATATCATACGGCAAAGTCGACACATACTGTAAATATCGACCTTATTTCGCATATACATCTTCCTCTTTTTTTCTTATATATATTTTTCTCTTTTTTTTCAGGCTAACATATTTGCCTATCCTTTCATCATTTTTTATAAGGTAGGGAACCTTAAAAAAAAAAAAGAACACTTCGAATAGAAGTGGTACCCCCCCCCCCCCGAACTTTGAACATGTTGGGAAATTTGGCTAAGTTTCCTTTCCCCAGTAGCTACTTGTTTAGATTCTAGTTTTGGTGTTTTGGTGGATCAAATCCTAAGTCCTACCAGCGTCAGTTTGTCTCTAGAATAGCTCTAGTCTCAAATGTAAAGTCCTGTTTAGGTCTTTTGAGTTGTAAGTCGCAGCTGATCAAGACTCATGCTGACTACTGTTCACCAGCATGAGATGTACTTACCAGTTGAGAGAAGTCTCACCAGCAAGCGACTGACAAAGACTCGTGCTGACACTGTTCATCAGCATGAGAAAGAGCTAAATGACTAGTTACTGTTCACCAGTTGGGAAGGATTTCACCAGCAGGCGGCTGACAAATCCTACCAGCAGAATACGTGTTCTCACTGACACTATTCACCAGCGGTAAAGCCGCCAGTCATGGGAGATTCCAAGAGTTAACATCCAGACTTATTGGTAGACTTAGATTGTGCCAGCGCAAGTCACCAGCAGAGACTGCCAGCACAAGATCACCAGAATGATCTACCAGTCGGATGTTACCAGCAGAATTCCAGATTCTCTCTCCCAGAGTCTTAGAGACAAAAAGAAGATTCGTCTGAGGAATAAACTGACAAAGTATGAGGATACCTTAAAGTCTATCAGTTCAAGACACCAGTTCCGATTCCTCGTACTGACGAATAGTGCCGTTCTGACATAAAGAGATCAATGTCAGATAAAGTGGACAAAAGCATGGCACTTTCCGGAAATTCCTACCTGCCGCCGTCTGAAGGACATGCGAGGACAGAGACCTTTTCCGGATGTGTCCAAACGGCTAGAAGATTTGAATGGGATCCCGCGTCTATAAATAGGTCGGAACTACCAACATTTAAGACGCTTGCTTCCTGACATTCAATACTCTTCTCTCTCGCTCAACTACCGAAAGTCTGAAACTTTATTGCAAGCAAGCAAAACACTTTCGAGGCCTTTCTAAAGGCTATCCGTGTGTTGATTTATTCAAACACGAGACTTCAAGCTTCCAGCTTGTAAGTTACTGATCTCTTTGGTGTTCTTTCTCTTCTGAGGAAGTTCACAGCAGCTCTTGTGCCAGCCAGCACTTGAGTTATTACGGGCTTTTGCCGTATTGAGAAGATACGTTCTTGGGAGAACTAAACACCCAGTGAAGCTGTGGAGGTTGAAGTGACGTGCTCGCACTCCACCAGCTGATCAGAGTTGAAGAAGGAAACAAGACCGGGAGCGGTTGATCTAGCGAAGTGGTGGACAAGGGTCGCACCAGCTAGAGATAGATCGTAGGCAACTTGTACCTGATTACTCTATAGTGAATTTCCAGTGCTACGACTGGAGAGTGGACGTAGATCAGTTGATCGAACCACTATAAATCCTTTGTCTTTTATCAGCTTTCTGCATTTCATACTGATTTAAAACCCAGCACCCAAGTGCTGGTGTATATCTGAAAACTGATATAACTGTGCAAACAAGGCTAAATATATTCTAAGTCTTGAGCTACTAGCTGACGAGCCAGTCGCCAGTCAGCTGAGTACGCAGAGTGCAAGTTGACTTACCAGCTGACAAGGTCCCAGTCAGCTGAGTAACCAGCAGAGTGCAAGAAACGATTAATCACATTTTCCGCTGCCAAGTTATACCCTGATAATCCGGGACCAACAGAACATAACATTGTCCTCAATGTTAAAGGAAAACTAAGTTAGGACAATCCTCTAGACTAGGACGCGTATGAGATTCGGCTAACAAGATGTAGGTGTAACCAACAAAAAGGCTCAAGCTCAAGATCTAGGTGCAAAGGAATATTCTATTTAAGCAAGGAAACATCTGGAGGCACAAAGATCAAGCAATGGCCTTAATCATTTCTAAGTGTAAAGTTTATTCCTATTTCGTCTTGACCAAGATAAAACTTAGGGTAGGTGACATTTCACAATTAGAAATTCATGATGTAGTACCAGCTAAGCTCAAGCACATGTCTAGCATATCAGGTTTTTCAAAAGCAAAGGCAAGTGAAAACTTTGTCTCGCAGACCAGATTTTCATGTACAAAGCTAAACATCAAAAGTGAATGTGGATTAACTCTCAACAATCAGGATCATTACCAATCATGCGCAGGAAAGAATGATAAAAATCGAAACATCACAAGGCCAGAGGAGATATAACTACTAAACTTAAAACTATTATTAAAACAACCCATACGAACTTCATGCTCTAACATGATACTAGCATGAAGTTCAAACACTTATCAACAAAAACTAAACACCCAAAGCATAAAACAATCATAAACATAAACCAAATAGGAAATTGTTTTTTTGCAGAAACTAAAGAAGTTTAGAAAAGACCCTGTTCGTCACGCAGAACCTCCGGCAACCTTCTTCTCTTTCAGACAGTGACCCTTCTTCTTCAACAGCTTGGCAGTCTGGGACTTGACCTTCAGCAACACCTTGTGCATGAGCTTGAATCCCCTCAACAGCTTCGTCTGCTTCTCTTTGATCACTAGCAGCTCGCTCTGCAAATTCTCCAATGCTTCACCATCTTCAGCAGGTTTCTCACCTTGAGCTTTGGCTTGTGCCTGGGCATGCCTCTTCGTCAGATATGGGATTTTGAAATAGCTCTTTGCAATGCTTCTTGGCTCTTCAGGGTGAAAAGGAACTCCAGCTCTCTTGCACAATTCTGAAATCAGTGAGGTACAGACAAGCGACCAGACCCTTTTTGAAATTTGAAAGGCTATAGAGTCGATGATGAAGGGTGCTATGTCGATCGGGTCCCCTTTGACTATTGCAGCCGCCATCAAGATTCTGTCCTGGCCCACCAAGGTGTTGTGGGTGGTAGAGTTGATCCTGTTCCGCAGAAAGTGAATCCAGACATTAGCATCGTTAGTTAGGAAACTCGCAAGGACAAAAATATTGTCTTTTGTCTCGTCGACCCACTGGGCACCAGGTATAGCCATCACACGTAAAGCCTCATCAAGTTGTTCTTTTGTTGCAGAGTTCAGCAAATCCATGAAATTATCCGGCTGTGGTGGGTGCGTGCCATAAATTGTGTGTACAGTTTTGGGGTTCAGGACAACCTTCTTTCCTCTCACTGTTGCTCTGAGCTCATAGTCAACGCCTGTGGCTTGCTCGCAATTCACATAGAACTCCTGGACAAGAGCAATAACCGGTGCCGGTTGCATGACCACAAAGGGCTCCCATCCTTGATTTTCAACACTCTTGATCAATCCTTCCGGCAGCTTGGATAAATCCTTAAACCCTCGCTCTAATGTGAACTTGCGGCTGGCTAATGCTTGCATCCTTTCCTTATGTAATTGAGACGAGAATTTGGGAATCCTGTCAATTTCTTCAGCCGATAATTCCACCACTTTAGTCTTGCCACGCTTTATTTCCCTTTTCTTTGACTTAGTTGGTTTCCTTTGAACTCTCGCCGGTATCTTTCACTGCTACCACTTTCACTCGCTTTCCTGTTTTCTGATTTCTCAAAATCCCCTTTGCATCTTCCACAATGGCAGCTTGCTTTCTCTTCTTGCCTCTTCTGCCTTTCTTCGACTCAGCAACATCTCTTTTCGCAATCTCCGGTTGCTTATCAGTTTCAATCTCAGGCTCTTCGGATGCTGTAGCATCAGCCTTATCTGATAAAGACTGACAGAACCCCCTTGTCAGAACTACTGCATAGGACTCGCACTGATCAACATAAACAAAAAAAAAATTCCTCACGCAGAAACTGAAATCAACGGGTCTATGAATCATGCCCACAAAAATCAAAACTACATTACAGAAATAGTTCAACCTCACAAGAGAAGAAATATAACTTCACATACATACCCGCCATCTCAACTCACAAGAAATACCGTCTCTTTCTTAAATTTTTTTTAACACAGTTCTTGCGGTATTTAAAGACAGGAAAACAATTTAAACAAGAGATAGAATGGGAAAAGAAGAGTTCGTACCTGCTTCGCGACAACACTCTGATTTACACCACAAGATTGACCAACTTTTTTCCTGCCTGAATGCTAAAAAAGGAGGTGGTTTTGTTCGATCTTCACATTATGTACAATATATATATACACCTACTTTAAGCATTAACCGACACGAGAAATAAGGAAACTTTTCAACTTCCCCTGATTAGACACCTTCTTTCCTTTCAAAATTAAAAAGAGAGTTACCAAAACCGTCATTCCTAGGGGTAGTGATAACTGACGTCACCGTTCTCTCTCCTCTCAACGGCCATATGCCAGCCACGCCTCCCTTGGCACAGTTTTTAACCCCACTTACCATCCTGAATTTTTTTTCCCTTCTTTTTTTTTAAGTCTGAATAATAGACTCGACGAAATTAAAATATTAAAGAGACTCCTAATTTACTTTAAGTAAAATCTATTCTACCTAATGCTTATGCTACTCACAGGCTGTAGCATTCAATTTTCAGGGACTTAATCAAAACAAATCTAAATTAACTAGGCAGATAAATAAAATGTAGAATTTAAAATAAACATCCTAAGCTATCACCACATGTTTCATCTATCCTCATGATAGCTTAGGTTACCTCGATCTTTAAGGCTCTTGTACTTGGGTAGAAGCCTTCGTTTTCTCCCAGCTTCCTCCATGATAATGTTTCGCCCTCTGTCCATTAACCTTGAAAGTACTCCCTGAGCTTTCATCTCTGAGTTCCACAGCTCCATGAGGATAGACTTTGACCAAAGTGAACGGTCCTGACCAATGGGATTTAAGCTTGCCAGGAAACAACCTCAATCTGGCATTGAAAAGTAGGACATGCTGTCCCTCTGCCAGATTTCTATCTACAATCTTGTTGGCATGCCATCTTTTCACTTTGTCTTTGTAAATCATGACATTTTCATAACTTTGCAGCCTTAGTTATTCAAGTTCATTAAGCTGCAATATTCTCTTTTCTCCACTTGCTTTAGGATCAAAATTAAGCTTCCTAGTGGCCCAATATGCTTTGAGCTCCATCTCCAAAGGTAAGTGGCAGGCTTTTCCAAAAACAAGCTTGTAGGGAGACATCCCCAAAGGTGTCTTGTAGGCTGTTCTGTAAGCCCATAAGGAATCATCGAAATGTTTAGACCAGTCCTTCCTTGTAGTGTTCACCACTTTTTCCAGCACACTTTTCACTTCTCTGTTTGACAACTCAGCCAACCCATTTGTCTGTGGATGATACGCGGTTGAAACCTTGTGATTGATGTTGTACTTGGCCAGCAAAGCAGACAAGCTCTTATTGATAAAATGTGTACCCTCATCACTTATTATTGCCCTTGGAGTTCCAAACCTTGTAAAGATGTTCTTATGCAAAAAAATTATGACTGTAGCAGCATCATTGTGAGCACAAGCACATGCTTCCACCCATCTAGACACATAGTCAACAGCTAATAAAATGTACTCATTCCCAAAAGAGGATGGGAATGGCCCCATGAAGTCCATTCCCCACACATCGAATAATTCTACTTCCACAATATTATTCAGAGGCATAGCATTCTTGGCTGGTAAATTTCCCACTCTTTGGCATCTATCACAGTTCTAAACAAACTCAAATGCATCCTTAAATATTTCTGGCCAATAAAATTCTGATTGCAACACTTTAGTTGTTTTTCTCTGTCCACCAAAATGCCCTCCATATGCTGAAGCATGACATTCACTCAAAACATATGGAATTTTGTATTTTGGAACACACCTTCTGAAAATCTGATCAGGGCCCAACCTATACAAAGTTGGATCATCCCAATAATAGAACTTGGCATCATGTAGGAACCTCTTCAATTGCTGTCCATGCAGCCCAAATGGTTTTCTGCCGGTTGCAAGGTAATTTGCAAAATCTGCATACCAAGGTGCTTCCTCCTTGCATGCCATGAGTTGCTCATCTGGAAAATCATCATTGATCTGGACTGTGTCATCCACTCCAAATGGGTTTTCTAACCTTGATAGATGATCAACAACTTGATTTTCTGTTCCTTTCCTATCTTTGATTTCTAAATAAAACTCTTGCAGGAGAAGTATCCATGTGATGAGCCTTGGCTTTGCATCTTTCTTAGCCATTAAGTATTTGATTGCAGAGTGGTCTGTAAACACAATCACCTTAGCTCCAACCAAATAAGATCTGAACTTATCAAAAGCAAACGCTACTGCCAACAGTTCCTTTTCTGTAGTAGTGTAATTCCTCTGTGCCCCATCCATTGTCTTACTTGCATAGTAATAGATCTGAAAATTTGATCCTTTCTATGTCCCAACACTGCTCCAACTGCATAATTACTTGCATCACACATTAGCTCGAAGAGTTCATCCCAGTTTGGTGATTGCATTACATGGGCTGTGACCAGTGCAACTTTCAACTTAGTAAATGCTTGATAAACTTTCAACCAGTGCATCACACACTAGCAGTTCTGAAAGTGGCTTGGCTATCTTGAAAAAATCCTTGATAAACCTTCTATAGAAACCAACATGGCCCAGAAAACTTGAAACTGACATCTTGTCAATAACTTTGATTTTTGCAGGGTCAACTTCAATGTCTTTGTTTGAAATTTTCTAGATTTCCTAAACAGGTGTTGAAGTCTTTTCCAAAAACTGAGAAGTGATCCATAAACACCTCTAACCCATTCTCAATCATTTCAGAAAAAATTGAGATCACGCAACGCTGGAAAGTTGCTGGAGCATTGCAAAGACCAAATGGCATCCTTCTAAATGCAAATGTTCCATAAGGGCATGTGAAGGTAGTCAAACTCTGATGCTCTGGGGCTATTGCTATATGATGGTAACCAGAATACCCATCTAAGAAGCAGTAATAATCCTGACCAGCCAATCTAACCAGCATTTGATCTACAAATGGTAGTGGGAAGTGATCTTTTCTGGTGGCATCATTTAACTTCCTGTAATCTATACAAATCCTCCACCCAGAGATTGTCCTTGTAACTATCATCTCTTTCTTCTCATTCTGCACAACGATAACTCCTCATTTCTTGGGTACACACTATACTGGACTCACCCATGAGCTGTCTGAGATAGGAAATATAATTCCTGCATCCAACCATTTTATTATCTCTTTCTTCACAACTTCCTTCATGTTAGGATTGAGCCTTCTCTGTGGCTGTACTGAATTCTTGCTACCATCCTCTAGCAATATTTTATGCATACAAATGGTAGGGCTAATTCCCTTAATATCTGATATGGTCCATCTAATTGCCTGTTTGTGCTTCTTGAGCATATGCATCAACTTTTGTTCATCCTCCTCTTTCAAATTCGAAGCAATTATCACAGGTAAAGTTTCTGCTTCCCCCAAATACACATATTTCAGGTGATCTGGCAGAGGCTTGAGTACTAGTTCAGGAGGTTCTTCAAGGGAAGACTTTGGTCCCTTTTGTTCCCTACTCATGAGGTCCAATGACTTGAAGTTGGGTTTGTACCCCCCAAATTTTGCACCATGCTCTACCCATGCTACAACATTTTCTTCAGATACTTCTTCATTCTCACATTCTTCATGTTGCAAATCCGCAATATGCTCCTCTATTACTGATTCAAAGATTCCAATTGTGAAGCAATTTTCTGATTCATCTGGCAACTTCATAGTGTTATACAGGTTAAAAGTAGTTTGTTCTTCATGGACCCTCATGATCAACTCTCCTTTTTCCACATCAATCAGTGGCACTTCATTGTCGGCTTCATAATCCAAAATAATAAAGTCTGCAGGGAAGATAAACTTATCCACCCTAACCAGCACATCTTCAATCTTTTCTTCTGGGTGCACAATTGATCTGTCTGCAAGTTGCAAGGTAATAGTTGTTGGTCTTGCTCCTTCTATGCCCAGCTTCTTAAAGATTGACAGTGGCATCAGATTCACACTGGCTCCCAGATCACAGAGTGCTCTTCCTTCATCCCTTCCTCCAATTGAACAGGGGATGGTAAAACTCCCTGGATCCTTTAGCTTTGTTGGGATCTGCCTTCTCAAGGGCCCACTAATTTCCTCAAACAAGGACACAGTCTCAAACTCCTTCAACCTTTTCTTTTTAGTCAGAATGTCCTTCAGAAATTTAACATAAGCAGGCATTTGCTCCAATGCTTCCACCAAAGGTACATTGATGTGGATTTGTTTGAGCATGTCCAAAAACTTCTTGAATTGCTCCTCTTCCTTCTGTTTCTTGAATCTGACAGGGAATGGTGGCTGAGGTGGATTATAGCACATTCCCCTCAGGGATTCCGGTTTGTTTTGCCTGAGTTATCAACTCATCATTGACTGAGGGATAAACTTCCTTAATAGGAGCTTTCCCTTCTCTTTGTATTTTGGCTCCAGCCTGATCCTCTTTTGCAAGTGATTCCACCTCTTTCTGTTGTACTTCAGTTGGTCTTTCTTCAATCTGCTTTCCACTCCTCAAGGTCACCACCTTACACTGCTCATTTCCCCCTCTAGGATTCTCTGTATTGCTAGGTAAACTTCCTTGTGGTTTGTTCCTAATGTCATTGGCCAACTGGCCCATTTGAACCTCCAGATTTCTCAGAGAAGAAGCTTGACTTTGTATTAAAGCATCTTGACTTTTCAGCCTCACTTCATTCTTAGCCATGAACTCTTTCATCATTTCCTCCATGGTTTTATCAGGCTTCTGAGGTGGTGCCTCCAAACTTTGTTGTTGGTTACCTTGCTGCTGGTTACCCTGATGTTGGTTGTAACCACCTTTGTTAAAATTGTTATGTTGTTCCCGTGCTGCAGCTTTCTGGTGTCCTTGCCCAGACCATGAAAAATTGGGATGATTCCTCCATCCTGCATTGTAAGTATTAGAATAAGGGTTATTGTTTCCTGGTATTGTTGAGGTTTGTTTCCTATGTTACAAATGGCTGCTGGATTTGAAGGGCATTCCTCAAACTGATAACCTTCTCCACAGTAGATGCAACTTAAAACCATTGCAGACTCTGTTGGCATGTGAGGTATCATGGCCTGACTAGTGTTTTTCTCAATATTCTTCATGGTTGCTGCTAAGGCTTCCATTTGTGCAGTGAGGGCCTTCATAGGATCAACTTTCAGAACCCTTGCAACTTTTGGAGTAGTAATAGATGCTGCCCTGGAATTAGCCCAGAGATAGTTGTTTGCAGCCACTTTATCCAAGATTTCACATGCTTCATTATATGTTTTATCCAATAGGGCTCCTCCTATAGTGGCATCAATCATCATTCTTGAATTTCCAGTTAGTCCATTGTAAAAGATCTTTATCTGAATACCATAAGGCATCCCATGATTTGGACACCTTCTTAACAGTTCTTTATAACTTTCCCATGCCTCACTGATAGATTCATCATCTTGCCTAAAAGACATGATTGCATTTCTGCACCTAGCATTCCTGGTAGGAGGGAAGTACTTCATCAAGAAAGTCTCTGCTAGCTCATTCCAAGTTGTCACAGAACCAGGTGTCAGATTTGTGAGCCAAGTCTTAGCACTATCCCTTAAAGAGAAAGGAAATAGGCGCATCCTCAAAGCTTCAGGTGTTACTCCTTGCAGTTTGAAGTTATCACAGATCTCTAGGAAAGATCTCAGATGTAGATGTGGATCTTCTGTAGCTTGTCCACTAAACTGTCCCAGACTTTGCAACATCTGAAACATAACTGGTTTCAGCTCAAAATGTTGTGCCTGCACCTCAGGTCTTACCACCCCTGGATCAAAGTCAGTGAATTTTGGTGCAAAAGCATTCAGATCGAGTTATATATTATAATAATCAAGCAATTCAAAAGCATTCAGATTCAATTTTAGTCACTCCCCGGCAACGACGCCAAAAACTTATTGTGTGCTATAGTATACCTATAGAACCTATGCGCAAGTATACGCAATGTACAAGTAATACAGTCAAGAGAGACCAGATATCGAACCCAAGGGAGTGAGTTTTAAACCGTGCACTAAGGATTGCTTGTAAATGAAGGGGTGTTTGTGACTAACTTCTACTCAAGACATAAATATGCATAAACTATAATTCCAAACAAGACTAAAATCAATAATACTTCCTCGTTCCACAGAATGAACATATAGTATATAAACTGGTTCACAAATAATAAAGAGGGCACACTCGGGTCATGGAATACAATTCACTTTTACTATCTTATATGCTAGAGCTTCTGTCTCGCATGCTTCTGAACCTTAGAACTTTGCTCAATCTGCCTAGCAAATTGTCGTTCTACTAGATCTACACTATCCTACCGGGTTTCATATGTCTATACTTACCGCAGTATTCGAGTGATGAAATCAATAAATCCAGTTCTCTTAAATTGCATTTTCTCATATGCCTATGGGATTAACACAATTGTCTAAGATCTTCTCGACCTATTTTACCTTTCGGTCTCCATAGGTGATGTGTTTCTCTCCACTGTCGTGCTCAAGAAACGAGTTTAAACAAGATCAAAGATAAGTTCAGACATACGAAACATTATTCCAACATATAATCAAGCTCGAGTGATTTGTTCCACAACCCAAGTGTTAAATGAAATTTGCTCATACTTGCGAAGAGAATAAAGTAAAATAGGAAATCATTCATCATCATATACAACTCAAAATCTAAAACAAACTATCGATGATCATCTCTCTATCTTCAATTGCTTCTCCTCCAAGCTTGTCTCTCAATCTCCTTTCGTTAGTGTGTTTTCTCTGCGTGTGTATTCTGAAGTGTTATATGATGATCCCCCTCCAAAAAGTGTTTTTCCCTTTCTTGATATTTTCGCATCTTCTTGCGACACCATTGATCTTCCTTCCCTTTCCAGGATCCTTCCACGTGGATAAATGTCATTGTTCCTTCCAGACAAGAGTTTGGCTTCAAGTGTGACACCTGTACTCCCAGCAGACAAGATCAAAAAGGAGCTTTAGCCTTGTCTTCAAGTGGTCCCGGAGAGAGAAGATCCTCTTCCTTCTGTCCATTTTGCATCTCCCATGCTCGAGCATAACTTCTGGCCAACATGCGGCAGGGAAGCTCTAGCATTCTGAACCTGATCAAAACTTCACCAAAAAGCTTGCAAAAACTTATTAACACTTGCAATAGCTAAAATAACATGCCATAATCACAAAGATGTAAAAACAACCAAAAAGGACTATGATTAATAACAATCTTATTCAAAACGAAATGATGCGTCTATTATATAATATATCATCAAACATATATTTCCAAGATGCTTCCCAAACATGATCAGGCCTGCTCATCGATTTAGCAACTAATAAATTTGCGAATAGTTGTCTCAATGAATGAGCATTTCCCCAACGACGTGCCTCTTCGATTCCACTTGTATACTCTTTATCATCTTCTAGCAATCCTAGTGCATAGCATGCATCACGATATGAGTCGTATAAAACACCATTGATACGTCTCATATCAGCATGACATTTGGCTCCACGCACAACATTAATTAATATTCTTAAATAATGATTATCACCGGTACTAGGAGCTACGAAAAATATCCTTCCAACGGATGTTCTTTTTTTCTTTTTGTCCACATTTTTGCATCCTTATTCCAAACAAACTTGGTAGGAAACTCAGAATACGTTAACTCACTTGCTTCAAGATATAATTTATTTGTCTCAAATCATGCTAAAAACATGCTTTTTCCACTGTATCTCGATTAACAATTGATGCAATCTCGTCATGCTCATAAAATACCACATGTTGCTCATTTTCGAGATGAAACTAAGTCGCTGAACAGTTGGATGTCTAAAGTTTATGTCAAATGAATATATTCTGCAAGCTGCTTCACATGGTGAAATGTACCTACAATCGTAGTACATATCTATCTCATCAACATATTTTCCTTTATTTTGATTTGTTATACTTTGCGAGAATCTAACATTGACTCTATCATTCCCTTTCTTGATATATTTGAATATATACTTGATGGCTCTAGATTGGTTGCACCATTCGACGTTGATGTGACCACCATACTTAATCAATAAGTATTTGTTGTGAGGTACAACGTATCTATTATCCAAATATACATCATTTTTATTAATTGTCCTACCAGTATCCCTTCTTTGATAGATAGGATACCTATCATCATCAATTGTGGTGAACTGTGCATATCTCTTTGGAAAGTGTTTGGAGCACTTTCCATTTAATATACACGAAGAATTTCTTCTTGCAATACCACACGGTCCGTGCATCATGAAATTAGATACTGCAATGTGATATTCTTGTTCCACGTCTATATCTGATATTTTGGCTGAGATGATCTTGTCAATATGTTAAGCCGAAGGGTATTTGTCTTCTTTCTGCCAGGAAAATTAATATATGTGTATGGGGTAATCCTCTCTTTTGAAATCCAATAGTGTATACCACTGTATATAAAATATAAAATAATATTTTTTAGTAAAATATAAATTCTAAATAATATAACGTATTTGTGTAGAAGAAATATTATGAATGCATGTTTAACTAAATTAAATAAGAATTAATATTTAAATACCTGCAATAATTTTTCCAAAGATTTTGTTATGGCGCACATCCTTCATCAATTCATCTAATTTCATCTTGAAAACTCGGGTTACAATATCTGGCATGTCTTCTGCATTCAAGTTACGTTCATCTAAGAAACTCACTAATTCTGACCATTTAGGATTGCATGTGAGAGTTATGAATAAATATGGATATCCTGCCCATTGGCATATTGCCATTGCATCCAGATAATTTTGAATCATATATCTCGCCCCTCCTGTAAAGCTTGATGGCAATATAACTCTCTTTCCCCTGGTGAATGGATCATTCTCTCCACGTACAACAACTTCTGTTAACTTATTGTATATATTACATCGCAATTTGCTTTGGTTGTGTCTGATATAGCTCAATCTGGAAGGCTCAATCATAGTATAAGCATCCACAATAAATTGTTGGAATAATCTCCTTGAAGACAATACGTGGTTTGATCCTGATATACGTTCGTGTAAACGATACGCAAAATACTCCCTTTCTTCCTAGCACGAGAACTATCATTTCTCATCACTAATAGTGATATATCTTCAGTATATCCATCCTCTCCATATGGAAACAAAATTGGATATTGAAGTGTCAGGTACGAAGGGTGTAGCTCATTTATACGCTGTAATTGACCATTTTTTGATTCTATCAAAATATCTCTATGGCCCATTGCCTCATCGAAATCCCCCACAATAAGAGCAGCGACTTCACTAACAGTTGGCATGTTATAATTTCTCGCATCTCCAGTTCTCCGGCTTATTAGCTTCAACTTGATCTTTGAGCACTGTTTGACTTCTATTTTATCACGAGCCATCCTAAATGATTTTACCAAATTGTTGTGAATATCAAACATGATAATCAATTCTGATACAACATCTTGTTGTATATTGTTGGCTTCTTCCGATCATCTGGACAATGAAGATTTATAATAATATTGGGATATTTATATAGAATAAAATAATATAGAATATTTATTGATGGTAAAGTTATTACCTAACAGATGATATCCTATTTGATATCTTATTTTGTGTGTCATAGATGTAAATTTGAGCAAACTTTGGTGTTGCACCATCCTCTGACAATAAACTACCAATTCGATGATAGTTTTGCCCACACAATCTAAACACTGGAGGTGAAGATCCGGTGTTCAAATTCTTGTCTATTCTTCCACACATAGACGTAAAAATATCAATTTAAATTACAAATAAGCATATAAAAACTTATCAATATCTATGCCAATACTATTTTTCTTGTTTCACCTTAACCTTAGCCTTCATCTTTTTCGATTTTGTTGAAAACTCATCCACCAATTTCCTTTTAAGAGAACCAACTTCGGTATCTTGATCGAGATCATTATATTTTGGTGAACATTGACTTGTATTCAAATATGAGCCTTCGTCCTTGCCCAAGAAATCACTTTTTGCAAGAATTGATAACAAATCTGGTTCATTGTCCTATGTCCAATTTTTTTTTTAAATCAACACAAATGCGATAATTATTACATGAATTAAAATAACTATAATATATTACTACAATTATAAACTTAATAGTTCATACCTCCTCGGATGATTGTTTCAATCCAGAATATTTGTATATAACTTCACTATCCAAATTTATGGACATCACATTAAATTGTCTTGTACTGTTATTGATTCCTATATTTTATTAAAATTTAAACATAAGTTCTTTATTGACCAACGATAGGATCTCTTCAGGAATACTTTTTTTTTTTCCAATTGTTATTAGCATTAGTAAAAAATAATGGTTAAGCATTTACTTTTTTTTAAAAAATAAATGCATATATATATATTAATTATTATATTATACCTCCATCTAGGGATGTCAATCGGGCTAACCGTTGGGTTTCGGGCCAACCCAATCGGTTTGCGGGATAATCGGTCTGGGTTAATCGGGATGTCCTTTTTGTCGGGCTAAAAATTCTCAACCCTAATCCTAACTCTTCGGTTTTCGGGCCAACCTGTCGGGTTAATCGGACTAACCTTTTTCTTATAATTTTTTTTGATAAAATTTGTTTAATTGGCTTCTAAAAAATAATAGATAAAAAATTAAGTTCAATCAACATCAATATCCTAAAAAATATCAAATGAAGAATAAATCTTAGCAAGATTAATCAATAATACCATATTAATATTCTCAATCAAAAAATATAAGCAAAATTAACCAACAAAGCAAAGTTCACAAATCCCAAAAGTTCTCAAGCAAACAAAGTTCACAAACCACTCATTTGTCTACAATATTTGAGCATTCTTCTTCAGCTTCACAATCTTCAGAGGCTTCAGTTCATTGTGTGACCAAAAACTACGCAAAACGCAGAGCAACACGAAAAAAAATCAGTGAAGGGTTGACTTTGCACAAACCCAAAAGCACTGATTACTTATTAACACAGTAGACAAATTAAAATCAACAACAATACACGAGATAAAAATATAGAAATCACGAGTCCTGAATCGATGAGGCAAATTAACAAAAGTGGCAATTGCAGATTGGCAAAATTTCACTCAAAAAAAACGTCCCCCACAAAATAATAATTTAAAAAATGATCAAAAAGGCGTTCACTTTGTCCCCTATCGAGAACCTACTTACCTACAGCACAGAGGGAGATGAGCGGCGCTGTGAAATAGGAGCTCGGCAGTCGGCACCGAATGGTGGGGGAGAGGGTTGTCGTTGGTTGTAGCGTGCCGGCGGGGGGCTTGACTAGGACGAGCTGCGAAGGTGGCACATAGATAGTCAACTAGAGAGGAGAAGTCGATCGTAGGTGAGAGGGTCTCGCTGGTCGGTGGTGGTGGGGCTGAGTGAGAGAGGCCGCGAATTAAGGGCCGACGACGGCGAGCCGATGAGATTTTGTGTGAAGATGAAGCAGC
Organism: Plectranthus barbatus; assembly: GCA_026898455.1. Classification (NCBI taxonomy): domain Eukaryota; kingdom Viridiplantae; phylum Streptophyta; class Magnoliopsida; order Lamiales; family Lamiaceae; genus Plectranthus; species Plectranthus barbatus. The sequence continues at coordinate 82,849 of JAPKLW010001287.1, forward strand.
GAATGTGCGAAGGCAGAGAGAGAATGAAACAAATTGAATTAGGGTTATTTACTTATTTTACATTATTTTAATCTTTAATAATATGTAATATATTTTTTTTTTAAATTTATTTCTGGACCGGCAGGCTGGCCCGTGGCCCGGCCGATCCAGCCCGTTTAGCTCGTGACCTGTTTAATCGAGCCTGTTTAGCCCAATTATTAAACGATTCATAATTTTTAAACCCTAACTTGGTGTTTAACTCGGGTTATTCTGGCCAATCCGTCGGTCCCGTGCCAAATTGACATCCCTACCTCCATCTTTGAATTTAAGTCCGAAGCTGACATCCCTACCAATTGAACCGCCTCCCTATTCCATAGTAAAACTTTGACACTAGTACTTCACCCGTGCGTTGCACGGAATTATTACATTAAATAAAATAAAATAGATATAAATATACTTTATGATATGTAAAATATACACCATAATATAAGTATAGATATGTTGTATAAGTATTACTTGTGTACAAAAAAATACTATAAAACTAAAATAGAGCTTTACATTACAAATTTTAAAAAACTTTCCTATGCACTACCTTTTAGTTATGTTGTCAATTTCTACGCCTCATTCCATTTGTTATTTTCCACAAAGAAGGGGCCCTCACAATTAAAAGTTGTGAAGGGGTATTTATTTTTTCATCCATTTTATTGGCCATTGTATTGCGAATCTTTTATTTCCAATAAATGATATTTGCTCTTTTTATATGGCTCTCTAGAATCAACTTCAATTAATAAAAATAAGATAGTGTCGAGCCTGTCGGCTTCTATTTATTTGTTGATGTTCATGGAAGAGAGTAATCAAAAGTAGAGTTTATTTAACTTAAGTGAAGAAAAGTAGAGTTTATTTAACTTAAGTGAAGTGAGTTTACCACATCATTTATCAAGAAAAAAGAATAAAAAATTTATTAGCCCCACCAAAAATCTAGATGTTCTTATTATAGTTGTTGATGTATTTGAGGTTATTATGAAAGGTAAGAATACATTTTTTTTATAAAACACAAAATTCTTTAAAATATTAAAAACTAAAAACTGTACTATATAACATATTTGTTATGAACAAAAAACTTAGCGTCATAATTATAGGGGAAAAAAAAAGGACTCTAATATTTGAGAATAAAATATATGTAGAACACACGTTGTTACAGAAAATAGAAGTATATAACCTTAAATACAACTGTTCCGATATGAATATGATGACAAATTTTTATGAAATACTAAATAGGGAAAATACGGAATATTATAAAAAAAAATTTATTTCTCAGAATTTTGTCCAAAATTTTATTTATTAGGGGATTTTATCTAAAATAAAATCCGAGAAGTAATTCTTTTGGATAAAATTCCCTAACAAAAAATTTTTTGGATAAAATTCCGAGAAGTAAATTTCTTTTAGACAAAATTCTTTGTTTTTCCTATTAAATAATAATTATAAAATTTCTCATGAATCAACCCAATCTCTCTTCTTTCTATGTTGACATGATTCACTTCTATTTCTCTCTAATTTTCAATTGTTGACTCATCTGGTGCCCTCTTTATTTTTTAAATGCAATTTATGTTTCAATCTATAGTAGTCATGATGTAATACCCCGTGTATTATTTTGACTTTGTATTAATTATTCAGAATCAATAAAGAAGAATTCATTAAAGCGAGAGCATCGATGTTATTTAATTTCGATTGGGAAGAATTAACAAGCTCAGTTTAGTAGAATTAATCGAGGAATTGTGAAATATATTCATTTTATTGTAAGGGGAGCAATTCATAAATTATTGAAATTATCATATTACCTTGGTGAATTAATATGATTGTGAGGGAATTGTTACCATATTAGATACATGTGTATCTATATTTATAGGCATAGTTATATATATATATATATATATATATATATGTATAATTACATATATTACATGATATGAGAAGTATATATTTAGGGTGGAAATCATAAGTTAAACTTTTCTACCTTATATTATATCTTAGAGAGAGAAAGTGTAAGAGAGTTCTCAAAACCCACCCCCAAACCCCCTAACCGTCAGCCACCTTCCTGACGATTTTCCGGCCGCCTCCGGCCACCATTCGACGAACCACCACCACCAGTAGAAAGCCTATCCTTCAAGCTTCAATTCGGTCTAAAGTGGGCTCCGAGAGGTGGAAGATTGACGGAGAAAACCTAGAGAGAAGTTGAGGTGGGTTCTAATTCAAAATTCGGGTTTAATGATTGAATCTTGTTTAAACGAGCTTGAATCTGTATTTTGACGATTGATTCATGTTCTCCATGTTGTGTAGAGCATTCGGATAGCTCGAGAGGTGGAATTCTACCGTCGGAAACCCCGCCGCCGGAGAGAGAGAATTCCGGTGAGCTCCGTTTAACTCTCATTTCTTGCATTTAACCGGTGTTTTAAGGCTAGAATCAGGTTCTAGGAAGCTTAGGGACCCCTAATTGCATGTATAATCGGAGTCGTGGGGAGTGTTTTACGGCGAGTTGCAGGCTCTGACCCCGGCGAACTCGCGAGGACGATGATCTGTGTCGACCGACACAGATTCGTGTCGATCGACACAGAGGTTGAATCGAGGAGGGGATCCGACACAATCGTGTCGATCGACAGACGTTAGTGTCAATCGACAGAGATGGTTGACGAAGGGTGTCGACAGAGGCAGTATATCGAGTTAACCTCTCGACCGACAGGAGGTATGTCGATCGACAGGGAAGTCAATGGGAGGTATGTCGATCGACAGAATTCGTGTCGATCGACAGGAATAGTCGACATAAGATATGTCGACAGAAAGTCTGTCGATCGGGAAGGGTGTGTCGACCGAGGGTTTGTCGACCGACACAGAACCCTTTCGGTTGACACAGAGACATGAAAAGAGAAATTCAATTTATATGCTATCCAGTTCTAATTCTTTTAAGTCTCAACTGAGTACGATTTAGTTATTATTGTCCTAGATCATCCGTTCTGACTTGAGTATCCTTAATTGATTGTAGGAAACTGAAAGCGAGGGTCAGTCAGCTCGTACTAGCCAAGAAGCATCTATATCTAAAGCCAATTATCAGGTGGGAAACTATTTCAGTATAAAATCAAATGCGTGGTTTTCCTTTCCAAAATGTGTAAATTACTTTGTTTTTAAATTGAGAACTGTTAAGCATGTTTTTGTGCTATTATATATGTCCTCTGTTGAATGCTAACAACAGAGAGTTATTAATAAGACAAGAACCATGTACTAGTTGTGCATGTGCTACTCTTATTAACTGTGAAGGTTTGTTACCTTAATTTGCAAGTGTGGGTGAAATGGTAGTGACCTTAAACCCTGGAAAGAATTGTGATTGGTGAAATGGTAGTGACCTTAAACCCTGTGAGAAAGTGAATGATTGTAAATACGATCGGATCTCGAAGTGTGTTCCGAGATTAGTGCACTTAGATGATAGTGAGTTGAATGTTAAATCATTCCTAACTAATCATCGTAACTTGGAAGTGGGCCAGCTTCCAGTTACAAAAATGATAACAGATATAATAAAATGTTTAGATGCGCACAAAATAAAATGTTTTAGATAGCACGGTTCCTTTCAACAAAACCCCGTGTCTATCTGTGCGAGTTGCATAGCATATCTCCTATATAATGTATGTTTTCGGGCATGTTTCTCATTGGGTACATTAGTACTCAGCCCCTCGTATTATTTCTAAAATACGCAGGTTGAGCGGAATGGATGGGCGAGCAGGGGTGTAAACAGAGCAACTGATTTTATAAACTCAGGGATCCTGAGATATGCATCTCCATATGCATATCTCCATCACGCATCACACACGCTGCAACACTCTCTGGTTTTTCCCTTCCCAGTTCTGAATATTGTTTAAATGCTTTTACTTATATTTATGACTCGAAGTACGATTTACTTTTATTTCTGAATCTCTTTTTGTTACTTAAATCTTCCGTTTGTTTACTCATTTGAGTAAAGAAATGTTTGACAAAACCTGAAACGTCAATGTGACACGACCCCAAATTGGGAAGGTCAGTTGGGGGCGTTACAGAGGTGGTATCAGAGCTGAGTTTTGAAGTTTTAAATCATTTCAAGTATTTTAAAACTTTAAGTCTTAGAAGTGTTTAAAATTTAAAAGTCTTATGAAGTTTTCGCTCGTGTTTACACCCTACTCCATCCTGCGCCACCTGAGGTACGTGTTTAAAAGCTTTAAAGTTTTAAATTTCAAGTTTCCCCTGCTTGCAAATTTAAGTATGATTTGAATGTCATGGAATCAGTGTAAATCTTTTGAAAATGTATTGAGAAAGGAAATAATTGGTATTTCTGTGTGGAATAAGGAAGTTGGGTTGATTCAAATGGATTGATTTTGTGCTGAGCAAGACTGCTAACACTGATTTGAAAATGGGTTGAAAATGTTGAAATGGGATGAAGTTCTTATAAAAGCTGTAATTTATTGAGTTGGGAAAGTTTTGTTATTTCAAGGGTTGAGATTATTTTCAATTGGCACCAATTAGGTTACCTTTTTCCAGAAAATATGAATTGGATTGATTGAGTAAGAATTTAAACTTTTGCAAGCAGTTAACCTTGATATGATGGCTATAGGTGTGCTAGTCGAAATGAGCTGTAGTATAATATTGTAAGAACGAAGCGAACTGATTATTGAACTTAGAACTTTGACCTTGTGTTGTGAAATTGAAAATTTCGGTGAACTGGAAAATCCGGTAATTTGGGTGAGTGTGCAAAATGCACGAGGATAGTTGGTGTTAAGTGTGCAGAATGCACAAGGAGCCTGGCAAGTTAGTCGAGACTCGAGTGAGTGTGTCTTTTAGCGCGAGGATCCGTTAGGCCCTCGGCATAGTGTATCGGAGACCAGTAGTTGTCTCGAGACACAGAGTTGCGTATGTTGGCATTATTTATGACTATGGGACTGATCGTTTGACGTTGTTGTTATGACAGATGGACCCTAGGAGCACAACATTTTGTTTTAGGAGCTATCCACCATTCGAGGAGGACAATCTACCTAACGCGTTGTCAGAGTACTGGAGTTTCTGGATACGAGCGAGAGGATAGGGCATCACAGATGCAGAGGCTATGGAGAGGACCACGGAGTTGATGCCGTCGAGGTGGACTAGTCGGACACTGGAGCTAGCCAGAGTTCATCGTAATCAGCGGACTGGTACCCGAGGGAGTTTTCAGACTTTTATGGCTGCTCTCATGCAGGAGGTAGTTTTGGCCGAGGGGGCGTCACTAGCATCTTCGAGGAGTACGCAGGCGTCAGCGACAGGTGAGGCGCCACAGTCGGGGCCTAGACCTGCCTCATCTTCTATAGCACAGATGGTAGTACCATCCGAGCATCGATCGGGAGGATCAGTCGGTCCTTACTTCAACCCCGTGGGATCCTCAGGGTATGTTGATTACCAAGTAGCTTTGCAGCAGTCGTCGCCGCAGTGGACGCCAGCTCTACCGCCTGCACCATCTATGACTCAGGTTCCACCTGCACCTTCATCAACGTCACGTCCGAGGGTACGCCCTACACCGAGCACGCCCGTAGTAGCTTATGCGTCGCCCCAGCATGGATTACAGCAGGGAGGAGCGTATGTTCCGTATGCATGGTGTGATTTTTCCACAGCTTCAATTCAGTATCCACCGACGCAGCAGGATCCGACCCTGCCTTGTGGATATCAGGATCCACCTGCACCAGTAGTTCAGCAGCCGCAGCAGGATATTGAGGGGCCCAGCGGGGCCAAGCCGGTACATGACTACGGTTGGGATAGTGCCGAGATGTGGCCGAGGCAGACCACTAGTGGTTATGAGGACATGTTCGAAGGTCATGGGATTGCTTATGGCCATGGGACGAGACAGGCACTTATCTGTCTATCCAGCGATACCGAGAGCAGCCGAGGGAGGAGGATGGCAGCTCGGGACAGGGGTAAGATGCCAATGAAGATAGAGGATGATGATGAGGAGGAGGAGGATCCATTTGAGGGATACGAGTGAGAGTTGCACGGATTTGTTACTGGTTGTTTTTACTCAGATTTGGACATTTCATTGATGCTTTTTGTACCCTATTTATGATTATGTTCTGGACAGAGACTGAGAATTTAGTCGTTATTGAACCTTGTTATTATTGGTGATTGTATTTTCCTGATTGTATCAGATTGGTAGCATGTGAGACTTTCTTGGGATATTAACGATTGTTATTTGGAATTTATTTGGTTTTTCAATGTTCGTGGGTCGTTAAATGTTTTGAGTGAATATTGAATGGATGGTATGATTCCAAGATATGATGAACGTTATTATATGAGAATATTATGGAATGGTTAAATGGGTGTTGTTTTGCAGTGAAAGGTAATGGAATTTATTGATCAAGAAAGGGGAAGAGGCCGAGGTCGTGGAAGAGGCCAGAGGGGCAGAGGTCGTGGGAGAGCTATCCCACAACCTGAATACGAAAATCCAAATTGGGAGGAGGTCCCCATCAATCAAGGCTATGAGGAGTACAAGATCATATCAGATGAAGAAGGCCCAGCCGATCAACATGGTCAATTCCCACCACCACACGGGAACGCACCTGAAATCTCTTCGGTAAAGTGGGTGGAAACCTTCAGAAAGCAGTAGCCTCCCACTTTTGATGGAACAGGAGGCCCAGCAGCTGCACAAGACTGGGTGAGAGAACTGGAGAAGATTTTTAAGCACATGCGGTGTTCAGAAGAAGAGAAGATCAACTGCATGTCCTACCAACTGAAGGGGAAAGCAAACCAATGGTGGGAGACCTATGTGAAGTCTGTCGCACCAGCAGAAAGGGATCATTTGAGCTGGGAGAGATTTAAGGAGGCTTTGTTTGAGAAATACGTTCTGAAGCAGTATCGGAAGGAGAAAGCAGTAGAGTTTTTCCTGTTCGAGCAGGAAAAACTGACAGTAGAAGAGTACGACACCAAATTCGGTGAGCTACTCCAGATGGCTCCGCATCTAGCAGATACGCCACAGAAGATGGCGGAAAAGTTCAGGGATGGGTTGTGCGAAGAAATCCGCACACAGCTGGCAACTATGAAAGGGCTGAGTTATCAAGAGTTGTTGAGCAATGCTCTGGACATTGAGGCGTCCAGAAACATGAAGAGACTGCCAGAGTGGGGAGCACAGGAGGCACAAGCCCCAGCTCCGATTCAGAAAAGGAAGTGAGAGGAGCCGCCAAGGCAATTCGTGCGAGGGCAAGGCAGCCAGAAGCGCCAAGATCAGGGCAGACAACAGAACTTCCAAGGGAGGTACGACAATCAGAATTTCCAAAGGAACAATCCCCAACCATTTCTGAGGCGTGACCAGAGAGATATTGGTCCGCAGAACTGTCCGGGATGCGGGAAGAGACACCTGGGGGATTGCCGACGAGGGGAAGTGAGATATTTTAACTGTAATGGTCTAGGGCACTATGCTCATCAGTGTGCCACACCCCAAACAAGAGGAGGGAACCGCCCGAACTTCCAAAGACCGGCGAATCAACAACTGAGAGCCATTAGAGGACATCGCCAGCCGCGGAGAGGCAATGTCGGAAACCGAGGAGGCGGTATACAGGGCTATCGGGCTCCACACCGAAACTAAGAGGGCAACCAACAAGGTGATGAAGGCCAGCAGAGGAGAGCCCGGGCCTATGCCTTAGACGGTAATCAGGATGATGGCAATCTGGCAGGTATGGGATGCGTTAATAATATACTTGTTATGGTGTTATTTGATACGGGAGCATCGCATACTTTCATATCATCTGCATGTGTTGAAGCACTAGAACTTAAGGTAGAAAAGAATAGTCAGGACTTGAACGTAGCAATACCTTTTGGAGAAACCACTATCTCTACTTTAGTGTGCCGAGACTTGAGAATCAAGCTTGACGAGAATGAGATTCAAGTAGCAGAGTTGAATGTACTGGATATTCACGACATAGACATAATCCTAGGAATGGATTGGTTGTCGGAAAATAAGGCGACGATCTTATGTCGTGAGAGAAGAGTGATCATTCCACAACAAGGGAAGGAAGAGGCGTTTGTGCACAGATTCAGAAAGAGTCAAAGAGTACCAGTGATTTCGGCGATTCAAGCAACGAAGTTGTTGCGTAAGGCAGGGAACCAAGCCTTTCTAGTATATTTGGAAGGAGAAGAAAAACCAGAACTAACAGTGCAAGACGTGCCCTGAAGGGTTTTCCCGTGAAATGAATCACCAAAACCAAACTGAACCGGATCGATTTATGGATATTGTGCACAATTAAAATCATAACAAGCCCTAGCATGCTCATATGAATTTAATATTGAGATTTGTGGATTTAGGGTTTACCGTAACTCCGTCGAGTCTGATCCGATCTTTTGCGTTTGAATTCCAAACTTCAATTCAACCACGCAATTTTATTTTGTCTGCGGAAACAGAAATTAGAATACTAATTTCTAGTGAAAATCAAAAAGAAAAAGAGAAGAAGAAAAGAAAATCTTGTTCTCGAGATTAGATCTTCAGATTTGTATCCCGGTGTTGATCAGATCTACTACTGGTGAGGACTCCGTAGATCTGTGGCTTGAGCAGGACTAGAATTCGAAAATTCTCCTCCTTCCTTCTCAGATCGGCGCCCACTCTCTCTCTCTCTCTAGGTTTAGGGTTTTTCAACTCTGTTCCAACTTATGAGAGAGAGCTGTCTATTTATAGACCTAGGGTTGCAAACCCTAATGGGCTTCTGGCTCAATTCAGCACACTTTCCTTGGGCCAGACCTGGGACCTAATGCAAATAATAAAGTGGGCCTATAAATTAATTAATTCTCATGTCCACAACCCAGGACACAATTAATTAATTAATATTAATTCTTTTTCACCACAGAATTAATACTGACCTACCCCTTTATTACCACGTTATGAGAATGGGCTGCATAAATTGAGAATCCCCATATTTAAGGTTACCGGACATCCATTAATTAATTGGAGCCTCTGACAAGCTCTAACTACAATTAATTCATACCTTATTATTCCTGAGTAGTACCACTCAAACCTTATCACTCGTGCCTGAAATTAATCAGCCTGCAGGACTTTGGCACGATGAATGTTATTGAGCTCCTCAGGGAATGTCCTCATCCTATTACTCGGATATGGTTACCTAAACCCAGTCTCAGGCGGTACTACATGAATTGTTGTTACCCAAGATGCGGATATACGAGCACATTACTTAGACTCTCCACCATGGCAAGTCAAAGCAACAGTCAACCCGTGCAAACCCCTGAACCTTCGTTAGGGTTTGGACTCAATCAATATAACGAGATCTTGTATTCACAGATGTCAGACAGATGAATACATCTCACTGCGGTCCATCAATACGCCACCTCTGCGTACCAGCATGTCAAGTAACCAAGACAGACTACTTATTCCGACAATGTCGCAGCCATCCGGACAGACGTATCCTCATACGCTGTCTCGGCTGTGATCAGGTTTATGTCTCACTAGGTCAAGTGATCATACTATCTTCTGCGATCTACAACACGCCGTATGATCGTCCCTATCGGTGAGACAAGAGGATACCATTGTTCATACATGTAAGATTGTTAACAAATAGGAGAAATAAACCGTTGTATACTCATTATAATAAATGCTTTTAGTATACAAAACCCATCAATCTCCCACTTATACTCAAAGCATAACTAAGCTATTACAGAGTATACAGTCCGTCTATCTAGTCTGCTGTCTTTTTAACCACTATCAGTGGTCTGCATCCACCTCAGACCCAGCTCACGAATATGTCTTTCGTAAACTTTCTGCGGCAAGCTCTTTGTAAATGGATCAGCAAGATTGTCAGCAGTGTCAATCTTCTTAATCAGCACATCGCCCCTCGATACGATTTCTCGTATGATATGGTACTTTCTCGCTATGTGTTTGCTTGCCACTGCACCAGAGTTATCACAATAAATTGTGATGCTCCTTGGCAAACTCGGGATCACGCCCAACTCTAAAAGGTAGTTCCGGAGCCACACCCCCTCTTTCGAGGCATCGGAGGCGGCGACATATTCCGCCTCCATGGTGGAGTCAGCAATGCATTTCTGCTTTGAGCTCCTCCAAGATATAGCTCCACCTCCCAGGGTAAACACATATCCTGAGGTCGATTTCTTCTCATCCTGGTCTCCTTGGAAATCCGAGTCTGTATAACCCACAGGGCACAAATCCTTACTTTGATAAACTAGGCAGAAAATCCTAGTTCTTTTCAAATACTTGAGGATGTGCTTTACAGCAGTCCAGTGCGCCTGTCCAAGGTTAGACTGATATCTTGCTACCATGCCAACGGCATAACAAATATCTGGCCTGGTACACAACATCGCATACATGAGGCTACCCACAGCCGAAGCATATGGTACAAGACTCATCTCATCTTTCTCCCGTTGTGTCTGAGGACACTGCCCATTAGAAAGATGAACGCCATGTCTGAAAGGTAGCATGCCTTTCTTGGCGAGTTGTATGCTGAACCGGGCAATCACAATATCCACATAGGATGCCTGGGATAAGCTCAACATTCTTCTCTTACGATCTCGTAAGACCTTAATCCCAAGAATGTAGCCAGCTTCTCCCAAATCCTTCATTTGGAACTGTTCGGATAACCAAGCCTTGATTTTCGACATCACTCCCTCGTTGTTTCCAAATAGGAGTATGTCATAAACGTAAAGTGCAAGGAAGACCACGCTCCCACTGACACAAAGTCGGTAAACACAACTTTTGTTTTCCAACTATGTAAATCCATAGGATTTAATCACATCGTTGAAACATAAGTTCCACGACCTTGAAACTTGCTTAAGTCCATACAAGGACTTCCTAAGCTTCCAGACAAGATGTTCTTCGCCCTTGATTATGTAACCCTCGGGTTGCTGCATATAGATGTCCATACCTTCTTCAAGGTAACCGTTTAGAAAAGCGGTTTTGACATCCATCTGCCAGATCTCGAGGTCCATATGCGCAGCTATGGCAAGGAGTATCCGGATGGATTTGAGCATGGCTACGGGTGAAAAGGTTTCGTCATAGTTGTAGGGTTTTTCCGTGAACCGAATCACCAAAACCAAACTGAACCGGATCGATCTATGGATATTGCTCATAATTAAAATTCTCAAAACCCTAGCATGCTCCTATGAATTTAATACGAAGAATTGTGGATTTAGGGTTTACCGTAACTCCATCGAGTCTGAACCGATCTTTCGCATTTGAATTCCAAATCCCAATTCAACCACGCGATCCGATTTAATCTGCGAAAACAGAAATTAGAACCCTAATTTCTTAGATTAAAATCGAAACAGAAAGAGAAGGAAGAAAGAAATATGTTCTCCATATTAGATCTTTAGGGCTGTGTCCCGGTGCTGATCAGATCTACTACTGGTGAGGACTACGTAGATCTGTGGCTTCAGCAGGACCGGCGCCCCTATGAATTTCTACAGGATCGGCGCCCCTCTCTCTCTCTCCTTAGGTTTTCAACTGATTTGAATCTTATGAAAGTGGCTAGGGTTTCAGAGAGTGAGAGGTCTATTTATAGACCTAGGGTTATAAAACCCTAGTGGGCTCCTGGGCTCAATTCAGCACACTTATTGGGCCAGACCTGGGACCGAATGCAAATAATAAAGTGGGCCTATAAATTAATTAATACCCATGTCCACAACCCAGGACACAATCAATTAATTAATTAATATTAATTCTTTTTCACCACATAATTAATACTGACCTACCCCTTTATTACCACGTTATGAGAACGGGTTGCATTAATTGAGAATCCCCATATTTAAGGTTACCGGACATCCATTAATTAATCGGAGCCTTTGACAAGCTCTAACTAAAATTAATTAATATCTTATAATTCCTGAGTAATACCACTCAAACCTTATCACTCGTGCCTGAACTTAATCAGCCTGCAGGACTTTGGCACGATGAATGTTATTGAGCTCCTCAGGGAATGTCCCCATCCTATTACTCGGATATGGTTACCTAAGTTCAGTCTCAGGTGGTACTACACGAACTGTTGTTACCCAAGATGTGGATATATGAGCACGTTACTTAGGCTCTCCACCATGGCAAGTCAAAGCAACAGTCAACCCGTGCAAACCCCTGAACCTTCGTTAGGGTTTGGACTCAATCAATATAACGAGATCTTGTATTCGCTGATGTCAGACATACGAATACATCTCACTGCGGTCCATCAATACGCCACCTCTGCGTACCAGCATGTCAAGTAACCAAGACAGACTACTTATTCCGACAATGCCGCAGCCATCCGGACAGACATATCCTCATACGCTATCTCGGCTGTGATCAGGTTTATGTCTCACTAGGTCAAGTGATCATACTGTCTTCTGCGATCTTCAACACGCCGTATGATCGTCCCTATCGGTGAGATAAGAGGATACCATTGTTCATACATGTAAGATTGTTAACAGATAGGAGAAATAAACTGTTGTATACTCATTGTAATAAATGCTTTCAGTATACAAAACCCATCAATCTCCCACTTATACTCAAAACATAACTAAGCTATTACAAAGTATACAGTCCGTCTATCTAGTCTGCTGTCACTTTAACCACTATCAGTGGTCGGCATCCACCTCAGACCTAGCTCACGAATATGTCTTTCGTAAACTTTCTGCGGCAAGCTCTTTGTAAACGGATCAGCAAGATTGTCAGCAGTGTCAATCTTCTTAATGAGCACATCACCCCTCGATACGATTTCTCGTATGATATGGTACTTTCTCTCTATGTGTTTGCTTGCCCTGTGAGACCGCGGTTCCTTTGAGTTAGCCACCGCATCAGAGTTATCACAATAAATTGTGATGCTCCTCGGCAAACTCGGGATCACGCCCAACTCTAAAAGGTAGTTCCAGAGCCACACCCCCTCTTTCGAGGCGTCGGAGGCGGCGACATATTCCGCCTCCATGGTGGAGTCAGCAATGCATTTCTACTTTGAGCTCCTCCAAGATATAGCTCCACCTCCCAGGGTAAACACATATCCTGAGGTCGTTTCTTCTAATCCTGGTCACCTTGGAAATCCGAGTCTGTATAACCCACAGGGCACAAATCCTCACTTTGATAAACTTGGCAGAAATTCCTAGTTCTTTTCAAATACTTGAGGATGTGCTTTACAGCAGTCCAGTGCACCTGTCCAGGGTTAGACTGATATCTTGCTACCATGCCAACGGCATAACAGATATCTGGCCTGGTACACAGCATCGCATACATGAGACTACCCACAGCCGAAGCATATGGTACAAGACTCATCTCGTCTTTCTCCCGTTGTGTCTGAGGACACTGCCCACTAGAAAGACGAATGCCATGTCTGAAAGGTAGCAAGCCTTTCTTGGCGAGTTGCATGCTGAACCGGGCTATCACAGTATCCACATAGGTTGCCTGGGATAAGCTCAACATTTTTCTCTTACGATCTCGTAAGACCTTAATACCAAAAATGTAGCCAGCTTCTCCTAGATCCTTCATTTGGAACTGTTCGGATAACCAAACTTTGATTTCGAACATCACTCCCTCGTTGTTTCCAAATAGGAGTATGTCATCAACGTATAGTGCAAGGAAGACCACACTCCCACTGACACAAAGTCGGTAAACACAACTTTCGTTTTCCAACTGTGCAAATCCATAGGATTTAATCACATCATTGAAACGTAAGTTCCTCGACCTTGAAGCTTGCTTAAGTCCATACAAGGACTTTCTAAGCTTCCAGACAAGATGTTGTTCGCCCTTGCTTATGTAACCCTCGGGTTGCTGCATATAGATGTCTCTACCTTCTTCAAGGTAACCGTTCAGAAAAGCGGTTTTGACATCCATCTGCCAGATCTCGAGGTCCATATGTGCAGCTATGGCAAGGAGTATCCGGATGGATTTGAGCATGGTTACGGGTGAAAAGGTTTCGTCATAGTTAATGCCCTCTTTCTGACTATAACCCTTTGCCACCAGCCTGGCTTTAAAACCCGTGATCTTTCCATCCGCCCCTTTCTTTCTTTTGTATACCCATTTGCACCCTATGGCCCTAAAGCCATCCGGAAAATCAGTTTTCTGGTATACATCCATAGCAGTTATGGATTCTATTTCAGAATCCATGGCGACACGCCATTTGGCAACATCCTTGTCCTGCACTGCCTCTTCGTAAGTCAGTGGGTCAGAGTCCTCATGTCCGTCTTCCAGGCTCAAGTCCGAAGACTCACCCACGAACATGTACCTTTCTGACTGGAAGATAACTCTCCCGCTACGACGAGGCATCGGTGCCGTGTCAGTAGTAGGTGCAGTGACTTGTGGTCCTGCACCTTGCACTGAAGAACGTGTCTGTGGTGCTGTACCTCTCACAGGTGCACCCACATCTACACGTTCCCCTTCCCTTGGAATTGCATTCTCGTTCTCAATTTCTTGAAGAACGATATCACTCCTTGACATGTGATTACTCACATAATCGTCCTCCAAGAATCTAGCGTTGGTGCTAACAAAGACCCTTTGACTCTCAGGACAGTAAAAGTAACCACCTTTCGTTTGCCTGGGATACCTTATGAACAACATTACTTTTGACCTGCTTTCTAACTTATCAGGTTCCTTCGACAGTACGTGTGCCGGACAGCCCCATACTCTAAACTTGCACAAACTAGGTTTGCGACCAAGGAAGAGCACAGAAGGTGTCTTAGGAACTGATTTAGAAGGCACCACATTAAGCACGTAAGCTGCTGTCTCCAATGCGTAGCCCCAAAACGAAATTGGTAAGTTTGCGTAACTCATCATTGATCTTACCATCTCTAGAAGAGTCCTATTTCTTCTTTCAGCTACACCGTTTAGCTGGGGAGTACCCGGTGCTCCACTGGGATGTAATCCCATTTTCTGACAAATATTGCAGGAACTCGTTACCGAGGTATTCGCCACCGCGGTCAGATCGCAGCGACTTGATAGATTTCCCGACCTTCTTTTCTACCTCAGCCTTGAACTCTTTGAATTTCTCAAAGCATTCAGACTTGTAGCGAAGCAGGTAAACGTATCCGTACCTTGAGTAATCGTCAATGAAAGTGACAAAGTACTCGTACCCTCCACGAGCCTGTGTGGACATCGGTCCACATAAGTCGGAATGGATCAATTCCAACACTTCTTCTGCTCGAGACTGACTAGCCTTGAAAGGCCTAGTTGACATCTTGCCCTCGATGCAGGATTCGCAGACTTGATACGGTACAGCCCGGACTAGGTCCAATGTACCGTCATCTGCAAGTCTCTGAATCCGCTTCAAGCTGATGTGACCCAGTCTCAAGTGCCAGAGATATGCAAGATCCTCATCAGAAGAAGTAAGTATTCTCTTCCTAGGATTATCAATTAAGGATGAATTACATGCAATACTTAAGGACAGATTTGATCAAAGCAACATAGAGATTGTAAATCAACATACCATAATGGACAACATTGTTATTACCAATGATAAAATCATAAATAACAAATATCCATAAAAGTTGATGAAATTTGTCCTGCCGATAAACCACGGCCCACAAATAAATTCTCAAATGTACTTTAATTCATAAAAAAAACATAAGGAAAAGAAAACTCCATGAAGCTCCGTCATAAAACGTTGCCTTCATCCAGTTTGGTATCTTCTTGCCATCACTCACCAGCCTTGTCGGCACGGTCCCCTGCAAAGTACAACAACATGATCAACAAGTTAGTGCTTACAGCTCTAGAAGAGCAACAACTAACTCTAATCATGCTTACAGTTATACATGCAAAATGGCATACCTTGTCTAGCTTTGTTGGCTTGACAATCTTTTCTCCAGTGTCCTTTCTTACCACACCTGAAGCACTTGTCCCTTTCAGTCGCCACCTTAGGCTTTTTCCCAGCCCCACCATCCTTCACAGGTGTCTTCTTGGCCCACTTCTTAATCCCTTTCTTCCGCTTCATGCTTTTCGGTACAGCAGAGAGATTACCAGAAGTGGCCAAGGCAACCTTCTGAGGGTTCATGATCGATTCAGCTGCCATCAAGTCATTGAGTAACTCGTTAAGAGTATACTCCTTCTTGTTCATGACAACATTCAGTCTAAAACTCTCAAAGGACTTGGGTAGAGAGTTCAGTATGATATCGACCTTAGCCTCAGCGTCGATACCTCCACCATGCACAGTCAGTTCATCTATGAGGTGAGTCATGGTAACTACGTGCTCTCTCACTGAGGTGCCATCAGTCATTTTCTTACTCACGATTTCTTTCATGAGATTGAACCTGACAGCTCTATCAGTTTCCCCATAGGTCGCCGTTAGACTTAACATGATGTCATAGGCATCCCTATGGTGCTGATGTTGCTGTTGCAAGACTTTCGACATAGTGGTCATCATAAAGCACTTGACTACATTGTTCGATTTCTCCCACTTGTTATAATAGTCTACTTTCTCTTGAGAGGACTCAGCAGTTGGCACTATGGGACGAAGTACTTGCAGAACGAACATATGTTCTTCTGGAATCAGGAGGTATTCAAGATTGCGTTTCCATTCCAGGAAGTTTGGACCAGTTAGAGTGTTTTGTGCGAGAATGTTGATCACATTAGACATAGACATATCTGAGACAATAAAGAATCTTAAATAAGAACATACATGTTGAACTTCGAAAACAAATGCATTGAAAACCTTTTAATAAATCAAATACAAATGTTTTCCACTAATTGCCCAAGAGTTCCCACCGCAAGCTACACTCGTAGACGTTTACGATTTCACTATCATGTCAGGATGCTTTTGACACTAGAAATTAATAATTAGTGAAAACCTTAGACCAAGCCATCTCTCAAGAACAGGGATGCAATTCTTACATTATATTCTAAGACGCTTGTAAGCAATTAACCACAAATTTAACTCCGGCCAAAAGAGACAGTTTAGCATGGCACGTAACCATACCGCACAGCCCTTAAAGCTTTTGTTATCTATAATTTAAATCAATCCTAGAATACTTGTGAAAGAGGTCTACGCAAACTACACTCGTAGACGTTTACGCAAAGCCCTCCCACTATTCACATGATTTAAATTGTTTGTCTATAAATCCCAACAACTGCACCCATGCACCTCCGGGAACTAGCAAGCTACACTCGTAGACGTTTAC
>JAPKLW010001287.1:104939-143809 GCA_026898455.1 Plectranthus barbatus
TAGGGTTTGGACTCAATCAATATAACGAGATCTTGTATTCGCTGATGTCAGACATACGAATACATCTCACTGCGGTCCATCAATACGCCACCTCTGCGTACCAGCATGTCAAGTAACCAAGACAGACTACTTATTCCGACAATGCCGCAGCCATCCGGACAGACGTATCCTCATACGCTGTCTCGGCTGTGATCAGGTTTATGTCTCACTAGGTCAAGTGATCATACTGTCTTCTGCGATCTACAACACGCCGTATGATCGTCCCTATCGGTGAGACAAGAGGATACCATTGTTCATACATGTAAGATTGTTAACAGATAGGAGAAATAAACTGTTGTATACTCATTGTAATAAATGCTTTCAGTATACAAAACCCATCAATCTCCCACTTATACTCAAAACATAACTAAGCTATTACAAAGTATACAGTCCGTCTATCTAGTCTGCTGTCACTTTAACCACTATCAGTGGTCGGCATCCACCTCAGACCTAGCTCACGAATATGTCTTTCGTAAACTTTCTGCGGCAAGCTCTTTGTAAACGGATCAGCAAGATTGTCAGCAGTGTCAATCTTCTTAATGAGCACATCACCCCTCGATACGATTTCTCGTATGATATGGTACTTTCTCTCTATGTGTTTGCTTGCCCTGTGAGACCGCGGTTCCTTTGAGTTAGCCACCGCATCAGAGTTATCACAATAAATTGTGATGCTCCTCGGCAAACTCGGGATCACGCCCAACTCTAAAAGGTAGTTCCAGAGCCACACCCCCTCTTTCGAGGCGTCGGAGGCGGCGACATATTCCGCCTCCATGGTGGAGTCAGCAATGCATTTCTACTTTGAGCTCCTCCAAGATATAGCTCCACCTCCCAGGGTAAACACATATCCTGAGGTCGTTTCTTCTAATCCTGGTCACCTTGGAAATCCGAGTCTGTATAACCCACAGGGCACAAATCCTCACTTTGATAAACTTGGCAGAAATTCCTAGTTCTTTTCAAATACTTGAGGATGTGCTTTACAGCAGTCCAGTGCACCTGTCCAGGGTTAGACTGATATCTTGCTACCATGCCAACGGCATAACAGATATCTGGCCTGGTACACAGCATCGCATACATGAGACTACCCACAGCCGAAGCATATGGTACAAGACTCATCTCGTCTTTCTCCCGTTGTGTCTGAGGACACTGCCCACTAGAAAGACGAATGCCATGTCTGAAAGGTAGCAAGCCTTTCTTGGCGAGTTGCATGCTGAACCGGGCTATCACAGTATCCACATAGGTTGCCTGGGATAAGCTCAACATTTTTCTCTTACGATCTCGTAAGACCTTAATACCAAAAATGTAGCCAGCTTCTCCTAGATCCTTCATTTGGAACTGTTCGGATAACCAAACTTTGATTTCGAACATCACTCCCTCGTTGTTTCCAAATAGGAGTATGTCATCAACGTATAGTGCAAGGAAGACCACACTCCCACTGACACAAAGTCGGTAAACACAACTTTCGTTTTCCAACTGTGCAAATCCATAGGATTTAATCACATCATTGAAACGTAAGTTCCTCGACCTTGAAGCTTGCTTAAGTCCATACAAGGACTTTCTAAGCTTCCAGACAAGATGTTGTTCGCCCTTGCTTATGTAACCCTCGGGTTGCTGCATATAGATGTCTCTACCTTCTTCAAGGTAACCGTTCAGAAAAGCGGTTTTGACATCCATCTGCCAGATCTCGAGGTCCATATGTGCAGCTATGGCAAGGAGTATCCGGATGGATTTGAGCATGGTTACGGGTGAAAAGGTTTCGTCATAGTTAATGCCCTCTTTCTGACTATAACCCTTTGCCACCAGCCTGGCTTTAAAACCCGTGATCTTTCCATCCGCCCCTTTCTTTCTTTTGTATACCCATTTGCACCCTATGGCCCTAAAGCCATCCGGAAAATCAGTTTTCTGGTATACATCCATAGCAGTTATGGATTCTATTTCAGAATCCATGGCGACACGCCATTTGGCAACATCCTTGTCCTGCACTGCCTCTTCGTAAGTCAGTGGGTCAGAGTCCTCATGTCCGTCTTCCAGGCTCAAGTCCGAAGACTCACCCACGAACATGTACCTTTCTGACTGGAAGATAACTCTCCCGCTACGACGAGGCATCGGTGCCGTGTCAGTAGTAGGTGCAGTGACTTGTGGTCCTGCACCTTGCACTGAAGAACGTGTCTGTGGTGCTGTACCTCTCACAGGAGCACCCACATCTACACGTTCCCCTTCCCTTGGAATTGCATTCTCGTTCTCAATTTCTTGAAGAACGATATCACTCCTTGACATGTGATTACTCACATAATCGTCCTCCAAGAATCTAGCGTTGGTGCTAACAAAGACCCTTTGACTCTCAGGACAGTAAAAGTAACCACCTTTCGTTTGCCTGGGATACCTTATGAACAACATTACTTTTGACCTGCTTTCTAACTTATCAGGTTCCTTCGACAGTACGTGTGCCGGACAGCCCCATACTCTAAACTTGCACAAACTAGGTTTGCGACCAAGGAAGAGCACAGAAGGTGTCTTAGGAACTGATTTAGAAGGCACCACATTAAGCACGTAAGCTGCTGTCTCCAATGCGTAGCCCCAAAACGAAATTGGTAAGTTTGCGTAACTCATCATTGATCTTACCATCTCTAGAAGAGTCCTATTTCTTCTTTCAGCTACACCGTTTAGCTGGGGAGTACCCGGTGCTCCACTGGGATGTAATCCCATTTTCTGACAAATATTGCAGGAACTCGTTACCGAGGTATTCGCCACCGCGGTCAGATCGCAGCGACTTGATAGATTTCCCGACCTTCTTTTCTACCTCAGCCTTGAACTCTTTGAATTTCTCAAAGCATTCAGACTTGTAGCGAAGCAGGTAAACGTATCCGTACCTTGAGTAATCGTCAATGAAAGTGACAAAGTACTCGTACCCTCCACGAGCCTGTGTGGACATCGGTCCACATAAGTCGGAATGGATCAATTCCAACACTTCTTCTGCTCGAGACTGACTAGCCTTGAAAGGCCTAGTTGACATCTTGCCCTCGATGCAGGATTCGCAGACTTGATACGGTACAGCCCGGACTAGGTCCAATGTACCGTCATCTGCAAGTCTCTGAATCCGCTTCAAGCTGATGTGACCCAGTCTCAAGTGCCAGAGATATGCAAGATCCTCATCAGAAGAAGTAAGTATTCTCTTCCTAGGATTATCAATTAAGGATGAATTACATGCAATACTTAAGGACAGATTTGATCAAAGCAACATAGAGATTGTAAATCAACATACCATAATGGACAACATTGTTATTACCAATGATAAAATCATAAATAACAAATATCCATAAAAGTTGATGAAATTTGTCCTGCCGATAAACCACGGCCCACAAATAAATTCTCAAATGTACTTTAATTCATAAAAAAAACATAAGGAAAAGAAAACTCCATGAAGCTCCGTCATAAAACGTTGCCTTCATCCAGTTTGGTATCTTCTTGCCATCACTCACCAGCCTTGTCGGCACGGTCCCCTGCAAAGTACAACAACATGATCAACAAGTTAGTGCTTACAGCTCTAGAAGAGCAACAACTAACTCTAATCATGCTTACAGTTATACATGCAAAATGGCATACCTTGTCTAGCTTTGTTGGCTTGACAATCTTTTCTCCAGTGTCCTTTCTTACCACACCTGAAGCACTTGTCCCTTTCAGTCGCCACCTTAGGCTTTTTCCCAGCCCCACCATCCTTCACAGGTGTCTTCTTGGCCCACTTCTTAATCCCTTTCTTCCGCTTCATGCTTTTCGGTACAGCAGAGAGATTACCAGAAGTGGCCAAGGCAACCTTCTGAGGGTTCATGATCGATTCAGCTGCCATCAAGTCATTGAGTAACTCGTTAAGAGTATACTCCTTCTTGTTCATGACAACATTCAGTCTAAAACTCTCAAAGGACTTGGGTAGAGAGTTCAGTATGATATCGACCTTAGCCTCAGCGTCGATACCTCCACCATGCACAGTCAGTTCATCTATGAGGTGAGTCATGGTAACTACGTGCTCTCTCACTGAGGTGCCATCAGTCATTTTCTTACTCACGATTTCTTTCATGAGATTGAACCTGACAGCTCTATCAGTTTCCCCATAGGTCGCCGTTAGACTTAACATGATGTCATAGGCATCCCTATGGTGCTGATGTTGCTGTTGCAAGACTTTCGACATAGTGGTCATCATAAAGCACTTGACTACATTGTTCGATTTCTCCCACTTGTTATAATAGTCTACTTTCTCTTGAGAGGACTCAGCAGTTGGCACTATGGGACGAAGTACTTGCAGAACGAACATATGTTCTTCTGGAATCAGGAGGTATTCAAGATTGCGTTTCCATTCCAGGAAGTTTGGACCAGTTAGAGTGTTTTGTGCGAGAATGTTGATCACATTAGACATAGACATATCTGAGACAATAAAGAATCTTAAATAAGAACATACATGTTGAACTTCGAAAACAAATGCATTGAAAACCTTTTAATAAATCAAATACAAATGTTTTCCACTAATTGCCCAAGAGTTCCCACCGCAAGCTACACTCGTAGACGTTTACGATTTCACTATCATGTCAGGATGCTTTTGACACTAGAAATTAATAATTAGTGAAAACCTTAGACCAAGCCATCTCTCAAGAACAGGGATGCAATTCTTACATTATATTCTAAGACGCTTGTAAGCAATTAACCACAAATTTAACTCCGGCCAAAAGAGACAGTTTAGCATGGCACGTAACCATACCGCACAGCCCTTAAAGCTTTTGTTATCTATAATTTAAATCAATCCTAGAATACTTGTGAAAGAGGTCTACGCAAACTACACTCGTAGACGTTTACGCAAAGCCCTCCCACTATTCACATGATTTAAATTGTTTGTCTATAAATCCCAACAACTGCACCCATGCACCTCCGGGAACTAGCAAGCTACACTCGTAGACGTTTACTAGAACGAGAGATACACTTACAGCCTAGGACCGCTTCGTGGAGGTCTATTGATTTTAATTAAAAAATATGCTTAGTATTTTTCTTTTAAAAGGTTTCTATATGCGCACACATAATTTCCTTTTGTCATTATACTTTCCAAATTTTTGCATGTAATTAAACAAGCCCAAAAATTCCCAAAATATAATCCAACAAAATAAATTAATCACATAAGCATGCTTGAAAAGCTGTAAATAATAAAAGCGATAAAACATATTTTTCCTATTATCTACACATGCTTAATTGCGCACATTAATAAATCACATATCATACGAGGACAATTAAGGCAAACAAAAATTCCTCGTGGCTCCAAAAATAGAAAATGAAATCTATCTATTACAAATTTGAATTTTGAATTAAATTGGATAAATCCAAATCTTTTCAAATCTTCCAAATCTTCAAGGGCCTTCAAATCTGGATACACCAAATCTTTGGATTTTTAGGCCTTTGTGATCTGATGATTTGCCCTAACCCTAATGCAAACCCTAGGGTTTACACAGGATTGTGCAAATCACCAAAACACGAGCCACCGCCGCAGGGACAGCAGCCGCCGACGACAGCCGCCGCCGCCGCCCCGCAGCCGACCGCCGACCGCAGCCAGCAGGCCACGCGCACGCGCGCCACCGTGTGCTGTTGCGCCGCCCACGCCGTTGCCGGCCACCGCCCGCGCGCGCTGCTCGCGTTGCCGTGCCGCCCTGCGCCGCCGCGCCTCCTGCGCGCGCCATCCAATTACATAATTTGAAAATTACAGAAAATATATTCTATTACAATTTTCAAATCTGCACTAATCACGAATTTTCTCGTGATTTTACAAAAACAATTCAGCCCTACACGGATAAACCACCGCGGGCTGAATCAACGGGTTGCCACGAGGAATAAAATCCAAACATCCACAAAACAATAAATTCATACATGCATATCGAATTTAATTATGAACAACAGAGCCATAAATCAAGAACCTGGCTCTGATACCAATTGTAGGGTTTTTCCGTGAACCGAATCACCAAAACCAAACTGAACTGGATCGATCTATGGATATTGCTCATAATTAAAATTCTTAAAACCCTAGCATGCTCCTATGAATTTAATACGAAGAATTGTGGATTTAGGGTTTACCGTAACTCCGTCGAGTCTGAACCGATCTTTTGCGTTTGAATTCCAAATCCCAATTCAACCACGCGATCCGATTTAATCTGCGGAAACAAAAATTAGAACCCTAATTTCTTAGATTAAAACCGAAACAGAAAGAGAAGGAAGAAAGAAATCTGTTCTCCAGATTAGATCTTCAGGGCTGTGTCCCGGTGCTGATCAGATCTACTACTGGTGAGGACTACGTAGATATGTGGCTTGAGCAGGACCAGAATTCGAAAATTCTCCTCCTTTCTTTCTACAGGATCGGCGCCCTCTCTCTCTCTCCTTAGGGTTTCAACTGATTTGAATCTTATGAAAGTGGCTAGGGTTTCAGAGAGTGAGAGGTCTATTTATAGACCTAGGGTTATAAAACCCTTGTGGGCTCCTGGGCTCAATTCAGCACACTTATTGGGCCAGACCTGGGACCTAATGCAAATAATAAAGTGGGCCTATAAATTAATTAATTCCCATGTCCACAACCCAGGATACAATTAATTAATTAATATTAATTCTTTTTCACCACAGAATTAATACTGACCTACCCCTTTATTACCACGTTATGAGAACGGGTTGCATTAATTGAGAATCCCCATATTTAAGGTTACCGGACATCCATTAATTAATCGGAGCCTCTGACAAGCTCTAACTACAATTAATTAATATCTTATAATTTCTGAGTAGTACCACTCAAACCTTATCACTCGTGCCCGAACTTAATCAGCCTGTAGAACTTTGGCACGATCAATGTTATTGAGCTCCTCAGGGAATGTCCCCATCCTATTACTCGGATATGGTTACCTAAGTTCAGTCTCAATCGGTACTACACGAACTGCTGTTACCCAAGATGCGGATATACGAGCACGTTACTTAGGCTCTCCACCATGGCAAGTCAAAGCAACAGTCAACCCGTGCAAACCCCTGAACCCTCGTTAGGGTTTGGACTCAATCAATATAACGAGATCTTGTATTCGCTGATGTAAGACAGACGAATACATCTCACTGCGGTCCATCAATACGCCACCTCTGCGTACCAGCATGTCAAGTAACCAAGACAGACTACTTATTCCGACAATGCCGCAGCCATCCGAACAGACGTATCCTCATACGCTATCTCGGCTGTGATCAGGTTTATGTCTCACTAGGTCAAGTGATAATACTGTCTTCTGCGATCTACAACACGCCGTATGATCGTCCCTATCGGTGAGACAAGAGGATACCATTTTTCATACATGTAAGATTTTTAACAGATAGGAGAAATAAACCGTTGTATACTCATTGTAATAAATGCTTTCAGTATACAAAACCCATCAATAGTCAATGCCCTCTTTCTGATTAAAACCCTTTGCCACCAGCCTGGCTTTAAAAGCCGTGATCTTTCCATCCGCCCCTTTCTTTCTTTAGTATACCAGTTTCACCCTATGGCCCTAAAGTCATCCGACAAATCAGTTTTCTGGTATACATCCATAGCAGTTACGGATTCTATTTCAGAATCCATGGGGACACGCCATTTGGCAACATTCTTGTCCTGCACTGCCTCTTCGTAAGTCAGTGGGTCAGAGTCCTCATGTCCGTCTTCCGGGCTCAAGTCCGAAGACTCACCCACGAACATGTATCTTTCCGACTAGAAAATAACTCTCCCACTACGACGAGGCATCGGTGCCATGTCAGTAGTAGGTGCAGTGACTTGTGGTCCTGCACCTTGCTCTGAAGAACGTGTATGTGGTGTTGTACCTCTCACAGGTGCACCCACATCTACATGTTCCCCTTCCCTTGGAATTTCATTCTCGTTCTCAATTTCTTGAAGAACAATATCACTCCTTGACCTGTGATTACTCACATACTCGTCCTCCAAGAATCTAGCGTTGGTGCTAACAACGACTCTTTGACTCTCAGGACAGTAAAAGTAACCACCTTTCGTTTGCCTGGGATACCCTATGAACAACATTACTTTTGACGTGCTTTCTAACTTATCAGGTTCCTTCGACAGTACGTGTGCCGGACAGCCCCATACTCTAAACTTGCACATAAAGAAAAGAAAACTCCATGAAGCTCCGTCATAAAACTTTGCCTTCATCCAGTTTGGTATCTTCTTGCCATCACTCACCAGCCTTGTCGGCACGGTCCCCTGCAAAGTACAACAACATGATCAACAAGTCAGTACTTACAGCTCTAGCAGAACAACAACGGACTCTAATCATGCTTACAGTTATACATGCAAATGGCATACCTTGTCTAGCTTTGTTGGCTTGACAATCTTTCCTCCAATGTCCTTTCTTACCACACCTGAAGCACCTGTCCCTGTCAGTCGCCACCTTAGGCTTTTTCCCAGCCCCACCATCCTTCACAGGTGTCTTCTTGGCCCACTTCTTAATCCCTTTCTTCCGCTTCATACTTTTCGGTACAGCAGATAGATTACCAGAAGTGGCCAAGGCAACCTTCTGAGGGTTCATGATCGATTCTGCTGCCATCAAGTCATTGAGCAACTCGGTAAGAGTATACTCTTTCTTGTTCATGACAACATTCAGCCTAAAACTCTCAAAGGACTTGGGTAGAGAGTTCAGTATGATATCGACCTTAGCCTCAGCGTCGATACCTCCACCATGCACAGTTAGTTCATCCACGAGGTGAGTCATGGTAACTACGTGCTCTCTCACTGAGGTGCCATCAGTCATTTTCTTACTCACGATTTCCCTTATGAGATTGAACCTGACGGCTCTATCAGTTTCCCCATAGTTTGCCTCCAGACTCGTCATGATGTCATAGGCATCCCTATGGTGCTGATGTTGCTGCTGCAAGATTTTTGACATAGTGGTCATCATGTAGGACTTGACTACATTGTTCGATTTCTCCCACTTGTTATAAAAGTCTATATCCATTTGACTGGATTCAGCAGTTGGCACTTCGGGACGAAGTACTTGCAGAACGAACATATGTTCTTCTGCAATCAGGAGGTACTCGAGATTGCGCTTCCATTCCAGGAAGTTCGGACCAGTTAGAGTGTCTTGTGCGAGAATATTGATGACATTAGACATAGACATATCTGAAACAATAAAGAATCTTAAATAAGAACATACATGTAGAACTTCGAGAACAAATGCATTGAAAACCTTTTAATAAATCAAATACAAATGTTTTCCACTAATTGCCCAAGAGTTCCCACCGCAAGCTACACTCGTAGACGTTTACGATGTCACCCTCAACCAGAACTGCGGGTTTTAAGCCCCAATCCATTTAA
The DNA here is from genome assembly GCA_026898455.1 of Plectranthus barbatus. Lineage (NCBI taxonomy): Eukaryota > Viridiplantae > Streptophyta > Magnoliopsida > Lamiales > Lamiaceae > Plectranthus > Plectranthus barbatus. Next base: position 114,328 of record JAPKLW010001287.1, read on the forward strand.
TTTCACTACCATGTCAGGAAGCTTTTGACACTAGAAATTAATAATTAGTGAAAACCTTAGACCAAGCAATCTCTCAAGAACAGGGATGCAATTCTTGCATTATATTCTAAGATGCTTCTAAGCAATTAACCACAAATTTAACTCTGGCCAAAAGAGACAGTTTAGCATGGCACGTAACCATACCGCACAGCCCTTAAAGCTTTTGTTATCTATAATTTAAATCAATCCTAGAATACTTGTGAAAGAGATCTACGCAAGCTACACTCGTAGATGTTTACGCAAAACCCTCCCACTATTCACACGATTTAAATTGTTTATCTAGAAATCCCAACAACCGTACCCATGCACCTCTAGGAACTAGCAAGCTACACTCGTAGACGTTTCCTAGAACGAGAGATACACTTACAACCTAGGACTGCTTTGTGGAGGTCTATTGATTTTAATTAAAAAATCTGCTTAGTATTTTTCTTTTAAAAGGTTTTTTTATCCGCACACACAATTTCTTTGTCATTATATTTCCCAAATTTTTGCATGTAATAATACAAGCCCAAAAATTCCCAAAATATAATCCAACAAGAAATTAATCACATAAGCATGCTTGGAAAGTTGTAAATAATAAAAGCGATAAATCATGATTTTCCTATTATCTACACATGCTTAATTGCGCACATAAATAAATCACATATCATACGAGGATAATTAAGACAAACAAAAAATTCCTCGTGGCCCCAAAAAAAATAGAAAAAATATCTATCTATTAGAATTTGAAATTGAATCTAATTTTGGATAAATCCAAATATTTTCAAATCTTCCAAATCTTCAAGGGCCTCCAAAAATAATCCACCAAATCTTTTTGGGATTTAGGCCTTTGTGATCTGATGATTTGCCCTAACCCTAATGCAAACCCTAGGGTTTACATAGGATTGCACAAACCACCAAAACACGAGCCACCGCGATGGGACAGCAGCAGCCGACGACAGTCACAGCCGCTGCCGACCGCCGCCCGCCGCCGCCATCCAGTCCCCACGCCCAGCCCGCCGCGCGCGGAGCCCGCGCGCCGTGCCCGCGCCGCTGCCTACGCCCGCCGTCGTGCTCCGCCGACCCTGCGTCGGCTCCGTCTTTGTTCTTCGACTTCGACCCGTGCAATTACATAATTTGAAAAATACAGAACAATCTATTCTATTACAATTTTCAAATCTACACTAATCACAGATTTTCTCGTGATTTTACAAAATTAATTCAGCCCTACACGGATAAACCACCGCGGGCTGAATTACACGGGTTGCCACGAGGAACAAAAATCAACATCCACAAAATAATAAAGTCATACATGCATATTGAATTTAATTATGAACAATAGAGCATTAAATCAGGAACCTCGCTATGATACCAATTGTAGGGTTTTCCCGTGAACCGAATCACCAAAACCAAACTGAAGAGGATCGATTTATGGATATTGTGTACAATTAAAATCATAACAAGCCCTAGCATGCTCCTATGAATTTAATACTGAGATTTGTGGATTTAGGGTTTACCGTAACTCCGTCGAGTCTGATCCGATCTTTTGAGTTTGAATTCCAAACTTCAATTCAACCACGCAATTCGATTTTGTCTGTGGAAACAAAAATTAGAATACTAGAAAATCAAAAGGAAAAAGAGAAGAAGAAAAGAAAATCTTGTTCTCCAGATTAGATCTTCAGATTTGTATCCCGGTGCTGATCAGATCTATTACTGGTGAGGACTCCGTAGATCTGTGGCTTGAACAGGACCAAAATTGGAAAATTCTCCTCCTTCCTTCTCAGATCGGCGCCCACTCTCTCTCTCTCTAGGTTTAGGGTTTTTCAACTCTGTTCCAACTTATGAGAGAGAGCTGTCTATTTATAGACCTAGGGTTGCAAACCCTAATGGGCTCAATTCAGCACACTTTCCATGGGCCAGACCTAGGACCTAATGCAAATAATAAAGTGGGCCTATAAATTAATTAATTCTCATGTCCACAACCCAGGACACAATTAATTAATTAATATTAATTCTTTTTCACCACAGAATTAATACTGACCTACCCCTTTATTACCACGTTATGAGAACGGGCTGCATAAATTGAGAATCCCCATATTTAAGGTTACCGGACATCCATTAATTAATCGGAGCCTCTAACAAGTTCTAACTACAATTAATTAATATCTTATTATTCCTTAGTAGTACCACTCAAACCTTATCATTCGTGCCTGAAATGAATCAGCCTGCAGGACTTTGGCACGATGAATGTTATTGAGCTCCTCAGGGAATCTCCCCATCCTATTACTCGGATATGGTTACCTAAGTTCAGTCTCAGGCGGTACTACACGAACTGATGTTACCCAAGATGCGGATATATGAGCACGTTACTTAGGCTCTCCACCATGGCAAGTCAAAGCAACAGTCAACCCGTGCAAACCTCTGAACCTTCGTTAGGGTTTGGACTCAATCAATATAACGAGATCTTGTATTCGCTGATGTCAGATAGACGAATACATCTCACTGCGGTCCATCAATACGCCACCTCTGCGTACCAGCATGTCAAGTAACCAAGACAGACTACTCATTCCGACAATGCCGCAGCCATCCGGACAGACGTATCCTCATACGCTATCTCGGCTGTGATCAGGTTTATGTCTCACTAGGTCAAGTGATCATACTGTCTTCTGCGATCTACAACACGCCGTATGATCGTCCCTATCGGTGAGACAAGAGGATACCATTGTTCATACATGTAAGATTGTTAACAGATAGGAGAAATAAACCGTTGTATACTCATTATAATAAATGCTTTCAGTATACAAAACCCATCATGCCCATCGTAAGAGAATTTGAGGATGTGTTTCCTAAGGAACTTTGAGGGTTACCACCAGACAGACAGATGGAGTTCAACATTGACTTGGAACCGGGTGCGGCACCAATTTCTAAAGCGTCGTACCGCATGGCTCCGAAGGAATTGCAAGAACTGAAGGTCCAACTTCAAGAACTGTTGGATATGGGATATATTAGGCCGAGCGTGTCACCATGGGGTGCACCGGTCCTATTTGTGAAGAAGAAGGATGGGTCGATGCGTATGTGCATTGATTACAGAGAACTGAACAAGTTAACACTGAAAAACAGATACCCATTACCAAGAATCGATGATCTATTCGATCAGCTCAAAGGAGCAAAGGTATTTTCCAAGATCGATCTTCGATCAGGGTATCATCAGCTGAAGATCCGGAAGGAGGATATTCCGAAGACAACATTCAGGACTAGATACGGTCATTATGAATTCGTAGTAATGCCTTTTGGGTTGACAAATGCTCCTGCAGTGTTCATGGATTTGATGAATCGAGTATTTCATCCATATCTCGATGACTTCGTACTGGTATTCATCGATGACATTCTGATATACTCAAAGAGCGAAGAGGAACATGAGCAACATTTGAGAACAGTGTTGCAGACACTGAGGGATGAGAAGTTGTATGCCAAATTCAGCAAGTGTGAATTTTGGTTGAGGGAAGTGACATTCTTGGGTTACATCGTGTCGGCTGATGAATCAAGGTAGATCCAGCCAAGATTCAGACGGTGATGGACTGGAAATCACTAACTACGCCGAACGAGATTCGCAGTTTCTTGGGTTTAGCCGGTTATTATCGCAGATTCATTGAGGGCTTCTCCAAGATTGCGAAGCCGATGACTCAGTTACTGCAGAAGGGTGTAAAGTTTGTGTGGTCTGCGGAATGTGAGGAGAGCTTTCAGAAGTTGAAACAACTACTAACAACCGCACCAGTCTTAGCGGTGCCTGAATCAGATAAGAACTTTGAGGTTTACACGGATGCATCTAAGAATGGGCTAGGTTGTGTATTAATGCAGGACGATAAGGTGATAGCTTACGCGTCAAGACAGTTAAGGCCGCATGAAGTGAACTACCCGACTCATGACTTGGAGTTAGCAGCCGTGATCCATGCGTTGAAAATTTGGAGACACTATCTCTATGGGGTGAAGTGTGCCATATTCACGGATCACAAGAGTTTGAAGTACTTCTTCGAACAAAAGAATCTGAATATGAGGCAGAGAAGATGGTTAGAACTCGTGAATGATTACGATCTAACTATCAACTATCACCCAGGCAAAGCCAACTCTGTGGCCGATGCCCTGAGCAGGAAAGGGGAGGCTCAACTAGGCTGCATACTTACGAGGGAAAGCAGACTAATCCGGGAATTCAAGAAGCTCAGTCTAGAAGTGTTATCGCCTTCAGAAAGAAAGAGATGTGAATTAGCAACTATGACAGTAGTGCCGGATCTGAGAGAGAGAATCATTGAGGCAAAGAAGGGAGACACAGAAATTGAGAAGTTGCGTCAGAAACTGAAGGTTAAGCCAGTGGGAGAGTACCGGGAAGCACCTGACAGTGCATTGTTGTTTCGGGACAGGATTTTAGTGCCAAGCAGCGAGGAGTTGAGAAGTGAGATTATGAGCGAGGCTCATGACACGCCGTATACCGCTCACCCAGGAAGTACTAAAATGTACCGAGATTTGAAAACCAAGTACTGGTGGGACGGTATGAAGAAGGATGTGGCCTCATACGTGGAAAAATGTCTGGCATGTCAACAAGTTAAGGCGTTACATCAACGGCCGTATGGAAAATTGCAACCGTTAGACATCCCTGAGTGGAAATGGGAACATATCACCATGGACTTTGTAACAGGGTTACCAAGATCAAAGAAAGGGAATACGGTGATATGGGTTGTTGTGGATCATCTGACGAAAAGTGCTCATTTCTTGCCGATCAAAGTGAACTATGTGTCAGATAAGCTGGCTCAGATTTACGTCCGAGAGATAGTCAGACTGCACGGAGTGCCGCAATCTATTACGTCTGACAGAGATGCAAAGTTTACATCTCGATTTTGGATGAGTTTACAACAAGAATTGGGGACTCGCCTGAATTTCAGTACGGCGTTTCACCCCCAATCAGACGGGCAATCTGAAAGGACAATCCAAACTCTCGAGGATATGGTAAGAACAATGGTCTTAGATCGAGGAAGCAGTTGGGAGCCGATTTTGCCTCTGATTGAGTTTGCTTATAATAATAGTTATCAAGCAACAATCGGAATGGCTCCCTATGAGGCTTTGTACGGAAGAAAATGTCGTTCACCTCTATATTGGGATGAGGTAGGAGAACGAAGAGTCATTGGTCCAGACGCGGTAAGTGAGATGATTGAAATAGTCCGGCAGATCAGAGAGAGAATCAAGGAAGCACAGAGTAGGCAGAAGTCCTATGCCGACTCAAGGAGGGCCGAATTATATTTGGAAGTGGGGGACAAGGTGTTCCTCAAAGTTTCACCTTCCAGGGGAATAGTGCGTTTTGGAGTAAAAGGTAAACTGAGACCGCGCTATGTGGGACCTTATGAGATACTCGAGCGCATCGGCCCAGTAGCCTACAGACTCGCACTATCTCCGAGTATGGGAAATATCCACAATGTGTTTCACGTGTCACAGCTGAGGAAGTACGTCTATGATCCCAGACACGTGATCCGCCAAGAAGAAGTAATTCTGAGCCCTGATCTACAGTATGAAGAACAGCCGGAAGCTATCTTAGACCACAAGATTCAGGAATTAAGGAATAAGTCCATTCCGCTCGTATAGGTGCTTTGGAGTCACCATGGGCGTGAAGAAGCAACCTGGGAGCTGGAAGACAAGATGAAAGAGGGATACCCCGAGCTTTTCGAAGCTTTGTAATTTTCGGGACGAAAATTTTATAAGGGTGAGGGGATGTAATACCCCGTGTATTATTTTGACTTTGAATTAATTATTCAGAATCAATAAAGAAGAATTCATTAAAGCGAGAGCATCAATGTTATTTAATTTCGATTGGGAAGAATTAACAAGCACAGTTCAGTAGAATTAATCGAGGAATTGTGAAATATATTCATTTTATTGTAAGGGGAGTAATTCATAAATTATTGAAATTATCATATTACCTTGGTGAATTAATATGATTGTGAGGGAATTGTTACCATATTAGATACATGTGTATCTATATGTATAAGCATAGTTATATATATATGTATAATTACATATATTACATGATATGAGAAGTATATATTTAGGGTGGAAATCATAAGTTAAACTTTTCTACCTTATATTATATCTTAGAGAGAGAAAGTGTGAGAGAGTTCTCAAAACCCACCCCCAAAACACCTAACCGTCAACCACCTTCCCAACGATTTTCCGGCCACCTCCGGCCACCATTTGACGAACCACCACCACCAGTAGAAAGCCTATCCTTCAGCTTCAATTCGGTCTAAAGTGGGCTCCGAGAGGTGGAAGATAGACGGAGAAAACCTAGAGAGAAGTTGAGGTGGGTTTTAATTCAAAATTTGGGTTAAATGATTGAATCTTGTTTAAACGAGCTTGAATCCGTGTTATGACGATTGATTCATGTTCTCCATGTTGTGTAGAGCATTCGGATAGCTCGAGAGGTGGAATTCTACCGTCGGAAACCGCGCTGCCGGAGAGAGAGAGAGAATTCCGGTGAACTCCGTTTAACTCTCATTTCTTGCATTTAACCGGTGTTTTAAGGCTAGAATCGGGTTCTAGGAAGCTTAGGGACCCCGAATATGTAATTGCATGTATAATAGGAGTCGTGGGGAGTATTTTACGACAAGTTGCAGGCTCTGACCCCGGCGAACTCGCGAGGACGATAATCTGTGTCGACCGACACAGATTCGTGTCGATCGACACAGAGGTTGAATCGAGGAGGGGATCCGACACAATCGTGTCGATCGACAAAGATGGTTGACGAAGGGTGTCGACAGAGGCAGTATATCGAGTTAACCTGTCGACCGACAGGAGGTATGCCGATCGACAGGGAAGTCGATGGGAGGTATGTTGATCGACAAAATTCATGTCGATCGATAGGAATAGTCGACATAAGATATGTCGACCGGGAAGGGTGTGTCGACCGACACAGAACCCTGTCGGTCGACACAGAGACATGAAAAGAGAAATTCAATTTATATGCTATCCAGTTCTAATTCTTTTAAGTCTCGACTGAGTACGATTTAGTTATTATTGTCCTAGATCATCCGTTCTGACTTTAGTATCCTTAATTGATTGTAGGAAACTGAAAGCGAGGGTCAGTCAGCTCGTACTAGCCAAGAAGCATCTATATCTAAAGCCAATTATCAGGTGGGAAACTATTTCAGTATAAAATCAAATGCGTGGTTTTCCTTTCCAAAATGTGTAAATTACTTTGTTTTTAAATTGAGAACTGCTATGCATGTTTTTGTGCTATTATATTTGTCCTCTGTTGAATGCTAACAACAGAGAGTTATTAATAAGACAAGAACCATGTACTAGTTGTGCATGCGCTACTCTTATTAACTGTGAAGGTTTGCTACCTTAATTTGCAAGTGTGGGTGAAATGGTAGTGACCTTAAACCCTGGAAAGAATTGTGATTGGTGAAATGGTAGTGACCTTAAACCCTGTGAGAAAGTAAATGATTATAAATACGATCGGATCTCGAAGTGTGTTCGAGATTAGTGCACTTAGATGATAGTGAGTTGAATGTTAAATCATTCCTAACTAATCATCGTAACTTGGAAGTGGGTCAGCTTCCAGTTACAAAAATGATAACAGATATAATAACATGTTTAGATGCGCACAAAATAAAATGTTTTAGATAGCACGGTTCCTTTCAACAAAACCCTGTGTCTATCTGTGTGAGTTGCATAGCATATCTCCTATATAATGTATGTTTTCGGGCATGTTTCTCATTGGGTACATTAGTACTCAGCCCCTCGTATTATTTCTAAAATACGCAGGTTGAGCGGCATGGATGGGCAAGCAGGGGTGTAAACAGAGCAGTTGATTTTATAAACTCAGGGATCCTGAGATATGCATCTCCATATGCATATCTCCATCACGCATCACACACCCTGCAACACTCTCTGATTTTTCCCTTCCCAGTTCTGAATATTGTTTAAATGCTTTTACTTATATTTATGACTCGAAGTACGATTTACTTTTATTTCTGAATCTCTTTTTGTTACTTAAATCTTCCGTTTGATTACTCATTTGAGTAAAGAAATGTTTGACAAAACCTGAAACATCAATGTGACGCGACCCCAGATTGGGAAGGTCAGTTGGGGGCGTTACACATAAAATACACAATTCAAAAATAAATAATATTGTATACTTCAATTAGGATATAATAAAGTGCACAATTACTTGCACTCAAAAATTGAAAAAAAAAACTGAAGATCAAATCTAATGTCTTTTTTAATCATAAAAAAACTATCAATTCCTAAAAACTCCAATATATGATTCTCAACCTCAAATTGAAAACCAATTTGTGTATAAAAAGATTAATAACAAATGGATTAATGGTTTAATGCTAATACACCAAAAACATTAAATCTGCAAAAGAAATTATATCTACGTTGCTCAATATAAAAAATTTTGATTGCACATAAGTAGAATCTGATTAATCTCATGCCACAACCCATTGAACATTATAAATTGAAATTTTAAAATCATAACAAACAATACAATATATATAAAAATAATTAATTTTGGTTCAATGCACATGACCAAGAGGTCGTAAGTTTTAATTTATTGAGAGATATGGGGTGTGAAAGTTTGTTAGTGTTAAATTAATTACTATTAAATAATGAAATGCAAAATACCAATAAAGTAACTCATAAAAACCACAAATTTCATTTGATATTAATTTTCAATATATTTTTTTAGTTTCCATTGGAAGAACAACATAAATTATTAATAAAATTCTCATAAATAAAAAAGACCAAAATTTAGTAACAATTATAATATTAAATTTACATACAAAATCATTAATGTTAATAAACTATTTCATTGAATATTTATTATTTTAAAGCTACATAATATATTTCACTGTTTTTCTTGTAATTCACGCCACGCCTCTTTCTCCTGCTCTTTTTCCCTAAGAATTCTATTCAATTATTTTACCCACCACAAATTTTATTTGTACTTGTGGCTCTACATTATATTCACCGTCAAGCCTCTTGTTGCATTTAAGTAAACGTGTTTGAAAAATCCCTACCAACTGTATGCTTTGCAAAAAACAATCTCATACATATCAATCTTCAAGCTGATAAACGTATCCTAATTTATGAATTTATAAAACGGTATTCATACTTAACCTAATTTATGTATTTTGAAATATATGCTTTTCAACAAAATATCACACTTACCAATCTTCAAGCTAAAAAATGTATCATAATTTATGTATTTAAAACACTTTATTTTGAATTACATGTCTTCTGGCTTGCATGTTGAATGGATATCTGCAAAAAAAGAAAAAAAACCTCAGTTAACTTTTTAAACAAAGATATCATTTTATAATAATAGGTAACATAAAATAATATAACTAACATAAAACAAAGAAATTCTTTGGATATTGATAACACAAATCTAATTAAGCGCTACATATAAGTATTAGAAAATTTGAATTTTGAATGAGTTTAAAATTTGAAAATGGCCGCTCAAAAATAAAACCATACCTTTAGCTATAGCTGAAAGTGAAAATAAGGGGGCGTTTGGTATAAGTGTCGGAATCACTATGGGTATGGGTATGGTTATGGGTTTGATAGTAAAAGGAATGGGTATGGGTTTAAGCATTCCAATTAAGATATTTGGTATATAAGATGGGTTTGGAATCATTTTAATTTATTTAAATTCATATATTAAAAAAATAAATAATAATACACAAATAATAATAATAATTAATTTGATAATAAAAAATAAAATAATATTAAAATATATGAATAATAATATTATATATTTATTTATAATTATATTATTGTTAAATGAATATTTTAAAATACTTAATACTAATAATAGTATTAATAGTATATAATTAAAATAATATTATATAATATATTTATTTTTTATTTTACTAATATTACAAAATATAATAATAATATATAATTATAACAATATTTTATATTATAATTAAGATTATATAATGATATATTTATATATTTTAAAATAATTAGTATAATTGTATTAATATTAAAATAATAATAGTATTAATAATATATAGTTAAAATAATATTATATAATATATATATTTATTTATTTTACTAATATTACTAAATATAATTATTATATATTTATTTATAATTATATTATCGTTAAATGAATATTTTAAAATAATTAATATAATTGTATTAATATAATAATAGTAGTATTAATAATATATAATTAAAATAATGTTATATAATATATTTATTTTTTATTTTACTAATATTACAAAATATAATAATAATATATAATTACAACAATATTTTATATTATAATTAAGATTATATAATAATATGTTTATATATTTCAAAATAATTAGTATAATTGTATTAATATTACAATAATAATAATATTAATAATATATAGTTAAAATAATATTATATAATATTTTTATTTATTTATTTTACTAATATTACTAAATATAATAATAATATATAATTATAAACAATATTTATATTATAATTAAGAATATATAATAATACATTTATATACTAATTATAATTCCATATATTATCGTGATATATAATATTTTATAATGACATCATAATTATATAATTATATTAAGATTAGAATATATGATTTTAAATTATATTATTAATATTTATTATATTGTTTTTTTGCTAATATTAGTAAAATAAAATAATAATAATATGTAATTATAATAATATTTTATATTATAAAATATTTTATAATAATATTCATATTTAATATTTTATATTATATTATTATTATAATATTTAATATTATTATCATAATTAGAATATTATGGAAAATAAAAAAATTGGGCATAGAACTTGGAATGGAATGAAACCCTCCAACATAGGGGGGAATGGGGATTCCCTCATTTTTGGGAATCAATTCATTCCGAAGGGAATGATACTCGATAACCAAACGGTGGGTTTCGGAATCATTCCATTCCCTGATTCCGAAACCCACCAACCAAACACCCCCTAAGTCTTGTCTTAACGTCATCTCTTTTGCTCAGTTTTCTATCTAAGTATGTGAATGATTTTGTTGAAATAAGCGGGAAATGAGAATGCTACTGTGAAAGCCGGTTCTGATCTATCTACTATATTAAAGGAAGATAGTCCCAACAATAAAAAAAAATCTCGCCCAATATCCACTATCCCGCTCATTTCGCATGTAAGCCCACTTACGTTAAAAACCATTTACTCCTATAACTATCTATTTAATATATGTTAAAAATCTTTCAAAAAACTTCTTCCTTTTGCATTTACCAAGGAACATGATTTTCACTTTTCATTGCATTACCCATTTGATATTAATATTAGTCATCTCAAATTTTGATGAAGGAGTCTTCATTTGTTAGTCATGGAAAATACTATTAAAATATTTTCATCTCATAAATGTTAGTTTAACATTTTTATTGCAAGTTCAAGTAAAATATATAGTGTATTAACATTTTTTACCACATGTTCAATAATATATTAATTGATAATAAATAAAAATTATAGTCTTATATTATTATCCATATATATCACATCCACAGTCCACACACACTTGTGCTTTTTAGAAATAAATAACATTATAATAGTTATTATTACACACAAGAATAATACGAGATTAAATTAAATTGTTTTTTCTCAAATAATTAAAAATTAAAATGATTCTTATATTGAATAAATAATTTATTTATTATTGAATTTGTGCAACGCATGGTGTAATTCTAGTTTAGTATATATAAATATAGATTAGAAAAGGAGGCAAAAATGAGAATGAAAAAAATTCATAAAAACAATGAAACACGTAAATCGCAAAGTGGTAGGAGAATTTGTTACTAAATATTGACTAAAACTTAATTTTATAATAATAATCATTAAATAATAAATTTAATAATTGTATTTAAGTTTGAAAGGTGTTGGGTTCCATCAATTTTCTAAACTTTAAAAAAATATTGAAAGATCAATTTAAATTTACAAAACTTTAAAAAAGAATTATTTAAAATATGAATTTAACAAAAAGTTTAAATTAATTGACATATCAACCATTTACGTCATTCTTAATAGTTGATTTGGACGATTAACATGTCAATTAAAATGTGTCAATTTGGGATAAAATTACATAATAAAAAATAATATAAAATATAATTACATAAAATAAAAAATATAAGATAAAATTTTAGAATTTATAAAAGTGAAGGATAAATAAACATAATTACCCTTACCTAATATAAAAAATTCGTAATTTCCAAATCTAAAACCTAAAATCTCTCGTCCGTCTCCTCTCTCGATCTCCCGTCGGCCATCTCCCCAGTCCCCCGACTCACATCTCTGCCGACGGCTGCACTGCACGTCTACACCCAGTGAGCCGGCCAGCCGCGACTTACTTGCACCCGCCACTCGTCACTCACGGCCCAGTGTCTGCTGACCTCGCCTTCGCCTTAGCCAGCCTGCTGCGGCCCTGCTCTCCTCGATAGTCGACACCGAAGAATTTCTCCATTGCCGATTGCCCAGGCCTGCTCTCGTCTCGTGCAAAGATAGATAAGGTAATAAAGTTCTAATTTTCTGCTCTCATCTTCGTTCCTTTTGTGAATATGCAGCCTGAATTGGAAATTTTGTAGTTAGTGTCTTGTGATGTATCAGCAGTTAGTGAAATATTAGAAATTTTAGTGCCTGAGTTTTGGTTATTCTTTCTTGTGGGAATTCTTGTGAATATTGTCATCTCTTGTTTGTCTTCACCTATGTATGCTTGTTGAATTAAAAAAAAAAATAACAAAACAAAATAAAACATGCTTGATTGTGTTACAAAAATCAGGTCACCCGATCCGAAATTTGGGTGATCGGGTCGGGTGAGAGTGCCGTTCCGTCGGGTGTCGGGTCCATGGGCTCGGGTTATCGGGTCATTCAGGTTTAGGCTCTTCGGGTTGAAACAGGTTTTCCTCACAGATTTTTCTTTTTAAAAAATATTTTTCCTTATAATTGGTTATTAATTGATTATGATTTTGAATTAGGCTGGAATTTAGATGAAGATGTTCAAATAAAAAATTATTATTTCCCATTTTGTATGAAAAGAATAGTAATAAATTGAAATCTGAAGCTACATTTTACAAAAGAGCGCGAAAACCCTTCTTTGTGGCGGGTAGGTCAGACAAATCGGGAAGAAACAACCACCAAACTGATGGGATCGGAGGCGCCGCCGCCGAAGTGGGCGTCGAAGCCTTGCATAATGGGCATAGATGAAGCTGGGCGCGGCCCTGTGTTGGGTACGCCCATTATCTTAGTCATCCACTAGTTTGTCATTTCATTTTGCTTTGAATTGGAAATCCGTTTCTTTACTTACAGGACCAATGGTTTATGGATGCTTGTATTGTGCAAAATCTTATCAGAAAACCCTATCCACCTTGGAATTTGCAGGTTTCTTCTTTCTACCTCCAACCTTTTTAGTATGTTCACATTTTCATTTTTTTGTTGCCCCTTTTTGGGGATTGAAATTGTTTGTTCATTAGATTTTGGAAATGTTTTCGCATTTAGTTTCTTGTGGTTAAAGATCGCCAGCTTTTTGCTGTTAGTTTTATGAATCAGTCATTTTAATGTGCGTAGGTTGCTTATTTATCAGTTATTGTTTCAACTTTCAAGTTTGTAGCTTTTTACTGTGAATGATGTGTCACTGGATCTCTAGTGCTTAGGAGTGTTGTTTATATTTGCTTATGTTAACCTATTGCTATTACAATCTAAGTTATTTCACTATGGTTTTGTTGTTAAAGAAGTAGGAATATTTTTTTTTAAAAAAGAAAATCATTAATTCTATCACCCACGCATAGGGGGAAAAAGAAGAGTTGAATAATAAACGTCAAAAATGTAAGTTTAGATGGAAGACCTTGCATCTGGTGAGTCCAATGGAGCCTTACCATTTATTATGGAAATAATAGATTTATATGGGTTGTTCTTGCATTCTTTATTTTGATCTTTTCTATACACAAAGCATATTTATGTAGTGGTTTAACGGAAGGCCATACTACAGGCATATTTTCTCAGAAAAGAAATGTTCAAATATTACCTCCTCAATATGTACACTATATTCTGCTTAAGGTAGTTGATTCTATTATGAGCCTTAGACGAAAACTCTAGTTGTTGACTGTACCTTGTTTCATTTGGTGAGGGTTGATTTACTTGCCACTGATGGATGTTGCAACATTGATGAAGCATTCTAGAGTATTATTTTCCTTATAAGGATTTTTTATTTATATCTCCTCTATCCAAACTTTTACACACTAATGGTCTATTGTTCAGAGCCTCAAAAATCTCATTTGAGCTGTGTGTGTGTGTGGTGCGGTGCTGTGGGGATTGTATGGTGAATAGTACATGTAGAACTCAGAAGTAGAAGTTAAGTTGATATTTGTACTTTGAGTAGCTACTTGCTTTATTTATAAAAACAATAATGTTTAATAGTCTTTGTTTTGACATTTTGCATTATTGAAGAAAAGAAAAATCAAAGAAAAAGGAAACTAGCCTCTCTATGCTTTGTCATCACTCAAAATTTACTTTTATACATGGTGATGGAAGCGAACTTTTTGCCTCACTGCCTGTTTTTGTTATTTATTCTAAAATCACAGAATGGTGCAACTATCAAAATCCTTCATTCTTCTCAATGCAGACTCAAAAACTTTAAAAGAAGAGAAGAGGGAAGAGCTTTTTGAGAATTTGAAGGTTGATGAATCAATTGGATGGGCTGTTGATGTCATAGACCCAAGAGAGCTGTCAGCCAAAATGCTAAAGAAGTAACTATCAGTACCTATGCTGTTTTTTTTCAACAACTGCTGTCTAAGACATTTCATGGCATTGTTTTGGCTCTTATTCTCTGCAGAAATAAGATAAATCTCAATGAAATATCACATGAATCTGCCATTGGTCTCATCAGGAAGGTCTTGAACCTTGGTGTTCTTCTAACTGAGGTAGAATTTTCTTAAAATCATTATTTGTTGAACACACGACTAACTTGGTATTTTTTTCAAAGAAAACCAATAGAGTGATTGTTTATGTGTTATTTGCTACATTACTCTTGACACACATATTTTTCCATCTTACCCTGCTCTTTTTGTGCAAGGTTTTTATATCCCCATTCATTTATTAACTATTCAAAACAAATGTGGCTGCTGCTCCACTGTCGTTTTGAAGAAGGAACTGACAACCTTATGTTTTTTAAATGAACACAAGCATGACTTACTATTCCTTGATTGCTATGAATTTTATATCTGACCTTTTATTTTACAAAAGCCCGATGTGGTAATAAATGAGTAAAATATAGAAAAATAACTATGTCATGGTGCAGCAAAGGATTTAATCACCAGTTAAGGTATTGGAGATGTTGAAGGGGGTCAGGGATGAAATTTGTTTGCATTATTAATGTGGCAGTGTCGAAGAATTTGGGCGTGGTTTATAATTTAATTCTTTGTCAATCTTTCTTTCTCATTCGGCCTTAAACTCTTTCAACACATGCATAATGGTAACTTTTGTCATGCTGATACAGGTTTATTTGGATACTGTTGGAGATGCTGAAAAGTATAGAGTAAAGCTTACCGAAAGATTCTCTAATATCAAATTTGTGGTTGCTAAGAAAGCTGACAGCCTCTATCCTGTCGTAAGCGGCGCAAGTATTGTTGCAAAGGTAACTTGGTTTCATCTAAATCTTTTCCATCCCTCTCCTAGCTCCTTTACCATATTAGTGACTATCTCAACACCCTATTTTTATGCCTTTAAGGTAACAAGAGATAGAGCATTGCGGGAGTGGATGCTAGATGAAACTGCAGAAGACCTTCATACGAAATTCGGGTCTGGATACCCTGGAGGTGAGTGTCTTAAGATTTTTATTAATATGGTTTTTCTGTTTGTTTTCATGAACAATTTGGGTCATCTTCCTATAGACCCACAGACCAAGGCCTGGCTGGAAGATCACAAGCACTCAGTTTTCGGATTCCCATCATTGGTTCGCTTCAGTTGGGGAACATGCACTGCATATTCCAAGGATTTTGTTGAAGTCTTATGGTCAGTCCAAAAACAAAGTGTTGTCCATTTTCCTTTTAGATGAATTGAAGTTTGAATGGGTGTTGTGTGGTTGTGATGATGGTAGGGAGTCGGATGCAGGCGATGAGGATGACAACGGAAGGTCAAACAAACGGCAAAAGAAACTAACAAGTGTGGGCTTCACAACAGTAAAGAAGACAAGTGAAGACATTGAATCAAGTGGGAAAGGTCGTTGCAAGTTTTTCCAAGCTCGCAAACTCCAGCTACTCACCCACTTCTAATGGTTGACCTTTCACAAACAAGCCACTCTTCTGTAGGAGCTGCTGCCATAACATTTCATCCTAAAATATTTGAATGTGTTAATTGAGTAGTGGCAATTCGGGTATCTTGAATTCTTAATAATATTTGGTTTTACTAATTTTACCAATAGCCAGATTGAAAGAAAACACACGTCATCAGACTCCTCTCAGGTGTTGGAAATTAGAAAAGTAAATGAATTGAATGATGTATGCATTCCAAAAGGTCAACTACCAAATGTAAAAGGACCCCACCCCACTTGACTTGAGAGAGTATTGCAAATTGTGATAGCCTTGGTGATCATGAATCCGCTTCTGCAGTGCTGCATATCTATCTCTTGCTTGCACCAAACAATTTTGTAACCTTCATGATTTCTATTGCCTCATCATCTCAACTCACCAAACTCTACATTCATAAACTCACAATGCCAAGAAATCCAATTCTCTTGCCAAACATAGGAATTCATCAAAAGGAAAAATCAAATTCAGTTAGAGATGAAATCATAGATCAATGTTTTTAAATACTAGCATTGTGTTGACTATCGATATCCAATAATCAAGCGCACACACACCTGCTGCGAATCTAATATTTTGCCCAAATTCGATACATTGTACAAACAAATGTAATCAAACTCGATCCTAGTCTTAGTCCACTAACCACACATGGATTTTTTTTTCTTTCTTTCTGCTAAAGTAGAGAAAAGCCTACACTTGAAATCTTGAATTGCTACTTAATCACAGTCTTGAGAGAATAGACAACGAGCTCATCTTTCTTAACCTCTTTCAAGGGCTGAAACACAGACACAGTGTAGTTAGACGACGAACCCATTCTCATTCCTCCTCGCAAGAACAAGACTACGGCAGCTCTTCTACGAGCAGCATTAGCAGCTCTCCTTCTTTTGTTCCAATTATAAAGTAAACGAATTATGTTACCCCGCCCAACATAAGATAAAATAGCACATAGCCGCAAATATGTACATGTTGGTTGCTGTCATGTAAGATCCGAATGATTTTACAGCAACCACAGAGACACCGGTTTCAAACTCATGCTCTCTTATTTTTTGCCACAAGCCCCGGCGGGATTTGTTACCATAGCGAAGATGGTCACACCAATCAACATGGCCGCCAGCCACATGTCGTTTATTGCTCGCAAATTATTTTCTTTAGGTTCGTCTCTGTTATCTTCACTTAAACCTATACTCTTCAAAAATGTTAACCACATATAAATTAAATTAGTAATAATGAAAATTAATCCAATAAAAAACAAAAACAAAATATCAATCATCTCTTCATGTTTATAGTTGATTGCCATATGCAATATAGTATGGCCTTCATCATTCTTTTTATGAATCAAATCTTGCATTTGTTGGGCCAAACAATCTAGTTGGCCCGCTTTTGCGCACAAATGTAGGACGGTGAGACCGTGTCTCGTGAGCTCTAGGGACCAGCTCATGTAACATGCTAGTGTGGCCATTGAGGGCGGCAAGGTAGATTGGATTCAATCCTTCACGATCTACACTCCTACAATATACTCTTCCAAGAAGTGATGGGTCGTCTTGAATGCTCTGGCATAAAGCTCTTCCATTTGGTGTTGTGGGTGGATTCAAAGAAGAATGGCTGTTTTGAGCAGAAGAACAAGAAAGGTTGTGGGTGGCTTCAAAAACAGGACAAGAAGAAGAAAGGATGTGTGCTTGATTGATGAATTCGATACTACTCCCTCCGTCCCGGTAAAGTAGTCCCTTTTCTTTTCGGCACGGGAATTAAGGGTTGTGAGTGTAGTGGAATTAATATTTTATTGGTGAGTGTGAAAAAGGTTGCCATTTAAGGAAAATGAGACTATTCTATGGGACAAACAAAAAAGGAAAATGGGACTACTTCAATGGGACGGAGGGAGTATTATATAATAGAATTGATGTATTATAAATGATAATTATTTTAATTTAATTCATAATTTATTTATTAATATAGCATATTTTAACTTTTTCAATTTACGTCGAAGAAGAAATAAAACGTGAGATAAAAAAAAATTAAAATTTGATGACATAATCTTGAAACTTGGAACGGTCAATGATGAAACATCCCTACACCTTCCCTTCAAAAATCAATTTCATCCCAATCATATTTTTGATGTAGCAAGAAAAAAAGGTAAAAGGGATCACATGGTGCCTTCTTGTCTATTTTCATAAATTATCTATATATATATTAAAACAAAATCAGAGGACAAATATGTAAAATACCGTAAAAAAACTGAAATACAATTGATGTAATAACAAGCTATATGTTGGTATAACCATACCATGATTAATGTCAAATCAGTTACACTTTTTTTTAATATTTGTATTAATTGAGATATATTAAATTAAAATAAATCAAATTAAATATCTAAAATATAAAATTAAATAATATCTTAGAACATATCTAACATTATTTTTGGATGTATCTCATATTCGAATAATATAATTTTTAACAATTCAAATTAAATATCTATTAAATAAGGTTTTAGGACATATCTAAGATTATTTTTATATCAATTATGATTAGATTATAATCAATCTATAACCTCAACATATCTATATATCTAAGATTCGTTTAGATAACAATTATTTTTTATATTAATTTACGATTTATTTTAGTAAATTTTATAAATATCATTAGGAAATAATATCCCCCAAATTCCAATAAATAATTGGTATCAAATTAAATAATATTTTTAAATAAATCAAATTAAAATATTTTTAAGGAAATAATATTTTTTCATCCTTATTTTTTAATTCTTAATGATATGTTTTGATTGTTTTTTTATTTAATTGTTCGGTTAAATATGCATCAAATTTCAATAAAATCAATTAGGAGATTATATTTATCAAGTGAGGAAATATATATCTATATATTTTTTTTATTAATAAATTTATAAAATTTATTCAAAATATATTAATTAGAAAAATATTTTAATTAAGTCAAAACATAGAGAAAAATAATGTGTTTTTATGATAATGCATTGTACAATAACTATATTGAATAAATTTTATTTAATTATAATTCGCTAATCATAATCATTTCCAATTATATATATTTTAGTAAAAAATATTTTAATAAATTTAATATATATATATATATATATATATATATATATATATACTAGATATTAGATATTTGAATAACAAGCTAGCATCGAAATATATCCTTCTTTCCACTTTCATAAAAAAAATAGTCACAACATGTGATTGATAATCCAGTTTTATTTTTATTTGTTTTTTTAAAACAATAATTTATTATTTTATTATTTGATGTGTGAAGATGAAATTATGTATTAAATATAGAATATAGGCAGTATAATACTGTATACATATATATCAACTCAATATTGTTCACAATAATTCATCCCACATTGATTGTGAGAAGAAAATTACCGTGGGCATTGTTCTATAAAATGGGAAGCCCAATATTCCTAATTTTGTTATATTTCTTGGCATTTTTGCTAAGATCAAGTGTAATAATTATTCTTATCAGTTTAATTTAATATTTTATATATGAGTCATTGCCTTACAAGATACCCATTCTGAGCTGTAAATTCTCAATTTAATTAGTCAAATCAAATTATATTTTAAAATTAGAATTAAATAAATAATTGAAATGAGTAAATGTAAAAATGTTACAAAATTATAGAAAAATATAATTTGATTAAGATAAAATAAAATGATAGGATAAAATGTGAAATGAAATATAAAATGAGAAAAAGTATCTAGAATATTACAATATAGTTAAGATAAATGAAAATGTGAAATATTAAGATGTAAAACTATAAATTAAAATACGATATAGGATGTCACAATAATATTAAGATAAATGAATATGTAAAATTATTAATTTGACACACTAAATAGTAACATAAAATAATATTTAAAAGCTATTAGAATGTCAAACTATAATTCAAACCAAAATAATATTAATACATTGCATTTCTATATATACTGCTTTAAGGAGATATATAGAAGAGAATGAATTATTATATATTATTTCAAGGAGAAAGAGAAGTTAGGGGAGCAAGTGCCCAAGTAGCACTACTAAAGAAAATATATTCGAAGAGATTGTAAAATGAATTTAATTTGCTTGATGTGTGGTAAAAATATTAAAATAAACTAGCACACATTATTTTATACTCCTTCCGTCCCAAGTAAATTGTTCACATTTCCTTTTTGGTCTGTCCCACAATATTAGTCCACTTTCCTAAAATAGTAAATTTTCTACATTCATCAATAAAATATTCATCCCACTAACTCTCACTACCACTCACATGCATTGGTTATCGTGCCCGGTCAAATGTGGACAATTTGACCGGGACGGAGGGAATAGTAATTAGTAAATATGTGCAAGAAGTTTGTATATATATATATATATATATATATATAAAGAGAGAGAGAGAGAGAGAGAGAGGGAGAGGGAGAGTGGGATCATGTGAGAAAAAAAATCATTCTGTGAGAAAAGAGGATGAATCATGTCTATCAGATCTAAAAATTCAATGGTTGATAACAACAACCTGGATACAATCAAGCAATGTCGTGAATGCAATCAAGCATTTTCTCACTTTCTCACGTTAAGATTTTTAAATGAAAGGAATTTTGATTTAATTAATTTTTATAATTTCCCTGTTTATTGAAAATATAACAAAAGAAAAATGAAAAACTAATATTTGTATAGGATCAATATTATGAATTATATTATATAATATTTAATAAAATTTTATTAGTAATATATATATATATAATGCATATCGACAAACTAGATGAATGGTATAATATTACATTTATAGAATATAATATCTTATATATATACTATTGAGGTTCAATTTGATTTAAATATAAGGACTCTCTATTGGTAGCTAGAATTAATGTTGTGAACATCTTCTACTCATAAAGGGGTCATGCGGTCCTCGGGGTTAGTCGGGTCGTCATATAGCACAAAGGTAGGCAGAGAGAACCGCACAAGGATCTCGGTCTCAGGAATATCAACAATGAATTGTGAGCCAACATATTGAGTGTGATGGTCGTCTCGGGTTCTGAACCCTAATGATCCAGGTCATGATTATCTTAAGTGTATTAACTCTCCAATCAAGTTGTCTTTCTCTCTCAGTTATGGTTTGTGTGGCTGTGTCTGGCATTGCCCTTGACACGAACTCCGCGTTGATCCGTTCATCTTGGCATCAATGTTCCAGTTAAAGTAAATGTAAAATTTCTCATAATAAATTATGCACTTCAATTCAAGCTAGGTCATTATAATTATTTGAACATCTTTTAGTTTGATTGTGCAAAAGAATAATACTCTTGGAAATGAGAGGGGTGTCCTTTTATAAGTATAAAGAGATAGTCCACTACATCATATTAAGCTTAAACTAATCATAGCAAAATGTTTGCCATTCTATCTTTTCTACAATAGATGCCAATTGTTTGCTCGACCCCAATAATTATGGAATTGGTTAGACGGGCAATAAGTCTAATCCATTCTTCTTGGTGGGCTCGACCTTAGCCGACGAGCCCATCAACAAGATTTTTGGGCCAACGATATTTGGCGGATTCTTAGAGCTAAGCCAGTGAATTGGGTCATTATGGCTAGGCCCCAACATATACTATATAAACTTATATTAATTTATATTATATATGTTATCACACAATTTTATATTTTAAATATTATTTTTTTATAAATTAAACATCAAAATAATATTATTTTTAATACAAAAAAAAACTTTCCACGCATCGCGTGGGTGCAATACTAGTTATTATTATTATTATTATTACTGTTGTTTCATTTCATTTTATATATTTTTTTTTGCTTTATCGAGATAATGGTTTATATTAGTTTGTGGACCTTAATTCATTTCCACCATACATTACTTTTGTAGTTCAATCAATTATATATATCATCATTATTTTCCTTTTTTTTTTGCTACAACAAATATCTTGAAACCAACTATCCACTTAATAATTCAATTTAATTTAGTTAGAAGGGTAGGTGTGATTCTTTATTATTTCCACCTCAACACATGGCATCTTTTAATCCATATTTTGTATCTTCTTTTTAATTTTGTCACATATCATAAAATGTATAATTGAAGATGAAATATGAAGTAGAAGGTTGCATCATTGATTTGATGATTATAGATAGATTCCACATAGTAAATTGCGTAGTATTGAAGTTCGTTTCGTACGGATACGGGGCCCGAGAACTTCGGATACAAATTAATTGATAAATTTATCTAGTCTACTTGTTCAGGATTTTTCGAATATACACTTTTATATGTATTATATCTTTTTGGATGCATAATAATTCGAGTGAAATTATAATTAATGATTTAGCATAAATTAAAAAAAATTGTATATAGTTGGAGATAAATTTATTTTTCATTTCCAATTAACACTTTTTCCAAGTTATTTTTATTCATTAGTCGAGTTGAATAAAATCAATGCAAAAAGATCAGATATTATTTAAAAATCTTGAGAATTTAAATAGAGCTTAAATGGAATCAAGTTCAAAGACTAAATTACTTTTGTATTTGTTTTAATTATATATTATATATATATTTGGCATTTGGGATTTCAATGAAATTAGAGGATTGAATTGCAAAATGAGTCAAATTAATTTAAACTACCAAAAATAAATAGGAGTGAACAACTTTTGTATGTCAAGCCTGAACATTAATCACACATAATTAATGATTTACCCGTTCCCCAGATTAATGTGTGAACTTGTAAATGTACTTTTCAATAATTGAATTTTTCCCCCTAAAATTATAGCCTTAACAATTAAGCAAAAACATTTTAGGAAATAAATTCAAAGGTTGCCTTATTCTTTCCCATGATTTTTCCTTGTAATTTTAACTCAAATAAATCTACTAAATATACTACAGTAGAAACTCTATAAATTAATACTTGATTAATTAATAAACTCTTTAAAATAATAATTTTTGTCGGTCCCGACTCGGGATAGTGTGCTAAATTAATAATTCGCTAAAATTATAAGATAATACATTTTTTATAATTTCTATAGGTCCCATATAAAATATAAATTAATAATTTCATAAATGCGTACATATTACATGAATAATTTATGTACACTTCTTGAAAAATGACTCAATTGTCGTTTGTTTTTTGTTGAAATCAATTTCAACTTGAATCCCATCTATAATTCAATCTCTCATATAATTATATTCTTAATGTCCATAAATTGAGACATTGAACATTAAGAATATAATTATATGAGAGATTGAAGGACTCTTCCAAATTAGGTCCTCATTTGATGTACAAAAATCAAATAGAAGTTTGAAAGGTAAGTTAATTGAATATTTTATTATAAATTAATAAAATATTAATTAATGTATAAATTAATAATTATTAATTTATAGTTTAATTAATAACTCTTTTAATTAATAAATTCTTGAGTTCCCAAGAATATTAATTTATATAGTTTATACTGTATTTCAGAGAAGTCCTTCACTGTACAGTTCTCGCCCAATCCTACTTATTTATCAGCCATGCACGTGCATTGAGAGTTTATATAACTTGTGTATTTTTTAAATTAAAAAAAAAAGAAATTAACTCTCCTAATATATAATTTAAGATTAATATATTTGATTTTGCGTGTGATAGAGGTGTAGAGGATATGTTCAGTCTGTCATATAAGTCATGAGCACAAGTTTCCTTTGTCACAAAGTGGAATGCTGATCCCTTTTTCTTCATATGTTGAAAGTTTCTAAGCAAAGAAATTATATATATATATATATGAAACAACAATAATGATATGCATCTCTCTCATTGTCAGAATCTCCATCACCAGTTATCTATCAAAAATCTAAAATTGGATTTATAAGGCTATTTTTGAGGTCGAAGCAATTCTAGATTGCTTTCATCCACTCTATTTATTATTATGAATGTTTATTTATTTCATGTCACATTTTAGTCGATTATGGTTTGCCGATTGATATGTTTTACATAATGAAACGCAGGTCTTATGATTAAAAATAAAATAGATTGAATTACAGTTGAGCAAATGAAATAAATGTTTGATTATTGAATGGAACATGGACATCCAATACAATTTTGAAATATGCAAATTGTCCTAATCAGTTCATCAACGTGCGTGTTTGTGTTTTCCAGATCGCTCTCTAAGGTTCAGATGGTCATCAGGTCTGCATATGATATGATACAGTTATGTGCCCAAACAATCCACAACTCTTCAGGTTCTTCAATGCATGGCCACACACCAAATGATTTCCTACAACTAAAATCTTTTTTTGCTTAAGACCTTCCATATTTCTTTTTCTAGATATTAACAGCACAGAACAAATTCATTCGGACCTGATTGAAATAAATAAACAAAACACCAATTGTCTTCTGTATGTAAGAGAAAAGGTTTTCCAAAGCCATCTCAACATATGTACTCTTTAGTTTCCAATTTTTAATATTTAAATAGAAAAGCTCTAATATCCCTACAATAAAGGGGCACTTCCATAAGCTAAACATATGAAATTAAACTTGGTTTATTCAGCTGGATGAGTTAAGAAGTAAATATGGAGAAGATTAAAAAAAAAAAGATAAAAAGAAAAGAAATGGAGTAATGATGGTATGGGATAAAGACACAGCAATCAATTGAATTGAGGATCACCTTTCCTAAAATAAAAAAGAAATTGGGAGGAGAGATAGAAAGTAGGAAGACGTCACACCACAAAAATCCAAAGATTTTGCACAGAGTAGAGAAACTCACTCTCCATATCTCATCCATGGATTACGCAACAGAAAGCTCTGGTTCCCTTCCAAATACTTCTCTCTCAACCCCACTTCCTTGAGGCCTCTCATTGCCAGTGCACTATGTTTCTTCCTTGAGGGGAAGAAACAACCACCAAACTGATGGGATCGGATTCTTCAATCCCTGCCTGAAGCTCTGGTTGTTGAAGCCCTGGAATACGACAACGCGAAGCAAATATGGGATTTCCTTGGCACTCTTTGGCAAGAGACAGATCAAATGAAGCGCAACAAGTTACAAATTTGCGTGGATAAATAGGAGTCTTTCCAACTACTTCATGGAGAGAACATCAAATCGACGGAGACTCGTTTCAACGTCATCGTTTGCGAGTTGAAGAACCTTGGGAGAGAGTACAATGTTGCTAATTTTAATGCGAAAATACTCTCCAAGATGCCCAAAGAGGACTGGTTCGTCAAAGTTCTCAATCTAAAAGATAAGGATCTATCCAAAATGACCACAAAGGATGTCTTTGCACAATTACAAGCCCATGAGTGAGACATCCAAATAGTAAACAGGAACGAAGTCGTTCGAAGCGCAAGTTCACTTGCAGAAGAAGTTGTTGCCTTCTTCGTGAGAGAGACTTCAAGAGGAGACCACAGAAGCCATATCAAGCTGACATATCAAATGGCCAGACCTCTGCATCAAAGGCTGCTCCCACACCATCATATCCTCAGAAAAAGGAGGAAGAGAGCTCAGTTGCTAAGCTTGAGGATCACATGAGGAAGCTAACCAAACTTCTTGAAAAAGCAAAGGCCAAAACAAAAAGTTCACAAGAGAGTTAACAAAACTTCAGTGAGAGACCACAAAAGGCTTGCTTCGAATGCAACTCACCTAACCATCTCAAATATAAGTGCCCGCTGGTCTCAAGGGAAGGAAGAGAGCGCCTGAAGACAACGACGATGGCTATTATACTTTAGAAGATGAAGCTTAGCAGGAAGCATTCCTAGTGCTCATGGCCAAGCTTGGAGAGGAAGAATCAGATGCAGAAACTAAAACTCAAAACTTGGTAACCATTCCTAACTCAGTTTCAAACTCTTCTGCATGCATCGAAGAGGACACTGAATCAAATTGCTTGGATTCAGATGATGTCACTCTTGAAATCCTTTCCAAAGAATTTTCCAAATTTTATAAACTCAAAAATGTTTTGGTCAAAGAAAATGACTCACTGAAACTCAAAGTTTCCGATTTGACCCAAGGAGATCGAAGGATCGAGGTCACTCTGTGAGGAACTGACCAAAGTAAAAGGACTTTCCTCACTGCTAAAAAATTTTCATCATACAAAGATATCAAACTCTGATATGTTAGAATCTTCATCCTACAAATAATTATTCTTGATATTTTATCACTCAACTCCAATGTAAACTTATTTTAGACAAATATTATTTTCCATTTTTTGTACAACTGTCTGACAAATACAAGGTATAATTTATACATAAACTGAAAGAACAATAAATTCCATATATGAGCCTCAGACTCCAACTAATCTATGCAGCACAGTTTATCTGAAATCAACTCACCACAGCAACAATGTTTCCTTACCCTGTTTTGTTTTCTACTATTATCGGGTTCAACGGCAGCAACCGCCACGGAAATAACCGCACGCTCGTATCTGCGACGATGGTGGCTCGGCAGTTGGACAGGTGGCGGCTAACGTTGTGTGGTCTCTCTCTCTCTCTCAACTTGTCCCTCTCTCTTTCAGGATTGCACTCACAAGGGGGTGACAATGCCAGGGGATGGAGATGGATCGTGCAGCGGGACGCAACATGATGAAGAAGGTTTAGTGCTGGGTGGCGCTTTTAATAGTATAATTAGAATTAGTGTGTACAATAATCAATCTATAATGTTAATAGGATTTATAGATTTATAATTTTATTGTTTTTACAGTATAAGTTAAAACTATGTATTCATATGTTGTTGATTAGTTGTGATTTAAGGTTTAATGTTTGCTTGGAATATTTGAGGTTTAATGTTTACTCGGCCACTTCTAAAGGTTGAGCAAACCACTCTTCTGTAGGAGCTGCTGCCTTAACATTTCATCCTAAATTATTTGAATGTGTTAATTGAGTAGTGACAATTCGGGTATATTGAATTCTTATTAATATTTGGTTTTACTAAATTTTATATTATATGATTATATGCTCTGCAATAAGTATTATTTCATATTTCAAAATCTTACTCAATTATAACATAGCCAACCAAATAAGAGTTCAAGAATTTACTTGTTTCTTAGCGACCATATCAAATTTGTAAATTGACTTGCAAATTTTAGTTTATATATGGGTGACGATTTGGTCAGGTTCGAGTTAGCTGGTCAAGTTGTAATTTGATATTAATGTGTTACATGCTAATTCAAACCGATCTGTTTATTTTTTTTGAGTCATAATTGTTAACATGAATACAACCTATTTATTTTTAGGATAAATCGAAATGACCTGCTTAATTATAGTGAAGATTTTAATTTTAGTAAACTCAAAATGACATGTTTAACACGAAATCACAAATACAATTATACTTAAATTCTTAAAACTCATATTTAATTAATTGATCCATTCATTGGCAGGTCATATGGGTTCGTGGATCGACCTGAAATGGACCAGAAGTTGAAATAATTCAACCCAACCCATTTATATTATATTAAGTTCAGGTTGTGATGTTGAGTTGGAGATTACCGTCCCTAATATATATATTGTATTTTTAAGAAAGTAACATTTCAATTTATAGAAATGTAAAGAAAAGGAAAATGTTAGTGAGGCCCACTACTTCACCCGACTTCTGCCCCATTTTAAATCCGGGTCCAGAGAATCAATGACATTTGATTTTCCACTACCTTTGGTGGATAATTACTTGCTAAGTTTGGAGTTTAGAAAAGTGGGATTTTAAGATTCCCAATAAATTGAATTTCTCTAGCACAATGATATTTTTTAGGCAAAGTCCTCAGTCAATCAAATTTGTTTCAACTATAATTCTCCACTAAATTTGTTTAATAAATATTTTTTCACCTTGCAATTATAGAATTTGAACCACCCTATAATTGCTCCTCATTTTAAAGACTTTTTGACTGATTAGAAGGTGTCATCCATCATACAAAAAATATAGAATCTCTAGCTAGCCTTAATTATGACCATTAATTGCATTTGTTCAAACACCATCATTGTTAGTTACAAGGTATAGCTTTAAACCCCTAATTATGGAAATTTCTCCCAACTTATAGTTACATTATGTGTTATTGTGGGTTAAAATAATCCAACTGATTGAACACCTCTTGGACTAGTCGATCGAAGCCCAACAAATAGAACTAAAGCTCACAAAGGATCCAATCCATTTGAAATACTTCAAAAAAACTCTGATCCAGCTCCCCTTAGCTCGAATTTTTTTTCATTTTTTAGTATCATGATCCGGTTTTTTTAGTATGAAGATTCAATTTTTTATGGTATAGCTCCCTCTTATAGAAGAAAAAATGGATTAAAATTGAAGTGATATGACTTCATGCATGTTAAAGTTCATGCATGTTAGACTTTCATACATGTTGAAGTTTGGGCATGTTGGAGTTCTGATTTGTTGAAGTGTTCTGAAGTTAGTTTGTGTCTGAGTATTGTGAAGCTGAAGTCTGTTATTTTGGAGGTTACATTTTTATTAGTAACCAGATAGATTGATGACACGTGTTCGAGATCTGGAGAATTAGTTGAGAGAAAGAATTTAGCTGTTGGAGGAGTCTGTTACAGTTAGCAGCAGTTAGACAGAAACAGAGAGTCATCTTCTTCGTTCAGCTGAGAGTGAGAGTTTCAGAGAGATGTTCTGTGTGTTTTCTGTGTGTAATCGTGTAGCCAATTTCGTCCAGCAATAAAATCATAGTATAACCCTCCGTGGACGTAGGCAATTGCCGAACCACGTATATCGGTGTGTTGTTATTTGTGTTGATCATTTTTGTCGTCCAATTTCGGTAACAAAGTGGCGCCGTCTGTGGGAATCGGGGCGACGGTGATCAAATTCTGGGATTGAGAAATTGTCACGCAGAGTTCGGTGAGCAGCAGCGAGGTTCTTTGAGGAAATTCATTTTCTGTGAGTATTTCTGTTTCGTCTGTGATTAATAAGACATCGAGTAGTCTTATGTTTGGATTTTCTGGGATTTCTGTATTCTGCTTTGGGAAGTTTGGAACTGCTGTTCGTTTGATTGCGAATTGTGTGGAATTTGTGTGATTGGAACTCTCTGATTCAGTTTTGGATTTTCTGGGAAATTTCTGGGTTTGCAAATTTTCTGTGAAGAAAGGGAATTATCTGTGTTTGATTGTTATGGCGTCAAGTCGAGTTGAAATCGATAAGTTTTCTGGGAAAAATGATTTTGG
>JAPKLW010001287.1:148809-165363 GCA_026898455.1 Plectranthus barbatus
AGATTTGAAGTGATATGACTTCATGCATGTTAAAGTTCATGCATGTTAGACTTTCATACATGTTGAAGTTTGGGCATGTTGGAGTTCTGATTTGTTGAAGTGTTCTGAAGTTAGTTTGTGTCTGAGTATTGTGAAGCTGAAGTCTGTTATTTTGGAGGTTACATTTTTATTAGTAACCAGATAGATTGATGACACGTGTTCGAGATCTGGAGAATTAGTTGAGAGAAAGAATTTATCTGTTGGAGGAGTCTGTTACAGTTAGCAGCAGTTAGACAGAAACAGAGAGTCATCTTCTTCGTTCAGCTGAGAGAGAGAGTTTCAGAGAGATGTTCTGTGTGTTTTCTGTGTGTAATCGTGTAGCCAATTTCGTCCAGCAATAAAATCATAGTATAACCCTCCGTGGACGTAAGCAATTGCCGAACCACGTATATCGGTGTGTTGTTGTTTGTGTTGATCATTTTCGTCGTCCAATTTCGGTAACAAAAATAAGGAAAAAGATGATATAAAATGATTGAAGTTAAGGTGAAGGCGAAAAAAAAAATTTAACCCCCCTCGAAAAAAAATTCTGGATCCGCCACTGCTCATAATGAGACTATGACTCTTGTAAGCTAGTATACATAGATATTCGTTATCATAGAGTATTTTTTATAGTTTTTTAGACTATATATGTTTCCAAAAGTTCTATTTATTGTACTTCATAAACAATGATTCAGTAATAAAATCTTACTCTTCTCATATTGCTCGTCTACTCTTCTCATAAGCAAAATCATGCGCAACACGTGTAGTTTGAAATTTTATAATAATAGAATGAAAAACGAGAAGTAGGTAACAATTTATTCCAAATCCACCTAAAACACATGAAATTCTGAGCATGAACAAGCCCAGAATCCAGACTAGATAATCTGCAGCAATAGTAAAGGAATACAAAAGATAATCTTAATCTTGTGGATGTTCAGATCATTACATTCAAGATCTCGTTCCATGAATCAGGAACTCCAGGGAGACACCAATGGCTACAATCAGAGCTCACATCTTTCAACTGCTGATTGCTGCTTTCGCCCGAAAATCGAGCATAGATGGAGGGATGAGCATCTCTTCTGAGAGCAGACATTGCTGTTATATCCTGGAACTGCACTGGAAATGCCATCTTCCTCAACACTCTCTGCAGAAGCAGCAGCTGCTCCCCCACATGAGGCCTGCTGGCTTTCTCCAGTGGCTCCCTCTCACCGTAGCACTGCCACCCGTTGTCCCTTCCATCACGTCAAACCAAAACACAGGATCAATGCCTTTTTCCTACTCCACTCCATGTAAGAAAAAACTCACCTGTTATGCTTGGGAGAGGGGCTTCTGAAAATGACTCGGTTTTTGGTAGGATCAAGATTCAGATCAATCCATTTGGCCCATGTCATTAGCCCTTTCTCATAAGCAACTCCTGCATTCATGCTTTTGTATACATTTTGCCCATCCTTCACCAAATCCCACCTGCCAAGGGCCCAAGATTAGCTTTCAGTGAGTGAATGAATGAATTCATCTGCATTTTTTTTTTCTTTTTTGCTTACGAGCTCCATTTGTCTGAATGGGTCCACCAATGAGCTGAGTCAAACACTAGAACATCGACTCCTCTCCAATACTTTGCATTCTCTTCTATGGAATCAAGATCCAAAACCCTCTTGCTTCCGGGCCCTTTTTTCAGCTCCACAAGCAAAGGAGCCCAGCAAAACTCAATCGACATCTCAAAATCCTGAAAAAAAAACATCATCATCAACTTAGAAAGAAAGAATTTAAGCAGATTCAGACATCTATGAGCAAAATCTAGACTGACCAAAGCAAGAAATGCCATGACCGGGCCGTTGTAGATCACTGTTTTTCGATTGGCCGGAACCACGGATTGGACTAAACACACGAGAGACTCCCATTGATTCCTCACTATGGAATCACCCACCAGCATTATTCTTTTCTTTCTCATCCTTCCAAGAAATCCCAATGCATTAAACCTGCATAAACCATGATCATGCATGCAACAGATCAGAAAGCAAGGATTTTGATGTGTAGTGCTGATTAATGTGTGTATATACCTTGGGATTGAGCAGCCATACGGCTTCCACCTCCACTTCTCGTAGTCGGAGTCGGGCCGCCCGTTTTTCCGGCAGGTGACGGCAGTGCTGAGGTAAGGGCAGGTGGCATCATAGAGAGGGTAAGTTTGATCATAAACCCATCTCCCATTGGTGAAATTGCATGTTTGGATTGATGGCTGCTTGCTGTGGAACATGTTGATTTCATCATCTCCGTCATCTAGCCAGTTCAATTCATCTTGATCATAGCTGGAGGGATCGACATGGTGGAAAATGAAGAAAACTACTATGATGGTTACAAATGAATGTTTGTTAATTTGGAGTGATGCCATTTCATTCCGATGAAATTTCTGCTAGTTTGAATTAATATGGAGTTAATATACATAATAAAGTTGACAAAAAAAGTTCTTCACTTTTTTGACTTTTAAGGTTGAATTATTGGATATACAATAGCGGATGTATATGTAAGAAAGAGAGGATCCAACCCCTTAATCGATAATATGGTAATTCATTTATTTTATGAGCTAATCCTCTTTAAGAAGCTATGAAAAGCAAAAAGGCGTTGAAAATAAAAGAAAAAAGAGGGTAAAGAGAGTTGAGAATGAAGATAAATCATAATAAATTTTCAATTTAATTCAATTTTGCATTTTTTTTTTCGATAAAATCTAATGTAACCTCTTATGAAAATTTTCCGAAGCTGCCACTTTGGATATCACTCATATCAGGGTGCTAATCTTATTGTAAGCCCTTTCAAATATTCGGAATGATATAGTGATGGAGTGGCGAATTGGTAAATTAAAAGTTATGAATATTCTTAAGTTGATGGATTTTGTACACGATGGATATCATAAAAAGATGTTACTCCAAAACCTGCATTAGCTCCAATTTTATATTTAAACTTTTTATTCAAAAATCTTTGCATATCAAATATTAAATATTTGAACAATAATTCAAATCCATTAGGTTTGATAGTTTATGCTACAAATTCTCGCCGCGATTATAGGGTTGGTAGGGCAGCAACATTTACCGTTTCTTTTTTTGCCTTTATGTCCTTTCCCCAACTAAAAAGACTCTACATAACGATTAGAGAGGTCAATTAAAACCTATAGTGTTGGTTCGTTATATAATTGATTAAAGTATTTTGTTTGTTTCTTATAAATCATAAATTTAAATAGGATGATTCTAAACACAGCTCCAAAATCTCTCCTCACAGCCTTTAAAATTAAATAAATATAAATAAAAAACTTAAAACCATTTTATCTTTATAGCCTCAATTATACAAAAAAAAATTAAAAAAAAAACTAAAATACAGCCAACTGAAACGTAAAACCAAACAGACTTCTTTATTGCAAAATTATGCTCCCATGTTATTATAATTATTATTAAAGTTATCAATTGAATAGTCCATGGAGTATATAACAGAGATTCCACACAGTAGATATTATAATTTAATTAAATAACTTCTATTATTTTAAATTAGTTAGGGCCTTGGGGGCTATAAAGAGAAAAAAATAGGGTTGTGTTTAGAATTATCTATTCAAATTATACCGTGACATTTATAATGAGATTTAAACTAACCATTTTATTCAGAAAATAAGAAAATCCCCATACAATAATCAGAAGTGTTGTAGTTTAATGGTACTCCTTATATTAGATAGGTAGATTTTTAAGGTTGAAATCCCTCGATTTCAATTTAATATTGTAAACTCAAATTTTAAATTAATTATGCAAGATTTTGGTTTAACTACATTGATTTACGGACTCTTTGATATTTTATATTCTTAACTTTTTTCATATGTATATTTTTATCAATCTTCTCGTACAAATAACATTAATCCATTTCGTACTTTTAGAAGCAATCAGAAAATAGAAATGGTCCCAATTAATTTTTTTTTTTAGAAATTTATGTTTAATTACTTTGTAAATTGTGTTTAAAATATATTGTACTCAATTATTATATATGTTATGCTTATTTTTTTGAAAAAATTCCGAACTATTGATACAACTGAAATTCAAACTATATAGATAATAATACAAAAAATCATAATTTTAACTTGTGATTGCTTTCGAATATTTCAATTTACTCACAAATTGTATTTGTTAAAGTAAAAAAAAAAAACATATACTCAGCTATCATAATTAAAGTAGGGGGACAAAGCGTACGAATAGAAATTGAAAGAGTTGGAAGTATTATTAATTAAAGCAATGTTGTGAAGGTAATAGCATCTTAAGTGGCAGTTCGAATCATCTATAATAAAGTTATATTTCTAACTTTTATTACAAGTGGAAGAATTATATATAAAAGACCAAATATCAGCCATCTATTTCTTTTTTATCATGCTGCCCAAATTTGAATTTTATTTATGGAATATTAAATTTTTTTTTGTTTCCTTAGTACTTATTAGGAGATTTTCCGATTCATAACTTTTAAAAAAATATTAAATTATCGATTCAGAATCTAAAAAATGAATTCTTAATTCAGGTACCGAAAAATTATAAAATTCTCAATCTATGACCTGAATTGAGAGTTTTTGTGATTTTTTAGGTTTTGAATTGAGAATTCATCTTTCGAATCCTGAATCAATATTAAACTATCTTTTGATCTTGAATTGATAATACTTCTAATTATAATTAAGGATCTTTTAATAACTACTCCCTCCGACAAACATCAAATATCGCCTTAAAAAATGACACAATAACAAATGTAATGATTAAGGGTTTTTGTTTATTTTAATTACAAGATTAATAATTAAGTGCATCATTAATGATAGAAAAATAAGGGTGATTCTAAACATAACCACCTTTTTTCTCAACATAGCTTCAAAAAATTAAAATAATTATTCAATTTTATTATTTTAACCCTAGCCAACTTAAAATATTAACTAAAAAACCAAATCGTCGAGTGAATGTAGCCCTTATGTGTATAATATTCATTCATTTGAAAGCATAGCCCTTGTGTATTTTACAAGAAATCCACCAAATTCTCCATCTACCGAGCTCTAAAACAGGCACACATATATAAATGCTTGAGCCACTGTAGTGTCAGGGCCGATCCTGAAAATGAAGGGGTTCATGGGCGAAAATAAAACGAGTCTTTTATTATTTTTTGCACGAACTTGCTTAAGTTATATATTTTGATTTTTATTTCTAACATATAATAAAATAAGAATATCTTATATTGTATATTTTTTGGTATATATATTATTATAGTTTTTGATTATATAATGTGTTAAATATATTTAGGTTAATTATTTTAAAATAAATATCTTTGGTCTCTTAGTACTTATTGCATCTCAATTCTTCTAGATAACCATATTTCATTTTGAAACCTAAATTCATACTTATCTACTATATTGAAGATATAATATATTTATTTTTATCTAAATTGTTAAATCTTTATGATCTTTCAATATATATATATATATATATATTATAATTCAATCTTAATTTTTCCTTGTATGTTAAATAAAAGTATATCATCTTTATTAATTAAATCAAGTATGTATGCAATTGATTATAATCTATTTATTACATAATTAAAATTTTATATATATATATATATATAATGGAATATAATTTTTCGGGGGCCCTAGGTCGAAGCCCCTGAGGCCCACCTTGAGGGCCCGCTCTGGCCACTGCAGCCTGCTACCTCATATTCAAGTCCCCAAACCACATCAGACAATTGTTCTGATTTCTGAAATATAGATCAGCCAGTTACAGTTCTTCAAGCATTGATCAAGGCATTCGTTAATATTCATGCTCGTGTTCAGTTGAAAACTCAATGAATCAGGAAACTTAATTCCTGGAACCTTCAGAAGTAGGGATGTCAATTTAGCCCGGGCCCGAATAATCCGAGCTAAATATCGGGTTAGGGTTAAAAATTTCTTAACCGATAAGAAACCGGGCTAAATGGTCCGGCTAAACGGGTTGCGGGTTAAATGGGTTTGACCCGCCGGGCTACGGGTTGGCCCGACGGGCCACTCCATTTTTTCAAAAAAAATATCAAAATATTATAATATAATTAAATTATTAAATCTTGGAAAAATAAATACCAACTATTTTATACTAGACTTATTTTTTATTTAGATGGAAGTATTTAAGTAAATTTTATGTTACACAAATGATATACCTATATTTTGACTACTAAGAAATATTATTTTAAATAAATAATTTATAAGAATATTTAAGAAATAATTGATTTTCTAAAATATTGTTTATTATTTTAGATAAATCAAATTCTGAGAATTGTTTAGATTCACAAACTTATAAAATTATTTAGTAAAACTCTAATATCTTGTTAAATAAATACTTATTATAGTTTACTTTATCTCATAACAAATTATTTAACATAATTGTGAGACCTCATCAAGTTTAATGATATAAATAAATTATTATTATTATTATTATATTGCAATATTCTTTTGTAATTAATTTATTTAATACGATATTATTGGAGTTGTATAATTAAATAATATGATTATTTAATTTATCTAATATCTTAATAAGCATCATTTTATGTTAGTATTCAATTATAAAAATAATAATTATATATATAATTAAATTAATAAAATAATAAATATTTAAGTTTAATAAAAAATAAAATAAAAAAATTGTAATTTAGTCCGCCCGACGGGCCAACCAGAAAATCGAAGGGTTAGGGTTAGGATTTAGAATTTCCAACCCGACAAAAGTTACGGCCCCTTTAGCCCGAACCCGAAACCCGACGGGTTGGCCCGTTTGACATTCCTATTCAGAAGCCCATCTTCCCTCTTGCAACCCAATGGCACGTTCTTCTTACTGCATCCACTTCCCCAGTCGAACATCCTCTACTCCATTTCAGGTTTCGGCTTGAACCCAGTGACTTTTAAATTTTACAAACCTCATTACGACCACAACAGCCATAATTGATAATTATCACACGATTCACCGGGGAATGAATGAATGCTGGTGGTTAAAAGAAAATGGAGTGGGCTATGCTTTCAATAAAAAAAGAATGCTTTCAACGAATGAATTAAAAAATAGGAATTATGTTTTAATTAGTATTATGAGGGCAAATCAATAAAATAAAACAATTATTTAATTTATTAAAATATAGAAGCTATATTGAGAAAAAAGGGAGCTATGTTTAGAATTGCCCAAAAATAAGAAAAGAAAAAGGGAAATGCAAATAAAAAAATGGAGCCATTTTAGGGGATTAATAATTAAGTGCATCATTAATGATAAAAAATAAGAACAAAAAAAGGAAATGCAAATTCAAAAAATGGAGCTAAAATAATGGCTCCAGAAACTTGGCCAAAATTTCAGATTAATATATAAAAAATTCTAGGATCAAAATTACAATTTGAATTCAAATTTTCAGAAATTTTTTCTATAAATACATTGCTCTATTTCAGAGTTAACATTACCCACAAAGATTCAAACAAAAAATGAGATTACAAAAAGATATATCACAAGAAACTAACGAAGAGATGTTGCAATTTCTGCTTGTTAGACGCAAAAATAGTGAGCTTGCAAGAGGGAAGATGAAAGAAATTGTTGCACACTTCAATTGTTGTAGGAAGACAGTGTCAAGATTATGGAAATCTATCAAAAATAAAAAAGCAAGAAATGGTGTTATAAAAGTGGTGAGCAAGAGATTTTGCAGAGTCAGAAAATATGAGGTAAATATAGATCAAATTGAACAAGTAAATTATCAGAAAAGAAATACAATTAGAGCCCTTGCAGATAGCATTAATGTTCAAAAATATATTGTGGGTAGATGGGATACAGAAAATCTGATCGCAGTTCATACAAATGCCATAAAAACCAAATTTAAGCCATAGAATATGATAATGATTTAAATATTTTTAAGTTCAAGCCTATGGAGAATATTATTCACAAAATGAGAAATAGTTTTACCTAACCAAAATCACCCACATAACCCATGAGGAAGAAGAACCACATACAACATTCAAAAGCAAGAAATTAACCCCAAGTGTTCATGTGTGTTGTATGATGCCCCATATTTTCAAAAAATGATAGTGTTATTTTTTTATGGAATAATAGGAATATGAACTGAAGAAGTTCAAGCAAAAAAAAAATAAAAAAATAGACCAGTTAGAACTATGGAGTTGAAGCCAATAGAATATATCACTAATAAAAATATATCAAATATAGAATTTTTATGTTGTGATACATGTAAAAATGAGTTAATCCTCGTACAATCACTCTGATTTTAGTTATTGCATTTCAGTTTATAACTATTTAGTATTCAGATTTTAATTATTCATTTCATATTATACAACAATCAAGGCAAAGTGACCTTCATGCTTAAGTAAAACCATTTACATATAATACCACAATGCAAAACCCCATATCGATGCAAACTTTAGAATAATTGTAAATGATGATGCGTTCAAAATTTCATTAGTACAACCACCAAACTCTCCAGACATAAATGTGAATAACCTAGGGGCTTTTTAGGGCTATACAAAGCATACAACTACAGCATGCATGCAGGGATGCAAATGAGCTTGTTAATGTTGTTTTAACAAGCTTTAACACACTTGAAGCAATAACATTAAACAAGTGTTTCTCTCTTCACAGTCATGTTCTACTTTGGAGGTGCGTAATTTCTCCCGAGACAAGAAAACGAATAACATTCGTTGAGGGTTGTGATGCTCTTGAACGGAATGAAGAAAAAAATGGGAGCTGTGATTCATTTACTTTCAATTTTGAGATTGATGCAAAAAGACAAACTCACAAGGTTGTGCATGTACGACCCGATATCATTAAACTACCAGTTTTTTGGTGATGTGGTCGCGTTTGATATAACCTGCTCAACAAACAAGAAAGTATTTTGGAATTTTTTTAATCATTGCATTATTGATTTTATTTTAATTTTCTTTTCATTTTTTATTATTAAATACTTTGTTTTACATTATATTATTGTTATGCATTATTTACTTTTATAAAAAAGCATTTTGTATTATGTTAATAAAATGATCATGTTTTGTAGCATTTTATTTGGCAGTAAGACTGTAATATCCTAACCTAATACCACATTAGTTACTAAATTTTAATTCGTATTGTATGATTTTTGCCCCATTCACTAATAAAGACAACCATGTGAAGTCTATTACATTTGCAGCAGAGTTGTTGTGTAAAGATGATGCAACATCATTTGCTTTGTTGTTTGTGTCATGCATGAGTTCTAGACCAAGCCTTATTATCACCGATCAAGATTTAGGAATGAAGATTGTCATTGAACAAGTTTTGGTGGGGACATGTCATCGTTGGTGCATGTGGCATATCATGCTAAAATAGGCAAAGTAGAAATCTAAAGAGGTACATGCCGATGAAGACCTTAAAAAAACTTAATGCATGTGTTTGGTCAGAGAATATTGAGCCAGATTTTTTTGACAAATCATAGTGTGATATTATGATAAGATGAGTTCGCTTTAATTCGTGGTTTATCTCAATATTTGTAAAGACATTTTTTAATATCTGCATATTTTCGTGATTTTAAAATGAGTGATTTGGTCAAAACTACCTCTATTTCTTAGTGTGAAAACAATTTTTTCAAGAGGTATACTAGATCTATGTCGAACTTGCTTGATTTCTGGATGCACTTTAATCATACTCTAGATGCACAAAGACACAACAATGCGAAGCTAAACTACCTTGATAAATCTCTCTCCAAATTTCTGTAGGAATGTAGATATGAGAAGCATGTTGGTTCAGTGTAAACGACTAAAATATTTTATCTTGTACAAGTGGACACTGTGTCTGCTTCACCCAAATGTCGTATGCTGAGGGTGTTTGAGTATGAAGGGAAAGAGATTTATAAGATTTTTGATGAGTACAAACAGGCATATGATGTTTCTTTTGATAAGTAATTTGATGAATATGTATATGTAGCTGCAAAAAAAAGTTACCATAATGAGGTTATATGCAGCCACGTGTTTTGGGTTTTTAAAAAATCAGGATATAGCGTCAAAATCTGATAAGTATATTACTGGCACAAGGAAGAAATCCCACTTATTGAATCATGTTGTTTAAATTGTGATGATGTGTAATTTCATTCTACTGATGATACACTAAAAGATTGCTGGTAAGATTGTGACATTTGAGTATGGGTTGATGCTAAAGCTGAATGGTGATGTTTCATAGTTGTGTACTTTCTTTCTTAGTTGCAATAAATAGGGCTAAAAAGTCAATTTTTTAGGATGAGGAAAATACATTAGTGGATAATAAGAAACAAATGTTTAAAAGTTTTTATGGAGCTGATGTTCCTTATAGAGTTAATGTTTATCTCCAGATAGTATCAAAACTAAGGAAAGTGGTAGCCGTTTGATTTCACATAAAGAATATGGGGTATTGCAGTACAAAATTAGTCCATAATGGTAGTAAAAGCATTGTGTCAAGAGCAAACGACTATCACTCCATATAGTTTTGACAACATCTGGGGGATGAAATCAACTCTATTATGAACATCAATACCATAAAAAATTTTAAACAACAGTTTCTTATAACCCACTTCTGTATTTTACTCACCCCCAGTAATTAACTTCGCAGTCTCATCTATTGCAGCCAAGAAATCAAATAACTTTGCAACATCACCATCCAACCTTAGCATCCACTCATACACAATCTTACTTGTCAATCTTTTGATATCATCATCAGTAGCATAAGATTGCAGATCCTCACGATTTGAACAATGAGCATGATTCAACAAATGAAGTTTCTTCCATCTACCAGCAATATACTTGTCAGATAGCAATGTTATATCATTTAAAACCCAAAACACGTGGTTGCATGATAACCCCACTCTGGTAAATATTTTGTAGCTACATATATACGCATCGGATTGGTTATCAAAAGAAATATAATGTCTCTTTATACTCATCAAGAATCTTATAAATTTGTTTCCTTCATACTTAAATACCCTCAACATATGACATTTGTGCGAAACAGACACAATGTCTACTTGTACAAGACGAAAGATTTTAGTCGTGTACACTGAAGCAACATTCTTCTCTATATCCACATTCGTACACAAACTAGGAGAGAGGTTTATCAAGATAGTTCAACTTTGCACTGTTGTATCTTTTGCATGCAGAACATGATTAAAATACATCTATAATTCAAGCAAGTTCGACCTAGACCTAATATACCTCTTGAAAAAACTATTTTCACACTCAGAAAATAGATGTAGTTTTCACCAAACCACTCATTCTAAAATCACGAAAATATGCACGTACCAAAAAATGTATATTTCCAAATATTGAGATAAGCCACGGGTGAAAAGCAAACACATCTTATCATAATATCACACTATGATTCGTCAAAAAAGTCTTGCTCAATAATCTCTAACCAAACAAACAATTAAGTTTTCTTTTCAAAGTCTTCGTCA
Source organism: Plectranthus barbatus (assembly GCA_026898455.1). Classification (NCBI taxonomy): domain Eukaryota; kingdom Viridiplantae; phylum Streptophyta; class Magnoliopsida; order Lamiales; family Lamiaceae; genus Plectranthus; species Plectranthus barbatus. Next base: position 160,276 of record JAPKLW010001287.1, read on the forward strand.
GCACGTAAGTCTTTAGAAATCGTATATGCCAATTTTAGCATGATATGCTACATGCCCCAATGATGACGCATTCCCCATCAGAACTTGTTCAATGGCAAGTTTCATTCATAAATCTTGATCAGTAATAATAAAGCTTAGTTTAGATCTCATGCATGCCACAAACTGCACAAACAACCAAGCAAATGATGTTGCATACTCCTTACACAACAACTCTCCTACAAATGTAACAGGTTTTCCATGGTTGTCTTTACGAGTAAATGGGCAAAAATCATACAATACCTAGTTAAATTAAAAAATTCAGTAAATAATATGATACTAAGGGTAACATAATGCAGTATTACTGCCAAAGAAAATGCTACAAAATGTGATCATTTTATTAACATAATACAAATTGCAAATTAAAAAACCAATAAATAATCCGCACTATAACAAGAATATAATCTTGAACAAAGTACTTAAAAATGAAATAATAAACAAATGAAAAGGAAACATAAAACAAAAAATAAAATCAATAAATAATCAATAATGCAATGATAAAAAATTCCAAATTTCTTGCTTGTTTGTTGAGTACATTGTATCAAATGTCACCACATTACCAAACAACAAGTAGTTTTTTTGTGATATCAGATCCCACCGGAACTTTGTGAATTTATCTTGTACACCAATCTCAAAACAGAAAGTAAATGGATCACAAAGCTCATTATTTTCTTCATTTCGTTCAAGAGTATCTGAGCATCACAACCCTTAACAAATGTTTTCATGTCTCGAGAGAAATTACACACCTCCAAAATAGAACACCCCGCAACATCATTACGCCCATAAATTCAACTAGTAATCTATGAGAAGTTGTAGGAAAAATGTTCGCCTTAGCGCAATCTAAAATAAATGTCTGAAGGGTAATATCAAGATTTTGATTCAATTTCATGAACTGTATATGTTGGATATCTACGAGGTCATGGTTGTTAGTTTGAACAAATGTATGAATCACATAACCCAAATAAGCAACATATTTAAAAACGACCTTTGTTTGCAACCTCATCTATTATATAAATACATCTACGACTATTAAGGTTGTACGCAGGTAAACATTTAGACTTACTATGCGCAACAACAAACATATCTCCCTCTCTGCTACATACTACATATCTCCATATATAAGTATCATGAACTTTCTTTGTACAGGATAGTCGTGTATCAAATCCAACAGTTTTGGCATATTATTTATAGAAATTCACTCCTTCATCCAATGTTGTAAAGGTTTGCCAGCATACAGTTTTAAGGCCATCTCACATACACGGACAAAAAGAACTACGAAATTATATATAAAAAAAAAACACATTATAATAGTTAACAACATCAGCAATGCATATATAATGCAAGAAATTAATTTAAATAATGCACCAAGCATACTTCAAAAAAATGCAACAATATTTTAATAATACACATAGTGGTTGTTATTTTGACTGCCTCCCCACATGTGATTCACCCTAGATTTTTACCGTCTTCTTCACAAAACTTTCACCAAACCACGAAAATTATATAGTTGTTAATGGTTTTACTATTTTCATAATAATAAATAAAAATAAACAACAGGTGTATATATAAACAAGAAGAAATCAATAAAACAATAAAAAATCAATAAAGACATGCGTACAACGTAATTTGTACATAAGCAAATATGACGTTTATACAAAAACAAACAACTAAGTTAATGAATTCAAATCCATAACACATAATAAACCTTAATCACATGTGTTCATGATTATTAGAAAACTAATGCAACAATCTTAAAAGAGTTTTCTGAAACTCCCGAAGAACAGTGGAGAAGATGGATTCATTGCCCGAACAAAAAAGAACCACAAGAATCAACGAGTAAAAAAAATACTATGAAAATAAATCATAAGCCAAAAAAATGGGATCCATTAAATATATTATTAAGTTTAGAATGTAACTGCTAATTAAATAATTACTAAAAGACCCTTAATAATAATTAATAAGGAAAAGAAAAATTAATAGTCCATAAATCAAATTTTAATATGGGATGCATGATAACAATAGATGATTTATATTTGGTCATATATAATATCCAGAAGATGATATATATATATATATATATAGGGAGTGAATCACATACTAAAAATTAGTGTGTGCTAAATAGGAATGAATCTACACCATTCATCTCAAAAAATAAATGGTTGAGATTAAAACATTTTTCCAGCTTTCATGCTTTTTTGCCTTATAAATCATGTTTAATCGAATTAAGCATGATTTATAAAGCAATTAAGCACGAACGAAAATTATGCTTATTTTTTTAATCTTTGATGCTTTAATCTCAACCATTGATACTATCAATCCAATGATTGAGATTCATTCCTATTTAGGACAAATTTTATTTTTAGCACATGAATGGATCTCTCTCTCTCTATATATATATATATATATAATATTTCTTTTAGTTGTGGATGGTGCCTATAATTTTAGATCCAACTCACGGTATATAGTTACATGTTCAATTCAAAATTATAGGCACCATGCAATAGCATCATTCGAAGCATTAGGATGTTTTAAGAAATTAAAGATACTTATTTATGATTGTTAAATGTATCCCATATAGATTGTGAATAAAGGTTTGGGTCACCATATAATGGGAAGCAATCTCACTCCTTAAAATCCGATTTTGTAAGGATGAGTTGGATCCTAAAATAGTATCAGAGTATGCCAATTGTGATGATGAGTGCCCCCAAAAGCACGGTTATGTCTTAAATAACTTAAATGTGTCCCACTTTGACTGTAGACAAAAGTATGAGACACCTTATACATGGAGGAATCCCTTTTCTTACAAACAGATTTTGTAAGGAAGAGTTGAACCCTAACAATGACGCATGCAAGTTAAACCGTCAGGCATCAAGAACAATAGAGGGACGACAATGAACTGTGAATATACTTTTAACCTTTTATTTTCTTAAAAAATGGACTAAGCTAAGTCCTGGATTGGTTATAATAATAGCTTTACACACCACTATCCCACTGGACTACCATCTATTTCTCACTCCCCAGAAAGTGATGTATGTGGATTCAAGAGAAGTACCATTTTCATGAAGCATCCCTTGTTGGCGAGTCTAAGCCATCTTGGTGTTTTCAAATGCACCTCCCCGTTGTTTCCAGAGGCTCACTAGAAAGGAGTCGATGATAATCTACCAGCGCAATCATTCTTGTTAACTAAAACAAATAACCAAAGGATAAGATGACAGAGAGGATCGCACGAGTTTTTTCACCTGGTTAAGGTGAGCTGCAACACATGGAAGGACCAGTAAGCCAGATGCACCCAAGGCACCACCAAGCTGCTCCACAACCGCTACCATCACAGGCAGAGTTTTCTACCAATATGCATACATATTTAAAAGAAAAATCTTACATCACTAAAAAACTCAGGCTACATTATTCTTTCGTATTTGCTCTATTCTTCTATTGTTTGCCTATTTAAGATGTTAACACCAAAACTCTGGCATATTAGCTTATGTTCTAGTTTAACGGTAAACTGAATTTCTCCAGCTTTGTCCAATAAACTCTTGCATGTAAACTGTGCAGGTATCGTTAATTGATTAAAAAAAATGAATCGCGTAAGCATATAGCTGCATCTCACCTGGCTGGCAACTAGTAGAAGCGCAATGACATTTTCTTTCTTGGAAAAGGGTGACTTGCCACCTCCAGAGATAAGTGAAAGACTTGGGATCAACAAAGCATTAAAAGCAAATAGGGCAAAATGAAGAAGCCTGCAACATGTAAGAGATCATAACAGAAAATTAGCCCAATGAGTTTTCTTTGGTGACATAAGATCTGGTTGTAGAAAGAAACAAAATCAATGTTGCTTCTAACTCTTTTTTTTTTTTAAACTAGATTCCTGATTACTAATAATAAGTTTCTATTAACAAGATGAGCATGTGAGTTCTTCCTTTTGCAAGTTTTCTAACACATGTAAAATACTTCAATATTTTCATTTAAAGAAAAAGCATAGCCTGTTAGAAAAGTGCAAAATTGCAAGAAGAATATGATATACATACACTCCCATGACAACAGCTACGAGAAAAACTTCTGGCTTCACCATCAAAAGGAGTGACCTTGATTTGCTGACTTGAATCCAAGGGGCCTTCAAAATGGGCAATGATCAGGCACAAAATTATAATCAAAACCAAAATAGTAGAGAAGTTAACACAGTCTGCAAAACTTTAAGTCTTTTCAAGAAACAATTTATAGGCCAACAATCACATTCTAAACAAGCCGTTAAGTGTCAAATTGTTGGTGAATAGAAGACCAATAGAAACAGGTAGCCATGAATATGGCTAGATTATGATCAATAACGACCCACCAGGGTATTAAGTAACAATATAGCTCGTGAACTGATTCATGTTCTTCAAGCTAAATTCTTGGTGAATATTAAACTAGACCAATGAACTGACCCACCCAAAAGCAATGAATGAACGGCATGGTTGGGCTGACCTTCAAGAAAAGAAGACTAGGTATGCTGGGGGTGAGGGGCAAATCTCATCTTTTCTCAATCTAAATGAAACTGTTCCATATTGAAACAAATAATGTTCCATGTAAAAAATTGATTTCACGTGAAATAAAAAAGAACCACATCTTATCACTGGTGATCGGAAAATTTACGGTTGTTTTAACTGAAACAGATCTCAAATGTTCTGGTTTTAATTAAAATAATTTATTAGTGGTGTTACAATTGTCACTTGAATAGTGTTATCTCTCAGGAACTAAGAAACACCCCGGTAGTGGACATCACACGGGTAAAAACCTTCAAATGAGAGTGATATCATAAATGTGATATTTAGCAAGTACTAAAATGTCTTAATGCACACATTAGTAGTAAGTACAAACTATATATGAAATACTGCCAAAGTAATCGGCTTAGGTTGGAGATTTAGGGAGCTAATTCAAACATAATTTCCAAAAAGGTATTTCCTCATGTTAACTTCACATGTGGATAGAATAGCAACATCCAGTTGATGTCTCTAAAGATGGAAGCACATGATAAACATAAGTCTTGTAGCTTCTTTTTTGCTTAGTGTTTAAGTT
>JAPKLW010001287.1:165373-226157 GCA_026898455.1 Plectranthus barbatus
CTAAATAACAATAAAGAACAAACAATTCTTGAGTTCATCTTCTAACAGCACAGGCCAAATTTATTATGTTAATACAGTGACAAAATAAAACTTTTTAAATGTCACATAAAAGCAAAGAGTGGGTCTTACAAAACTAAGGAAAATTGCACTGATAACTGCCAATAGCTTACGATTTTGATCAGCAAAGTCTGCTATACCTGCAATGTGTAGGTATATAAATGACAACTAAAGAATATGTGTTAACAGACAAAGCATCATTAGATATTCAATAACCATCCCATTAAAATACCTAGAGGATGCAAAAGCTAATATGTTTATGCCTCTATTAATGAATTATTTGACAAAAGCATTTTATATAGAATATAGAATGTCATAAGGACCCACTGACTGGGGCGGGGTGAATCTGGGGTGCTAAAAACCATGAAAAATCCATTTAGTTTTGTCTCACCTTTGGAAAGTTCTCGAGCAACCTGTTGATTGAGAGAGTGACAAAGATACGTGATTAGAAAAACCAAAACTCAAATCCATCAAGTCAATTGCACTCGCAGAAAAGGAAAATGCTAAAGAAAGAATTCATGACTGGAAAGCGTTAAATCACTTTCCCATTGCTAACATTAAAGATTTTAGGTCAATATATTTTACTAAAATATTGAAGTGTTACTTTTTTAGTTAGCCTTTAGTTTTTTATGTTTCTTTATCTATTTTTGGGCATAAAATCCAGATGGTTGGGAAAAAGAGAAAATCTAGCACAAAATGAGAAAAAATCCAAACTAGGAGATAATTCCTGGAACTGCAAAGCTTAGGATTTACACTCCAGCCACAGCGGTTTTTTCCGGAGTATGTAAATATGCAATGCTGGTTTTCAAATTAAGGGGTTTCTCTTGTAAATAACCAAGATTTTTTCCAGAACATAATTAGGCAATACTTCAACACAAAAATCTCGAGAGCCTCCAGTAAAAGCTTTGTGCTCCAGGTAGGTGGGAACAACATACACAAGAACCAAAGGACAGACATATGGTTAGTTGTCAATATTTATTGTAATCACCACTTTAACTTTCTCCGGAAATATCTCAGAACCATCAGAAATGTATAACCTTATTTTATCAAACAGGAAAATATAAGCAAGATGGAATTTTACATAAATAAATTGATAAGACTAGTAACGCTTCACCTTTCCCAAGATTAGAGGAACTAAAAGCGTGAGAACAAGGCTTCTTAACAACTGTTCAGTAGGAATGGATACACCAACTCCAGCAGCTATGAATTTTGAGATAGAATAAGGTATCTGCCATGCAATACATATATTAGTCATTCAAGATTGTAGTGGCAAGAAAATCATGATTGGGTACCAAAAGAAGAAAAAAAAGGATAGAAGTAGTAAAGTTAATTTGAAGCTAAAATATCTTTATAAATAGAGATTCACAGAGTATGGTCTTCAGGAACCTTGTTTGTTTCCAAGAAAAATCATAAGAATGGAAAGGCTACAAGTTTCTAAGGTTTCCTTCCTTCAGAAAACATTCTACATTTTTTTTTATCCCATGTTGCAGAAAATGAGAAAAGAAAGCAAAATACTTAAAAGACCTACTTCACCATGCCAAGATAATTGCCTGCCATGCGTGGTCTTCTAAGTGAACCAAAAGAAAAATCCTTTTCCATTCCTCAAAAAACATGTAGAACCAGTGTATAAACTTTTTTAATATTAATTCACAGTTGAAAAGGAGAAAATGCTTTTTATAATCTTTAACATAGATCCTAAACATCAGAAAGGCTAACCAACCAGTTAAACATATAGATACAAAACTGTCAGATTATGCCAATGTGCAACACAAGTTATCAGTCCTCTAAGCAACAAAACAGTGAATGTCTAGTTTATAAAAAGTTTCAGGTCTACAAGACGATAACTCACCAGTAAAATTCCTAATAAGTTTGATACCAGGGTCATTGTAAGAGCAAGAGCAGAGTTCCCTCCAGCTAGCTGTGTTTTATCAAATCAAACCTGCAGTCAAACTAACAGCAACATTTTCTTTCTGGTCGGCAATCAAACATTCCTCAGGGAATTCATAATTCAGTTACCCGTGTCAAAGCCACTCCACTAGATAGAGTTGTAGGCATACAGGTAAATATAGCAAGTCCTGTAGAAATCAGAAGCCTTGGCAAATTAAAAAGGAAAAGGGAAACCGGCAGATAAACAGAAAATATGAGTGATAAATAGTCAATTACAGAAAGATAAAAACAGAGATTGCTGGATTTTCTGTAGCTCACCCTTTTTCGTAATAATAGAATAACCGAAATAGAAAACAAATGTCCCACTTTTTAGTCATCTCTTTCTTTAATCTTTTATTTTGTGTTCTGTGTGGTTTAATATGTACTATGGAAAAATGGAGCAGTCTCAAACCTGTGATAAATTCTTGTGGCTGGAGCTTGAGCATCAATATAATCTTGGAGAATAAGGGAGTCAAAAATAAAATAGAAGTCTGCATTACAATGAAGAGTTGAAAGTGAGTTCTAGCCTATGGAACTTGACAGATAACTATGGGTTACTGATTTTCCAGCACATTAAAAATCATTAAGAAAAAAAAAAACAGAAAATTTTAACCTCCAAAAGGATGCAAGTTATTAAAAGCAAGAAAGAATGTAGGACTTCAAGCTGTTCCAAGTTAACTTCCACTCACATTATAATATTTACACACAACAGCAATGTGAGACTCAATGACCTTTCATTACAGCATTTTAATAAATGTTTTATAATTAAACAAGAGAGTTACTTTCATGTATCATTATTCATTATTCACAGGAGCCTCACACTCACCACCAGCCATTGGACAAAATGATGAGTCAAAGACAGGACAAAAAGAAATGGAAGGAAGAGTGCAACATTATACCAGCCCAAAAAGTCCAACTGGCCAAGCTTCAGCAGCAGCACCAATTTCATCGCTACGCAATGTCAATCCTGTAAAACAAAAATACTAACAAAACCTGAACCAAACTATATAACATCAAGGAACTCCAAAAGCTGGAAGGATAAGGTTAAAAGATATTCAATATCATGAGGAACCTAACCTGAAATTACGAAAATGCCAAAAGTGCCAATTTTTGACACAAAAAATTTATCAGCCAGACAACCAGGACCGGGATTCGCAAGTCCCAACAGTACACCACAGATAAGAGCTGAAAGCAGAATTATGTGAATGTGACAATGTGTTACACAGGGAACATATCTTGCAACTTGAAGACTGCTTCACAGATTTCCGGTGAAATAACACCGTAAGCAAAGCTAAAGGAGATAACTGAACAAATTATTGATAGCATTACTGTAATTGGTCCAATGTTGTTCAAATCCGAACTGAATAATATTATTAATAATGAAATACACAAAACCTGAAATCATATTGAACTAATTTGATTGGGTTGGAACTTTTAAACCACAATAAACATACCTAACGGTAGAAAATTATCAGAAGCAGTCTTAGCTAATGAATTAGTCCAATTTGGATTTACAACTTCTGGAAGCTGCTTTTCTCCATCACCATTTCCCTGCAACACACCAAAACCTGCTCAGAACATGCACATGTATAATCCCCACACACGCAAAACATTGAGCCCTCTCGCAGAGAATGGAAGCTGATTAGCTGAATGCGATATTGAGAAAACACGGAAGATTGCCTGAAGGGACTTTGCACTTGCTCCAACAATGCGCATTCTGGAGGCTGAACGGAGCTCCCAAAGAAGAGGCGATGCATTAAATTGGGTCCCCGGAAGGGGGGCAAAAGCTGGAGGTGAAAATAGACTCAGCCGCCGGAAAGACTGCCTTCCGGAGATCGAAGGTTGGGGAATTAGGGATTGCAGTGCTCGCGCCATGGCAGAAACTGATTGCAGCTCTAGAGTTTCGTACTTACCGTATAATTATATCCAGGGATAAGCCCGCGATTATATTAGATCAAACCATAGTTACAATGCAGGTTAAAATTGATATATTTCTGTTGGTCTAATTGACCTTATTGGATTTTAAATTAACATTTTTCATTATAATTATATTACAAAATTTTATTTATATTATTCAATTAGATCTACATTTGTGCGATGATATATTAATAAAACTATATAATTTATATTTTTTAAATAAATTAATATTATATCATTAATCATTTCCTACATTATACATCTAAATTTTGACATAAATTTAATAAAAAGTAATACGAAATAGATCAAAGATAATGCCTAAAAAATAAGAGTTTAATTTATAAAATTATTCCATAAAAGATAGCATTTAGATTTTTTTTAAATATTAAATGTATTAAATTAGAGTGATTTAATATTTAAATAAAAAGTTGCAAACATAATATGTTTATGTTCATTATTAATTATTATATATATTATATAATTGACTAGATAATAAATAAATAAAAATAAAATATAAAATTATATTGACGTAATGCTTTTTTGATGGAATGTGACAATAATATTAGAATATGAGGATACTTTCAAAAATGAAGGTATCTACAGAGAATGCCAATTGGGGAAGCAAATTAAAGCTTCTTTTAAAAACAAGTCGGTTGGTGCAAGAACGTATATTGGAATTGCTGCACATGGATCTGTTCGGATCAATGACTTCATCCACCATTGGAGGAAAAAGGTACTCGTGCAGTTGAATATGACTACTCGAGATATACGTGTGTGAAGCTTCTCAAGACAAAAAACAAAATGAAGATGATTCTTCCGAAGCTACGCCATCATGCTCCTTGCCAGGTGGGCACGCCAGCGAAACTGGCAAAGAAGTTCCGAGATGGACTGAGAGAGGAAATTCAGCCTCACCTGTCCACTTTTGCAGGATGAGTTATCAAGAATCCCTGAGGATGGCCTAAACGTGGAGGCAGTGATGACCAAGAAGAAGATTGATAACTCTCATAAAGAGTTATCTTTTGCTCTTTTCTAACTTGTTTTAGATGTTGTTTTTAATAAGAGTTGTCCTCATTTTAGGTCTTTTATGGTCTTATTTGTATCTTGGTGGTATTTGCACTTTATTTTAATCATTTAGGTTTTTAATAAGTTTTTGCAAGTTTTTGTAAGTATTTTGACCAGGTTCGGAATACTAAAGTTCCTTAGTCGCATACTAGCCGGTAGCTATGTTAGAGCATGGAAGTCGCAAAGAAGTGAAATGAAGAAGATGTTTTCCGGGACCACATGAAGACAAAGATCAAATATTTTTTGGATCTTGTCTGCTGGAAGGAACAGGTGTCAAATAACAAGTCAGAATGTTGTTAGAAGGGTGAAAAAGGTGCCAACACGTGGAAGAATCTAAACCCATGAGAGGTTATCGACGGAGGAAGAAAAAGGGAGGGGGATGAAAATATCAAAGGAGTACAACACATTGGATACACTCACGCAAGCAGATGAAGAGTGCGTGCAGCGAAAGTTTTTAGATTTTCATTTTTAGTTTTTGTAGTTAAGATTGCAAGATGGTGAATGATCTCAAGTTTTACTTTTTTTCTATTTGATCATGATTTAAACCGTATTTTACTTGGGTTGTGGCGTCTTTGTTTGATCTTGAATATATGTTAAAGTCATGTTTCGTTTGAATGAGTTTGTTTATGGTTTTGGAATGTTTGATCTCTTGCGCACGGAAGTGAGTGGAGATATCTCATCTATTGAGGCCAGAAGGAGATATAGGTCGAGGGAACTACAGACATTCGTGTCTCTTACATAGGCATATGTGAAGGCAAGACTTAATGTGTAACCCAGTCCAATATTTTCCTCATTCGACTATCATTACAAGCATAGGAATATGATGCATGATAGGAGAGTGTAGATCTAGTAGAGTGGAAACTTGTTAGGCACTTTTTGAAGGTTTTAAGACTCAGAGTAATGTGAGACATAAGCTTTAGCATATAGGATAGTAATAGTAAAGATTTCCATAACCTGAGTGTGCTTCTTACCCTTGTTGACTATCTACTTGGAGATTGCATGATTATTCTGTGGCAAGAAGAGATATTATTGTTGTTTGCTTCGCTTGGAATTATTGTCTATGCATATTTACATTTTTAGTTTAAAGTCAGTTACATTACCAACCTTATTTGTAAGCAATTTTGTGCGCACGGTTCTAACTACCACTCTCTAGGGTTCGATATCTGGTCTCTAAGACTATATTACTTGTCGATTGCGTATACTTGCGCATAGTTCTGTAGGTACATTGCAGCACACAACAAAGATGCCTACCTGAACCTTCCAAGAGGCAACATCATTGCCTCCAGCACCGAAGAGAAAATCGGAGGATAGTCAACGATCTTTCCATCAAGGATCGGGCAGTCAGAAAAGGCATGATCATGGAAGCCACAATCAGCCTACGATGAACTATGATCACCCGCAGAAAAGGTACTAAACACCAGCTGCTCCCAAGAATGAACATAGAGGAGCGGCACCTCAACATTGTAATCAATGTGAAAAGAAACATTATGGGAGATGTCATCCCCCAGCTATGAGGTGTTTCACTTGCGGAGGGACCGAACATTATGCTCGTCAATGCCCATCTAGCCGGTTTGAGGCTGGAAACAGGCAAAACCCTCATAGGCCTGCTAATCAACAGCTGAAAGCAATCAGTGGAGAACGCCAGCCTAGGAAGAGAGCTGCCAGGAACCGTAGACCAGGCCGACAGGAGAGGCATTCACCACCTCGCAGTCCTGTGGAGGATCGTCAATAGAGGGAGCAGCCGCTCAGAGGATCTAAAGCATATGCTATCGATGGGAACAGGGATGAGGGAAACTTGGCTGGTATGAGCATTATTAATACTATACCTGTCATGGTTTTATTTGATACTAGAGCATCACATTCCTTTATTTTATCATCATGCATTGGAACTTTAGGCCTTTAGACAGCAGAAGGTAGGCAAAATTTGAGGGTAGCAATGCCTCCAGGGGAAACGACCACTACTAATTTAGTGTGCTCTAAGCTTAGAATCCAGTTTAATACTCATAATGTGATAATCACTAAGTTGAATGTATTGGATATGTACGACGTGGATGTGATCCTAGGAATGGATTGGTTATCCAAAAACATGGTCACGATCTTGGGTAAAGATCGGAGAGTCACTATTCAACAATGAGGAGCTGAACCAATTCATATCTATGGATTCCGTCCATAGATATTCCTCGCAATTTGTTTGAAGATATTCAATGTTCAAATAAAAAGGGGGCAAAAAATATTTGGTGTGTGAAAGAAGATGAAGCACTTATGTCATCATGGATCATTGTAAGTGAAAATAGTATATGCGGCAAAAATCAAAAGGGAGCTTCATTATGGGCACGTGTACACAAAATGTATCATGAGCAGCAAGCCGAAAATCCAGATGAGCTCAACAAAAGAAACATCGAATCGATGAAAGGTCGATATAAAAGGCTCAATGAAAATGCATGTAAATGGTTGGCTGCTTGCAGTGAAGCCGCTGCTCGAAAGAAGAGTAGAATGAGCGAAAAAGATGTTGAGAAAGAAGCTCATACCATTTACGAAGCAGATGACACCAAGTTTCAAGACATAGCTGTCTTTAATGAAGTTTTGTGTAAACATCCAAAGTGGAATTCATCATCTGTTCATAAAAGACGTTGTGTTGTTGAAGATGAAGATGATAACAATGAAGAAAGTGGTGGGAGCTCCAAAAGAGCAAAGACTTCTGAAGATGTGGAGTATTCTACACCTTCCCAAACCCCTTCGACTGGACGTTCCACTATTTCTCGTCCTATAGGTTGAGATAAAGTGAAAACAAAAAGGAAAAGGTAAGACATCAACTTCTGATTTATCTAATGAATTTGTTGCACAAATCCATGCCTTAAGACTCTCAAAGGACAACGAACTGGAAATTTTCAAAAGTTTGGCAACTGCTAAAATTGAGTTTGAACGTGAAAAGATGTTGGCAGCAGTTAAAAAGATGAACAAGAAATCGTTAAATACACTGTTGGCAAAAGATCATTTAACTCCAGCACAAAAAGAGCTAGCAGAGCAACTGATGAAGGAACTGGGTGGGAAATGAATGTACTTTATTTTCATGTAATTTTGGTTTATGCAATTTCGACTTTATGTGCTTTCATGTATTTCTATGTATTTTTCACTTTATGTATTTCTTTGTTTTCATGTATTTCTATGTATTTTTTAATTTATGTATTATCTGTTTTCATGTATTTCTATGTCCTTTTTGTTTTATGTATGTCTATGTGTTCATCTATTTTTAAACTTTGTCACTTCAAATCATCTCCACTATTGCTAGTGGAGGAATTCAATGCCACTATTATGTCACTTCAAATCATCTCCACTATTGCTAGTGGAGGAATCCAATGCCACTATTTTGTCACCTCAAATCATCTCTACTAGGTTAGTGGAGGAATCCAACACATAACACTATTTTGTCACCTCAAATCATCTCCACTATGCTAGTGGAGGAATCCAATGTCACTATTTTGTCAACTCAAATCATCTCCACTATTTTTAATTCGGCTTAGTTATGTAATTTGCACTTTTTCAGTAATAGTCATTCTGTTTATAATATCTTTTAATTGTGTTTATGAATTTAAATTATATTTTTCTATATTTTGTAGATTGATAAAAAGTGAATTAAAATTAATATAAATAATATATTAAAGTAAAAATAAAATAAACTGTAGGTTGTTGAAAGTTATTGTAGTGAGTGAAAATTGAATTAGGTTGTGAGTTGTATATGTGGAGGGGAGAGGAATTTAAAAATTAGATTGTATTGAATTGTTGAAGTCATGATAGTGAGCAGTCTAAGGCTAGTCACAATGATCACTTTGTAATTGGGTTGAAAGAAAATGACAAATAAAAAAAATATTAAAAAAATAAAAAAAATAAAAATTTTGTGTGACTTGAGACACCCTGGCCCCTCCATGCCTTCCCCCTTTTTCACCAACATTAAACATGTGGCATGTGCCATTTTTAAAAAAAATATATTTTATATATTTAAAATAATTATTAAAAATACCTAAATTTAAGAAAAAAAATCATAAATAGAAGTATAACATGTTTATGTATACATAATTTAAACTTTTATTTTTATTTTTATTTTGTATTTGTATTGTATTATTATCATTATTTATCAAGTAAATTATAAATTCTTAGTACATAATAATTATAAATTAGAATATTTCTTTAATTTTTTATATGATATTGGAATAGAAATAAAATAATATTCTATTAAAAAATTAGGTTGGATTAGGTCACTGATGGGAGTGATAAATAATACTCTCTCTGTCCTGCAAGAGTAGTCCCATTTCTCCCGAGTACAGTTACCAATGTTTGTGAGTATAGTGGAATTAATATTTTATTGATGAGTGTGAAAATTTTGTCATTTTAGGAAAATGGGACTATTTTGCGGTACAAACAAAAATGGGAAATGAAACTACTCATGCAGAATGGAGGGAGTATTATGTTGTAGGTTATGTAGTGAATGAATAAAAATAAATATTTTATTGGATAATAGGGTCATATTCAGGTCACTGATGATGATAGTCTAATAATGACATGAGCAAAGATAAGTTGCATCACCCTCGTGGGATAATTTGAACCATCTATCCACATTACTAATTTGCTATCTGCGCGATGCGCAGTATATATATACACAATTTTATCAATAATTTATTATTAATTATACAACTTTTATATTTTGTTAGAATATATTGCATTTTATATATTATATGGATACTAAAAGTCAATCAGATTTAACTAAAACTTTGGGTACTTTAGTTAAGTTAAGCTTATGCTTTTAGTTACTCAACTAATTTTTGTGACCATCCAGGACCTAAACCAGCCCGTCGATTCACGATTCCAAACTGAAACCACCGTCGGTTTCAACTGTTGAACAATAAAATTTTAAATTTTTTTAAAAAATGGTTCGAACCGGCCGTTCCTGCTCCAAATTGTTTGAACCAGTGGTAAAATTTATAAGTTTGAAACCAACCAATTAGAGCGCGCCACGCCATCCCAAATCAAAACCGACGGTTCAATTAAAATATTTTTAAAATAGAACTAAAAATAATTATTCGAAACGCCAATTTAGAACTGGAACCGCCACTAAGAAAAAAGGCACATCCAAGTACTCATAAATAACATTTCTTCCAACCAATATAATATGATCTATGTGATCATATTAGTACAGGTACAAGGTTACACATCCAAGGTTTCACCTCCAAGTTGGCAAGAATACCTTGCTTTAATTTCTTTATCATAACAAATCAGTTAGAGAACACTAGGGGATTCAATGATTCATGACTACCGGTAGTATAGATAAGATTGTCCTGTGCTCTTACACAGTCCATGGTTCTTTTATATACCAAGAAACTCATAATTAACCAGCAAATAGAGATTTCAAATAGAATTTCCAAACAACAACAGATATTTGAAATACTTCTAACCAAGATAAACTCATTCGTAGTTTAGAAGGAGAGAATACACACACACACTATCAAGAACATGGACAGCAGATAACAATGCTAAACAAATTCAATAATGTGTATTCAGAATACCTGATTCGAGTAACAAAAAGAAGCTAGTTTAAAGCTGAAGTGTTTTTTCAGGGGGTATATGAATGTATAGTCATGTTCCATCAAGAGACTAAAAGGGTTACAACTTATAAGGTATACTGGTAGATAGGGGTTTCCAAGTAAATGTCCAATTACTACAGTCGTCTCCGAAGCCAAGATCATCCCAATAATTCTGTTTCACTAGTCTACCAGCGCCAGTCTAAGGAGATCCAGATAAAGAGATCTACACATACAACACATCAAAGCCAACAAGAACTGCTCACACAGTTCCACAGAATGAAGATCTCATCACACATGTTAAGACAGGCATCAACTTTTCATGGGAATACTTCAAAAGTAAAGTTCATTTTCCTTTCCTCATTCCCACTTCTTCTACTGTGTATAACAATCATAGTTTTCTATCAGGGTAAGCTTCATCTTCATAACTGGAACATGTACTAGTTTTAACATATAGGATCAGATTAACTACATTTAGCACACAACAGTAACTACACGATAACAAAGATGGCAATCCAACTAATCACTCAAAAAAACATCAAACTTTTTTAACTCTGATTTCATGCAAACCTCAACCATTGTAATAGTAATGCAAAATATGCAGCATACAACCGTCAAAGAGATGGAAAACTAATCTATCTTCAATTTGCAATATGACTTCATTCCTCAACCTCAAAAAATCAAGAATCAAATTCTATTTCCATGGCAACTCATTGAATACACAAAATAGACAATACTTATCAAAACTAATCAATCCAACACCTACATTACATAAGATCAACAACTAATCCAAATATCCAATCAACTCCCAACTAACAAAATGCCGCTCAATCAAAAAACCACGAGCATAGAAAAGAGCAGGTAAATCAAGAAGCAGGCGTACGTGATGAGTCCCCGGTGCTCGTCCCCGCAGTTAGCGAGCTTCACAACCAATCCCGCGCAGACGCGCGTCGCCCAAATCACGAACACCCCCGTTATGACCATGATCGCCGTTCCACCCTGCGGCACGAACAACGAGAGCGCCGACAACATCACGAGGGGCAACATACAGTACCCAATCAGGCTGAGGCATTTGAACATTTCCAGATTCCCATTCTTCCCGGCGAGCATGTTGAAAACGACGTAGAGGAACACCGACGCCATCGTCACCCAACCGAGAATGATCCCGAAATGCAATTTCCCGGCGAGGAGCTGGAAAAGGCCGAACGCCATGAGGAATAGAAAGGGGCCGGAGAGATCGGCGTCTTCGTGGAGGTTATGGTCGATTCGGAAAGGATTGAGGATGGAGATAGTTTTCTGATAGATTTGCTTGGTGTTTATGCCGAGCTCCTCGAGCAGCGGCGGCTCATCATCAAATCCATTGGCGCTGCCGAAGCTGGATGAGGAGGGGAAGTGCGGGGCGGCGGAGAAGGATGTAGAGGCTGCAGCGGAGTTGACGTCGAAGGAGAGGAAGGGAATGCCGGGATTGGAGGATCTGGGCGGCTGAAATGGGGCGGAGGGGAGGAAGCGTTGCTGGGGGGCGGAGGAGCTCCCGCCGGAGCGGAAAACCACCGGCGGAATGTTTGCCATGTGATCAAAGGCGATCTGAGAGAGGTTTTTTTTTTCCTTGATCTGTGCGTGCAGATGAAAATTCCGGAAGTGTTTTTCTTGCAGGCTAAGATATTTGAGATTTGATTTCAGACTAAATTTACCTTAAAAAAAAGTTGCGGAATGAGAAAATGCGAAATTTGATGTAATATTTGAGTCTCTCGTGTCCAATAATTTATTGGATAAATATGTGCAATAAAACAAAAAAGAAGAAGTCTTTTTTCTTGAGTTAAAAATAAAAGAACTAACCTAGTAATATATAAGAATGTTGTAACAACTAACAAGATATATATAAACTATATTTCAATTTGTTTAACAAAAATATATTTATTAAATTTACTATTTAAATGTTTGGAAAATCTCAAATTCATAAATTTTTTTATTAGATACATTGATTAATTAATAGAATTTTGAATCAGTATTGAGGTTTATTCGATCCAAATTCTTATTCCAAATATATGATTAGGGATGTCAATCGGGTCAATCCGTCGGGTTTCGGGCCAGTTTTATTGGGCTGCAGGTTAATCGTTTGGGTCAATTCGGCCTGAAATTTTTTCGGACTAAAAAATCTTGACACTAATCCTAACCTATCGGTTTTCGGGCTAGTCCACCGAGCAAATGAATTTATTAATTATTTTTTATTTTTAATATATTTAAATTATTTTAATTTTTAAATATTGAAAAATAAGCAAAATATTATTTATCTCTTATAAAAATGTAAAACACATCACAAATTTTTATATAATGATAAATTTACCTATTAAAAATATAATATTTTTTAATTTTAGCTATATTTGAATACATTTAACTTCATATATAAATAAACTTAACTATGGACTAAATACTATTTGAACTAAATACAATTATATAACTTAAAACTTAATTAATAAATATCCTTTTAAATATTAGAAGAAGATTTTAGTACTATAATTATGAAAAATATATTAATAAAAATGATAAACGGTTTAATCGGGCCAACTCATCGGGTTTCAGGCTTAATCCTATCGGGCCTCGGGTTATTCGATCTCGGGTTAATCGGGCTAAATTTTTTTCATGCTAAAATATTTTGACTCTAACCTACATTTTGGCTCAGGTTAATCGGGCCAACCCACAAGTTTTGGCTAAATTGACATCCCTATGTATGACTAACGCTTGAAATTCTAATATTTGAAGTGAAATACAAATTTTATCCAAATAATTTTCACTTTTTAAAATATCATCCAAAGTTTATCTACTAAAGAATTTTATCCAAAACAACTTTTTATTTGAGAATTTTATTCAAAATTTACCCATTATGGATTTTATCAAAAAAAAAATCTTCTATTTAGGAATTTTATCCAACTTGATATTTCTTTTTACGATAGTTGGATTGTGCAATTTAGGTGTTTAATTAATTTGAAAAAAAACAAATGTAAAATATTTTCTTATTGGATGTGGAAAATAATAATCCACTTGGACATTACGTGGAATTTAAAGGATGATTCATTATAAAATAATTACTGTAAGTTAAGTTCAATAAAATCCATAGTAAGATTTTTCTTGGATACAATTCACTAAAGGATATAACTTTTATTAAAATTATGAAAAGTGAATTTTTTTTGAATAAAATTTATTGTGTTACCCAATATTTGAAAGTGAAAAATTTATCAAACTAATATTTCAGTTGAGTTGCATTAGAAAATGAAGTTCATAATATTATTAAACTCCAATTTAGTGAAAAAAGAAAGTTTTATTAATTCAACAAAACTATATCCTAACATGGAGAAGAAAAGGAAAATATCAACTCTCAAACAATTCGATGCTAAAAGTGAATTATGGCCCCCGACCTCGGAGCATAACACTTCGAGTCTATTTAAGGTTATTTAACAATTTAATCTATATCTTTATTGTTAAATTATAAATAAATGATTTTATGTTAAATATCAAAAGTATTATTTAAATAGATCGAATTGTCACCCTTAAAAAAAAACTTCATTTGAAACCTGAGTCTCAATCGACTTAATTATATGAATTATTCAAACAATTGACAAAATCAAACTTTTACATAAATGGAATAATATAATTCTAGAACATTCGAATAATAAAAATATTATTTATTTTTAATGTAACTGATTACCTACCTGCAAATCATTGAAAAAACGTGGCGATTCTAGAATTGCCATATTGCCCAATAATATTATATCTGGTTTTGCCTAATAAAATTGATTTCTATCTCAGAATTCTTAATTATACACCAGCGAAACTATTAATTATATCCTCATATATTCATTAATTCTTAATTTACTTTTAACTTTTTTTTCTGTTAGAAATTATACCAATGTGTTTGATTAATTAGAGAATTTTACTCTAACTGTTTCATATTATAGAACTTTATCCTAATACTTTATTTTTATTAGTTATGAATGCCCTAACACATTGATGAGACAAAAACTATGCTGAGATGTGATTAAAATTGATTAATTCATAAACACAGTTTCTGTTTTATAAATTGTGATTCAATATATTTTTAATTTCATTAATCACTTAGGGTATTTTTATTTTAACTGATAAAAGTAAGTACAAGGATAAGAATTCCATAATATAAAAAAGCTGGATAAATTTTAGTATTTTACTAATTTGTTAGACACCAGGATATAATTTTCTAATAAAGTTTTTTTCAAAATTGACCTATGCATTAATCTGAAATTCATAATAACTTAAATTCTAAAAAACTGCTATTTTTCTCAATGTACCCATTTTGTTTTTTTGCTGATGTTTCATGTTTGCATAAAATTAAACAGAATTGATAGGAAAAATGTAAAAAATGTAAATTAAGCATACCAATTCATATATAAGAAAAACTGAAATTGTTGATTGGTGGTCATTCAACTCAAACAGACAAACCGTCATGGTCCAAACCACCCATCATTCATAGCCCCTTCTCTGGAAAAGGAAAATTCTCAACTGGGAAAAATCAAAATCAAATTGTGTTGCATATTTTTCTAAATTTATCTTTTTTTCTTTTTGGGGTTTTACATTATTAAGTCTTTGTCCACTATCTTTAAATATCGCTCTCACGCCCCTGCCCCATTTTGAAATTTCATCCCATCCCATTATCATCATATCATCATTCCCAATAAGTTGTTGCTCGCCTTCAAGAAAACTTCCTCGACTGATTAATCATGTCTCAGGTATGCAAAAGTTAACATTTTTATTGAAATCTGTATAATTTGTTGGGGTTTTGCGATGAGCCCATGTGCCTTTTTCGTCTCTTCGCTCAACTAAACGTTTTTGGCAGAGAAGGAAAACGATTTTGGGGAAATTTTGAAGTGGGGTTTTGATTTGTCGTTGGGAAAATGAGGGGATGTGTATTACTTTATTCGTGGGGTGATGATGTGTGATAAATCTTGCTTTATTCATGGATGGAATTATATGTGTTTTTTAAATTGTTCAATTGCTTTGGCTCTTTTCTTGTGAACGAATTGTTTTAGTATGTGATGTTGACTTCGTTTAACTGGTACCAACAAACTCAATTTTGTATTCCCTAGTGTGTTATCCATGTTTGCTATTTTTCTTTAATTTTGATATACCATTCGTGTAGTTTTCTTTCTTGTCTCATTTTTGGGTTGTTTGAGGGTTTGGGGAAGGTAACTAATGCAATTAGGACTGTAAAAAGTATATCTTTCTAAGGTAGTTGAGCGCTTGCAATAAACCTTATTCAAGCTTTTGAATTGGTGAATTATAAATGTTGATTTTGTATTTAACTTTGGGTTGAATTGCAGACAGTTGAGCTTAAGGTTGCTATGTCATGTCAAGGCTGTGTTGGAGCTGTGAAGAGGGTTCTTGGAAAGACAGAAGGTTTGTCTCCTCGTCGACATTTCTATAATGATTGCACATAACTTCTCGTTTTACTATCCATGGATTACAGTTTATGATTGCAATCACAGTACCAATGTCTTGGAATCAAATCTTTGATTCGAGTTTACTTGATAATCTGTTAGATTAAACATGTTATTTACATTAGGCTGGTTCTTTTTTATGTTTGAATGTGATTGTCTGTTCTTCACGGTTCAGTTCTAGCAGCTTGTAGTTTATAGGATTGATTAATGGCATTCTAGCTTTCTGTATGCATCGATGCTTGAAACAGAATGGAGTTTCAGTTAAGTTTTTGTCAAATTCAACATTTCTTAGGGTTAAATCTATATATATATTTTTTTGTATTATCATTCAACTCAATTTGCTGAGGCTGGAGGAGTTCCCTTTTAGGCATTCTTTCTAATCAGTAAGGTGGAAGTTTGGTGGCAGTAAACTTCCTCAAGTCTGCATTGCAGGGCACGAACTTCGCTTACATATACAATTATTTCATCATTTTCCGACATGCCAATCATGCAATCTCCATTTAGTTTAGTCTTTGTATGTCAGAAATTTGTTTGATTGCTCGTCTCATCAGCATACCTTGTGATTGGTTTTATGAGTTCTGGGTTTTCCTTCTTGTGTTGGAAATATAACTATAACATTGATATATACGCATCCTACAAAAAAAGATGTATCTGTTTCCTTGTCTACTAGATGATAAAGTGTTGTCAAAACTACTACCCAGATATTTTTTTTGAATGTTTCCTGGGAATCGTGCTCGAGGCAAAAATGATTCTTGCACGAAATATTTCAAGTCCCCCTTGTCTGAAAAACAAACAAACAATGCTGATTTTTCGAAGGAAACAGATCAACTCTTATTGTTCTTCATGATGAACTAATGAATCTTGATTAACTGAGGTATGAACTTGTGATAACGTGGAGCAGGTGTTGAATCGTTCGACATTGATCTGGAGAAGCAGAAGGTAACAGTGAAAAGCAACATCCCGGCTGAAACGGTTCTTCAGGCAGTGTCCAAGACCGGGAAGGCAACCTCCTTCTGGGAGGCAGCCGAGCCGGGATCAAAGTCTGCTTAGGGTGGCTGTTGCATGGGGGAATAATATGTTGTTGATCAGTGTAATGGCATTTTGTTCTAGTTGTAGCTTCTTGAAAGCATTTTACTTATCATAAAATACATTCATTCTCTCTCTGTAAAGCTAAACTTGTGTTGTTGAATTGTGGTAATGGAAGCAGAGGGGCTACAGATATATATGGCTTCGTTAAAAATAGGGACTATTATCATTTAATCATAATTCATTTTGCAAATTAGACAATATTTGTAAAACTCAAACTTCATGTCAGATTGTGAATTTGAATATATAATTTTCACAAATTTAATATCAAACCATCCTCCTCATTTTTAAAAAAAATATTGGTGAATTTTCTTTTTTTTTCTCTTAAATGTAAATTTATACTCATGAATACAAACAACTCTCATACAAAGCATAAATGAATGAGAAAAGTGATTGAGTGTTTTGTCTATGATTAATTGATCATAAGTTTTATAGATGCCAAAGGAGTTGAGTTGATCCAGCCTGATGCGGCTTAGCACAACTGAGGTTTGGCCCAAAAACGATCCACAAATGAAATGGTTTGGTGGATGGGACTTGAATGCATTTGATGGACTCACATTGGGTTATTTTAGAGTCGAAGTTTTGTCTGGTTCCAGACTCACGAGGTTCAACCCATCTCAAGCCTAGGTCTGGCTCGGTCCAGGCCCACTTCAGGCCATCTTAATTTTTAGCTATTTTTCATGATTTTTATAGTGATATTTTCTATTAATTTAGATTCTAAATAAATAGTTTTAAGCATTTTACATTTACAATTGTAACAAAATTTGTTAGAGAATTTCTTATTTTTATTATTGTGTTTTGGTGGGTCAAAGTATGTAAACGTAATCTTAAATAGTTTCACCATAGTCATAAAATATAAAGTCCTATATATAGGGATCTTTTATTGAGTTGTAAGTTGGAGCTAATCTGGAGACTAGACTAACTAATCAGTATAGGATGCACAAAAGACTCAACAGACAAAAGTTCAAGCCAAACTTACAAGTCTGGATGATTTTGAATTTACCTGAAGAAGTTTGAATTTCACCAAGTACGGATCCAACAAGTATGGTTTCATCATATATGTCATACTTATCAGCATAAGGACCAAGCATATTCACTGATGGATGATGTCACCAGCATGGAGTTGCAAGTATGATGCACCAGTTTGGAGTCTCAAGTCCAAGTCCTAGCGCAGAGATAAAATGAAGACCATTTGAGGAATAAACTGAAGAGTACAAACTTTAAGGATTAGAGATTCATTAAAGTCTGCAAGCACGAAACACCAAGTTTCGTTACAAAGGACAATCAGTTCGAGATTCCTCAAACTGAAGAATACTGCCGTTCTGACACAAAGACGAACTGTCGCTGTCAAAGTCAGAAAAAGCGGAGCAGGTGCAGAATAACTAGAAAAGCACCACCTACCCACCTAGAGCAACAGCCAACAGAGACATCTGATTGGACATCTTTCAATTTGTCTCTTACGGGCATTTATTTCAAACATTCTACTCCACGGCTATAAATACTTCCTTCAACGAGAGAAGGTTACCGAAAATACAGTCATGAGTTACAATATACGAACTAACACAACTTTTGAACGTTTTCAAAGCGAAATCAAGTACGCTAAAGCTGAGGAAATAGTTCGAGGCTCTTAAGCTTTCCCGTGTGTCGCCATAGTAAACACGAGACTCAGAACCTTAGTGTTCTTGAGTTACTTCTTGATAGTCTTTCTCACCAAAAAAAGACTACAACAGTCAAGTACGTCTTGTACTCTAACTCGTACGGGTAACCTACCGCCAAGGAGCCAGTTCAAGGGAGAACTATAAACACCTTATTCCGGCTACGAGGAGGTTGAGTCATGCGCCCACACTCTAAGAAGTTGCGAAGCGAAGGACCAGGCGAGTGCGCTTGTGGACTAAAGGACAAGGCATTCTGCAGCAAGTAAAAAATCGTAGGAGCACCTGTAAAGTTCTAAGCTTATTGAATTTCCAGACTTAAGTTTGAAGAGTGGACGTAGGACATTCTGGTCCGAACCACTATATATCGTTTGTCATTTACTGCATTCTTTCATACTATTAGCTTACTTCTATTTAAAATTCAACACTCAAGTGTTATAGTATATCTTGAATACTAACACTAACCATACTTGACGTTAAGTATCCAAACAAAATTTATCAAACCAAGCTAGTACTTCACCATCAGCTTGATAAGTGCAAGTATATCGAACAAACAAACTTAATTTGTTTAGTGAAACTAATAACAGTGGACAAGCAATAAGTTAATTTGATTCCAAATATCAGTAAAATAAATTGAAATTTAATTATGAACATCTAAAGTCAAACTTATATACATTAATCGATTTAGTAATATTCCATGGATGCAATACATTTAATAAAATTTATACAATAAGATTATAAACTAACATAAAGTAAATAGAGCCAGCAAAAATATTAAAGTGTCAGAATTTGGAGACAGATGCCAAAATAAAATAAGAAAATATAAAAGTGAACTAACAAAGTAAACAAAATATATTTTGAAAAAATAAAAATAATCCTTGTTATATTCCAACCGTTTCACTTCAATTAAGAGCGTTTACTATTTATAAACTAATGGAATTCGCTATCGAAAATTTTATTTGCTAATAAAGGAAATATTGATCAAATCTTTCTCCATGATTTTTGAGGATTCTGTTTATGTACATGTAACATATCATGTTTCCATATAATCATATTTTCCTTCTTTCAATAAATTCTAAAAATCTTATTTATTAGAATTGAATAAACCCTAATCTTATACTGCGTTTTTTTTTTCTTCTTCTAAAAAGCAGCAATTCTATGGATTCCGAGGAAGATTTCTACAGCAGCAGCGGCGAAGACGCGGCGGAGGACATCGCCGAATTCTCCGCTGACGATGCTGAGGACGACGGCGCCGCCGCGGAGGAGTCTTCTAGCATTACCAAGAAACACTACAGAATCTTGAAAGAAGAAACATTGAAGCAACTCCAGGAAAACGACATTTCAGAAGTTTGCAGCATCCTCGCCGTTTCAAGAGGGATAGCTTGCACCCTCCTGCTCCGGCAAAGGTGGAACGTCAGCTCCGTGTTCGAGGAATGGTTCGCCGACGAAGGCGGAGTCCGAAACGCCGTCGTCGGCATGTCGACCGAGCAAAAACCGAAGAAAGACAAAACCTACTGCAAGATTTGCATGAAAAAGGTTGAGACTGACTGCACGCTCTCTGCCGGCTGCGGTCATCTCTTCTGCACGGATTGCTGGACGAGGTACGTCGCCGTTTCGATCAGCGACGGCCCCGGATGCCTGTGGTTACACTGCCCGGAGCCCAAGTGCCAGGTCATGGCAGGGCTGGACATGGTTGAAGTTGTGGCGGCGGCCGACGACAAACGCAAATTTTATCACTACTTATACCGGTCGTACGTGGAGTGCAGCCGGAGCAGGAAGTGGTGCCCCGGCCCGAGTTGCGAGCACGCCGTGGAGCTCGACAGTTGTGGAGGGGAGGAGATCTACAGCGTAACCTGCGACTGCCGTCACAAGTTCTGCTGGAGCTGCATGGAGGAGCAGCACCGCCCCTTGGACTGCGAGACGGTGGCGAAGTGGACGGAGAAGAACGTCTCCGAGGCGGACAACCACACTTGGATTCTTGCCAACACCAAATCCTGCCCCGAATGCCATAAAAAGATCGAGAAAAATCAAGGGTGCAGTCACATGACGTGCACGTGTGGCCACCAATTCTGTTGGCTGTGTCTAGGGATATGGATAACCGGTAATAGGGGTCATGTCTGCAACAAGTTTCACAAAGATGAGGAAAAAGCTCGCTACAACAGCCTGCAGGCGAAGAGGGAAGACATGAAAAAATATGCACATTACTTCGAGAGATTTATGTTCAATCACAAGTCCATGGAGATTGCTCGGGCCGACCTCGTCCGAGCCGATAACGAGCTCCTGCCTCAGCTCTCTAAGGTGCAGCACATGCCGGAGGCTCAGCTGCTGTTTGTGACGGAGGCGTGGTATCAGATCATAGAGTGCAGACGTTTGTTGAAGTGGAGCTACGTTCTTGGATATTACTTGGAGAGGGAGAAGAGGGAGTTTTTTGATTTCTTGCAGGGGCAGGCGGAGGCTGCGCTCGAGAGACTCCACCACCGGACGGAGAAGGAAATGATGCAATTCCTCGAGCCCGGCTCCCCACCGGAGAGTTTTGCCGACTTTCGGGTGGAGGTCTCTGATCTAACTTCAGTTGCCAAGCAGCATTTTGAGAGTTTGATTACAGCTTTGGAGAATGATAGTAGTAGAAGTAGATAGGAATATAATAATCATCTTAGCTCTTATTTTATTCATTCACTCAAAACCTTTCGTTTTAATAATTCTTATATGAGAGTCTTTCAATATTGCATTGAAAGAAGAAACTACATGCATCTGCAGAATCATACCTCATACAATATAACTTTTCTGGGAACTTTTTGGACCGCGTTTCCTCCTAGGATGGGAGCTGATGGCACACGACAAGGCGTTGACGAGCTCGGAGTCCTCTTCCGTGGTCAGCATCCGGGCTGCGCCGGGATTGGAAAGGAGAAGTTTGGAGACAAGGTAACCTGCAATAGACCATGTCTGGAACAACCTTGCTTGCTTCCCTATAAACCTTGCTTTCTTCGTGTCGTAATATTCCGGCCACTTGTCTTTAGCAATGCGTCTCTCAGCAATCTTGATGGCTCTTTCAGCAATCTCTGGTCTACCCATTTTTATGCAAGCAACAGTCAGCTGTAAAGCACCGCATTACACACCCATTTCATCAAAGAGTCTAAAGAATTCATAGATTTAAAGACAAATGCATACCTGCCAGAGAAGAGTTGGCCAAGAACCAGCATTGTGATATGACCAAGGCCTGCAAAAAGAATAAATGGTAAGATTATGACAAAGAAAAGGAGTTGTTTTATCACGCAAAAACAACGTACGTATTCTTGGGATCACAGCCAGTTATGATCTGCCACTCCTTGTCTTCAAGAGCAGGGTAACATATTTTAAATGGCATTTCTGCTACCAAATCTGACCACTTGGTTTCGATCAGATCCAAAATGGCGTGCGATTGATCCATCGTTGCAAGACTGCTCACAACGGACCACAGGTTTCCGAGAGAGAAGAATCGGAAGTCCATGTGAGCAGGCTGCAAGTTGCCAATGAGATAGCCTCCATCATGAGGCATCCATTCTACTAGCCAAGGAGGGATTTGGTCAGGGTAGATGTTGAATTTGTTAACAGCATCATAGGAGTATTCTTCTGTCTTGTAGCGATAAATCTCATTCAGCTTCTTCATATCAATCCAATAATATTCTCTCATATGAAAAGACAATGCAACGAGACGATTGTTTAATGCTCGGATAAGGTCGACTGATCCATCCTCTGGTGCAAGCATTTCACGTGCACATAGTAATGCAGAGTAGAATAATGCCTGCCATCACATTGCCATTTACAGATCAAGCTCTAATTTTATGTAGCATGCCACAGACTAATCTTTGACTAGGCTTCGAAAAGTTCGATCAGATTGAAGGATATATATAGGTGAAGGTAAAAAAACTCAAAAAGCAACTACTGACAGAGACAGAGAAGATATATATCAAGTTTGTAGTGTATGGACAAGATCTGCATCAACAAAATCTCTCACTTGAAAACATCACTTACCTGAATCTCCAACGGGTGACCGTGTATTCCCATGCGACGATCAATCATGCAAGAACCATCAGTCACCAATAAAGTAGGAAACATGTCAAAACCATCAGCAAGACATAGCCTGAGGATCATCTTGATTCCAGTCTGGACATCTATTCTTTCCTGGACGGATAGATCCCCTGAGCTTTTACCGTATGCTCGCAACAAGATAATCCACCACAGTCCTGGAACCACAAAAGAAATGAGACTTGTGCATATAAATCTTGATGCAGAAAGTTCACATTCTAAAACTCAAACTAGAAAAAGCTGTCTCAGCATGTACCGGAATCAACTGGCGCAACACGACCAATTGCTGCTTCCCCAAAGTCAGGATCCAGTATCTCTTCCGTTGCAGTGTCATCGCCTTCTAGAGGTACTGTCCGCACCTTGAAGCTAGCAGGCATCAGCCCCTGACCGGGGCTGTGGCAGTCGATGGTTTTCTCCCAGCTCTGCAAATAAGAAATATATTAAGCAATCATGCATTTTGCTGCAATGTGTAGTTTTCAGTTGAATACAACAGCAATCCAAGGATAGATACAACACTTACATCATAAGACATGCAAGAAGAAGTCAAAAGAGTTGAATGATAAGAAGAATGTATTCACCTGCAGCTGAAGCGTGTGAAGAATAAAATTACGAACAATATCATACTCCCCCTTGAGCAGGAAAGCTATTCCAGAGGGTACGAAATCCCGGATGAAAACATGGTCATAGTTGAGAACAATGGAATCAGATGGATCCTTTGCAGCTATGGTGCCTATAGGGGTATTGCAATAGTATACAATAGATTCCCTTAGCAGTGCCCATGCTTCATCCTCAATAGAATCTGTGATCTCTTCCGTATGCAATGTATCCCGTACAGTCCCATTACTACGTATGCTACCATTGGATGAAAAAGAAGCATTTTCTAGAGCAGTAGGCCTATTATCATTAACTGAACTGAGCTCCTTCACATTACCATCCTCAGATGGTAATCCTCTCACACTCTCAGCTAGATCACAGTTGCATCTTTCAAGCCCCGAGCGGTTGGAGGCAGCATTGGCATAAGAAGAGAGAGGAAACTGAGAAACACTACCATTGCATGATTCATTGAAGCAGTTGGTAAGTTTGAAATGGGCAGCACCCTTTCTTCTATTATATTTTACAAATGATCTAGAAAGAGACCGTGACCAAGATCTGCTGAGATGAGTTTTCGAACTATAAAAGCACGGTATGTCCCCACCACAAACTTGTAATACTGTTTGTGCAGTAGCCATTAGCACAATGCTAGCTAGAGGAACAGTGCATAAACTCAAAAATCCTTTTGCAAGAGCAATTCAAAGAAATCCACCTCAGAATCAACAGCTAACAAAGCAGAAAGGAGTGTAATCAGGATTCAAATGCTTGACCAGCAACACATTGTAAAGCAGACAGGAAAAAACTATACATACAATTAAGATTAACAAGTAAAAGAAATTAAAGCATCAAGAATTGCCAAATGGTGATAACTGTATGCCAGGAAATAATGATCTTGTAATCCTCAAGACTGGGATGAAGCATAAACAAAAGGATTCAAAGCCCTAATATGGATGCATGAAGTTTCATAAATTTGAAAAATTTAATCTCAGCATAATATACAGGCACACAAAATCTGGACAGGGAAACTAAATGAGCCTGCAGAAATTCATTTACTTGGAAGCTGGAACCCAACACTTAAAAATGAAAGGGAAAAAAGCAAGAACAAAGAGGAAAATTATTCTCATCAAATACATACCACAATACAAGTACCATATAATCGGACAAAATTACAATCAAGTTAAAAAAAAAAAAAAGTCTAGGGTTTATTTCACAAAATCATACCTGCATAACTAAATCAAGAAACAAAAGAGGCAAAAAAAAGAAGAATAATCCTACACAGGTAGACTCAAGAAACGATTTTTACCGGGTAATAACAAGAAGAATCTTGTGGGACGTTAAGAGGATTTTTGAAAAAGTGCAGCAAAATCTACTTTGTGGCAGTTCTGCACGAACCAATGACTGCGAGATTTCAACGAGTTTCAGTTACACAAAACTATTATTATATTGGGAAAGATCTACCTACATGGTTTACTTTGTGTAGTGAGTAAAGAGTAGGTGTGTTTTCTTCAATTTTTACGACAAGTAGAAGCCGTTGTGCTAGCACACTCACGAACATTCCTGTGTCTGTTTTTTGTGCGCCATGTGTTTGATATAAGTCAGCATTGTTTCCTTGATATTTTGAATAATATAGCAGAATTTTCATTGAGTTATTTAATAATAAAAAAATCTTGAATCTTTTTTCAAAAACTCAATCTTTCGATAATGAATCAAATCAACAATCGAACTATTTTCTCACGTTTTTTTATTGATGATTCTACTCAACGCAGTTGGTAATTATAGAACATAAAATTGAATTGTCACCACTAAACATGTGAAGAAAAAGAAATGGATTTGTGCCACTTGTTTTTCAAGAAAAAGACTCTTCTGATACATCCATACGACTACTTGTGGCCCTTCGTAATCAAGAGAGAGAAGTAGTTTTACCTTCTTTATAATTATTCCAACTCAATTTCTGCTTCAGTCTCGATATATTTCAGCTACTCTTTTTTTTTTTTTTGGCTGTATGATGTCAAAACTCCAGCCTCTCGATTTTTGAGCTACATCGAGGCTGATTTCTCCTACATACGATGCATGTTTTCTTTCTTTCAGTTGTTGGCTTGCATGCAAGAATAACTTCCAAAGCTCAAAAGTCTGAATGATAAAGACAAAAACATGAATTTTTCAGGATCAAAAGAAGTGCCTTGTTATTGCCGTTAGCAGACAAACCATAGGATATATTAGATATATGATTGTTGCCTTAAAAATTCTCTTATACCAATTTTTGGAAATGATCTGCATCTCCCCTTTTTTGTCACTTCCTATATATATGAACTCTCAATGCATTCAAACACAGCACCAAACGACATTTTATATAGGGAGTTGAAGAAGCTCTTCGAACTTCCTATACTTCTCCAAACAAAAAATAATAACTATCTGTGTTTCATTAACCCTCTTTATTTCTTGCATCTGATTTGCAAAAACCAAATTCGTTTTAGCTGTTACAAAGCTTTGTAGCAGGCTAAAATGTCGACTGCAGTGGCACGAGATGACTTGACACGGTCCATGAGCCGTAGGGCGAGCTTTGCATCGTCCAGCACCAAAGGTTGGGCTTCTGCTAGCATCCGGGAGGCGTTTGGTGCTTCGGGAGGGGATGTATTCCAGAAAAGTGGGAGACGAGACGACGAAGATGATCTCAAGTGGGCTGCTATTGAGAGGCTCCCGACTTATGATCGAATGAGGAAGGGGATTCTGAAACAAGTTTTGGACAATGGAAATGTGATTCATGAAGAGATCGATTTTGGTAACCTTGGAGTGCAGAACAAGAAGCATATCATGGATAGCATGCTGAAAGCTTTCGAAGATGATAATGAGAGGCTGCTTCTGCGTCTTAGAGAGAGGATCAATAGGTATTGTGTTTCAGTTTTGTCACATTTTGGTCTGCTTATAGAAAAGTAGTATACTTATCCATTGATTGTTGATTCAATTTTCGGAATAGGGTTGGGATCAATCTTCCAAAATGTGAGGTCAGATTTGAGCATTTATCAGTTGAAGGAGATGCGTTTGCTGGAAGCAGAGCACTTCCAACTCTGTTCAATTCAACAATAAATGCCTTTGAGGTACCATTCAGCCTTGCACTGAATTGATGATGATATCTCTCTCTCTCTTCTAATTATCAGCTCTCAACAAATCTTTTCCTTTTGTTATGAAAAGGGAGTTCTCGGTTTCTTGAGACTTTTCCCATCAAAGAAGAAGACTGTTAGGATACTGACCGATGTATCCGGGGTAGTGAAACCTTCAAGGTATGCATGTATTAGCATTAGTGAAGTGAGAGAGAAGTAGTTAGTTCACATATTTCATTATGAGTTGGTAGTTTTAGTATTTAGTATGCATGTTTGAAGTTTCTTTCATAGTTATGCCATAAAAAGTATCTTCTCTTCAGGTTGACACTTCTTCTAGGCCCTCCAAGCTCCGGGAAAACCACGTTGCTGAAGGCACTGGCCGGAAAGCTAGAGCAAGATTTAAGGGTATGAACATGTGCAGACCTTGAAACTTCAAGAATTTGGCTACATGTTGCTTAACCTCATACTTGTTTTAATGATTTAATATGTTGTTTAATGCTTATGTTTCTTTTTAATGGTTGAGCTCTTGATTTCGAACACCAGGAGAGTGGGAAGATCACATACTGTGGCCATGAACTAAGGGAATTCGTCCCTCAGAGAACTTGTGCCTACATTAGCCAGCATGATCTTCACCATGGGGAGATGACAGTGAGGGAGACCTTGGATTTCTCGAGCCGTTGCTTTGGTGTTGGAGCCAGATACGAACTTCTGGCAGAGTTGTCAAGAAGGGAAAAGGATGCTGGTATCAAACCAGACCCTGAAATTGATGCCTTCATGAAAGCCATTGCTGTAGCCGGGCAGAAGACTAGTTTGGTCACAGACTCTGTGCTTAAGGTTAATTTTTTCTTCAACTTTAAGGCAGCCAATTTTTTTAAAAAGAAAAACATATATGAAACTGAACATATTATTTGATAAATAGATTCTTGGAATTGATATTTGTGCTGATACAATGGTTGGTGATGAGATGAGAAGGGGTATTTCTGGAGGTCAGAAGAAGCGTGTGACGACTGGTAAGTCGAATGGACCGATCTTTTTTATATTTATTCGCCTAATTTGAAACAAGAAAATGGTGATCTCTCTTTTGAGAAATGCTGATGCAAACCAATCTATGTTTGTTCAATGCAGGAGAGATGTTGGTTGGCCCTGCAAAAGTTTTCTTGATGGATGAGATTTCTACTGGGCTCGACAGCTCCACAACATTTCAGATCATCAAATACATGAGGCAAATGGTTCATATTATGGATATAACCATGATCATCTCCCTTCTCCAGCCAGCACCTGAGACTTTTGAGCTTTTTGATGACATAATCTTGCTCTCAGAAGGGCTGATTGTCTATCAAGGTCCACGCGAGCACGTTCTTGGATTCTTCGAGAGTGTGGGATTCAAATGCCCGGGTAGGAAAGGAGTTGCTGATTTTCTGCAAGAGGTCACCTCCAAGAAGGATCAAGAACAGTACTGGTCAAGGAAAAATGTACCTTACAGATATGTATCTGTTTCTGACTTTTCCCTACACTTTGAGTCCTCCCACGTCGGGCAGAAGATCTTTGGTGAATTGGGAGTGCCTTACGACAAGAGCAAAGTTCATCCAGCTGCATTGGTGAAGGAAAAATATGGCATCTCCAACAAAGATCTGTTCAAGGCATGTCTATCTAGGGAATGGTTGCTGATGAAACGAAACTCTTTTGTCTACATTTTCAAGACGACTCAGATCACCATTATGGCTCTCTTCACCTTCACTGTATTCTTCAGAACACAGATGAAGCATGGCCATATTGATGATGGAGGCAAATTTTATGGTGCTCTCTTCTTCAGCCTGATCAATGTTATGTTCAATGGGATGGCTGAGCTTGCCATGACCATTTTCAGGCTTCCCGTGTTCTTCAAGCAACGAGACGCACTGTTTTACCCTGCTTGGGCTTTTGCTCTACCAATCTGGCTTCTCAGAATTCCTATCTCAGTCATTGAGTCTGGAATATGGATCATCCTCACATACTACACTGTTGGATATGCCCCTGCTGCTAGTAGGTACGCGTTTAAAAGCTCGTGTTTCTTTCTAATATAATGCTACTAAGTTGAATGTATGTAGCTAAAATATGAATCAAGATTCTTAACTAAGCAAACAAGATCTGCAGGTTCTTCATGCAGTTCTTGGCGTTTGTGGGCGTCCATCAGATGGCATTAGGCCTCTTTCGCTTCATAGCTGCCCTCGGAAGAACCCAAGTCGTTGCAAACACTCTTGGGACCTTCACATTGTTATTAGTTTTTGTGCTTGGTGGATTCATTATAGCCAAAGGTTAGAAACAGAAGTTTCTGTTATGAGTTTGGTTCGTATAATTTCGAGGCCATTCAGCTGCAAAGTCTAACATGCCTCCTCTTTTACTGCAGATGACCTTCAACCATGGATGAAATGGGCTTACTATCTTTCTCCAATGTCATACGGACAAAACGCGATTGTTATAGTAGAATTTCTTGATCCAAGATGGTCCGCGGTAAGCTGACTGATATGTATAGCTGCAGACATCATTACCTCCATTTTCAGTTGGAGTTTCTTATGCAATAAAACCTGATTTGCAGCCGAACGACGATGAAGCTAGATTTCCTGGACACACAGTTGGACAAGAGCTCTTGGCTGGCAGGGGGATGTTTACAGAACAACATTGGTATTGGATATGTGTTCTTGCACTGTTTGGATTTTCTCTGTTCTTCAACATCTGCTTTGTTGCTGCACTGACATACTTAAAACGTAAGATGTGTGAAGTTTCAGATTGATTATCAGTTTGCAGAGTTGGAAAGTTGTCTGAATCTGATGTGACTTGATTTCTGTCTGTATGCAGCATTGGGAGATTCAAAATCTGTCAGTTCAAACTTGGAGAATGAAACCAAGAGCAAAGGAAAGCCAACCACAGCCTCATTAGGCCAAACAAATGAAGGTTTGGAATTCAAGTTTTGGTTTCTCATCTTGTTTTCCTTTTCCTAATCTCTCATGTAAATGTAATGACTGATTTTGCAGGGAGGAATGCTCAAGAACAAGACAGCAAACGCGGAATGGTGCTTCCATTTGAGCCCTTGTCACTCTCCTTCGATCATGTCAATTACTATGTGGATATGCCAGCAGTAAGCAACTCAAACTTTTCTTCATTTATCATCACAGAGAATGACAGTGGCAACTTCTAACAGGAAATGAAGAGCCAAGGGGTTGAGGAGACACGGCTGCAGCTGTTGAGGGATGTCAGTGGTGCTTTCCGGCCTGGAGTTTTGACAGCGTTGATGGGTGTAAGTGGAGCTGGGAAAACCACATTGATGGATGTTCTAGCTGGAAGGAAAACTGGTGGATACATTGAAGGAGACATCAGAGTTTCTGGCTACCCGAAGAATCAAGAGACGTTTGCTCGCGTGACTGGCTACTGTGAGCAGAATGACATCCATTCTCCACATGTTACAGTTTATGAATCTCTCCTCTACTCAGCTTGGCTTCGCCTCCCAGCAGATGTTAATAAGGAGACGCGACAGGCAGGCTCTTCCACCTTCCCACATTAGTATTTTTCTTGAAAATATGCATTTTTTTTTATGATGATCTGAAAAGGTACCCTTTTTCTTGCAGATGTTCGTTGATGAAGTGATGGACTTAGTCGAGCTGAACTCACTGAGAAACTCACTGGTTGGACTTCCGGGGGTCGACGGTTTATCAACAGAACAGAGGAAAAGGCTCACCATAGCTGTTGAGCTAGTAGCAAATCCATCTATCATTTTCATGGATGAACCAACATCAGGTCTGGATGCTAGAGCTGCAGCTATCGTCATGCGCGCTGTGAGGAACACAGTGGACACAGGCAGAACTGTTGTCTGCACCATCCATCAGCCAAGCATTGATATTTTTGAATCATTTGATGAGGTACTAGTGGTTCCAAGTCCAACACAGTTAGCTACCTTGTCACAAAGTCCACTAATTTCGGGCTAAATACGTTTTTTCGTGTAGCTATTCCTGATGAAGAGAGGTGGACAAGTCATATATGCAGGAGCTCTTGGTAGCAACTCTGAGCTTCTAGTAGAATACTTTGAGGTGAGTTTCATCTCCATTTCATCTCATGATTGCTTCAGATATGCTCATGGCTTCTCCATATAAGCATTATTTTACTTGTTTCTACTTGTAGTCCATATCTGGAGTGCCACAAATCACAGAGGGCTACAATCCTGCTACATGGATGCTAGAAGTTAGCTCTGCTGCAGTTGAATCTCAACTTGATGTGGACTTTGCAGAAATATACACCAACTCCAATCTTAATAGGTAGAGATGTTATGCTAAACCTATCTTAATACGTAGTTTTCGACAGAATACGCGCTGACCCCTCTGTTCGACTCTCCCAACTGCAGAAAGAATCAACAACTCATTCAGAAGCTGGGCAGTCCAGAAGCAGAAGCCCAAGACCTATTCTTCCCCACCAAATACTCTCAGCCTCTCCTAGTCCAATTCATCGCGTGTTTCTGGAAACAATACTGGTCATACTGGAGGAATCCGCAGTATAATGTGATCAGATTCTTCATGACAACAGTCATTGGGCTCATATTCGGAGTCATCTTCTGGAACAAAGGGAGCACAATGTAAGTGTTGAGCTTACACTGATCAGAAAATTATGCTTCTTTCGTTTATAACAAACTCGTGTTTCCACAGGCATAAACAGCAGGATCTGTTGAATCTTCTGGGAGCCATGTATGCAGCTGTTCTGTTCCTGGGAGGAACAAATACCTCTGCAGTTCAGTCTGTAGTTGCAATCGAAAGAACTGTGTTTTATCGCGAAAGAGCTGCAGGGATGTTCTCAGCTTTGCCTTATGCATTTGCACAGGTGAAACTGAAACTAGTCCTTCTCTGTGAATGTTTTTTCATCTTACATTACATGTCTGAATCTTCCCATTCTTGGGCAGGTGTCTGTGGAAACCATCTACATCGCTGTCCAAACATTCCTGTACAGCCTTCTCCTCTACTCAATGATCGGTTTTCAGTGGGAAGCAACCAAGTTCCTCTGGTTCTACTACTATGTATTCATGTGCTTCGTCTACTTCACATTCTATGGCATGATGCTTGTGGCTCTCACACCGAGCTACCAGATAGCCGCCATTCTCATGTCGTTCTTCCTCAGCTTCTGGAATCTCTTCTCCGGCTTCCTCATTCCAAGAATGGTAAGAAAAGAATGTAATTTATTATTATTACAGGCCTAATTCAATGACAGGAGTCTCACTATAACTTGTGTGAACTGTGCAGCTGATCCCGGTGTGGTGGAGATGGTACTACTGGGGATCTCCAGTGGCCTGGACGATCTACGGGCTCGTGACATCGCAGGTTGGAGACAATGAGAACAAAGTTCATGTACCAGACCATGGTGACATTGCTATCAAGGACTACCTTAAGCTGTTCCTAGGTTATGAGTCTGATTTTCTTGGATATGTTGCATTGGCTCATGTTGGATGGGCGCTGCTGTTCTTCGTCGTCTTCGTGTATGGAATCAAGGTCCTGAACTTCCAGAGGAGATAACCAGTTTGGATCTATCTAGTGTTTTTGCTTCTTTTTTTTTTCCTTGAATGTATATGATGAATGATGATGGATCCCATTGTTTTCTTGCATTTCATGAAGAAATAACTGTCAATGAAATGCTGCCTGATATGGAAATAAAAGTATTTTATGTGACTTGTTTTGCATCTTCCCTTCACTATATAAATTACTTGCAATACACACATTTTATTGTTAAAAGTGTTGTAGTCTAACGGTACCCCTCACTTTTAAGTAGGTAAGAGACTTAAGTCAAAGTCTCTTCAATCTTAATTTAATATTGTAACTCTTAACTTTTTTTTCTTTAGAAAAAATACCAAATTACAAACTAGAACTTAAAGGGAAAAAAGTTGGAAAAAAAAAAAACTTAAAATTTTTTATATGCCAAATATTTTATACACATGAAAATGATATATAGAGACTAGAGAGAGAGAGGGGGGGAGGCTGTATAATCGAAAGAAAAGTTTATTTTATCTCATTATTGATTGCAGAATAATGAATAACAAAGAAAACTCCCAACTACAATTTCAAGTTACAACAATAAAATGTTAATAAATAAACCAAGAAATGGAGAAAATACAAAAGTTAATACAATTATTAATGAATGGGAGCAGCAGAAAATCTTGTAGCTATGAATACTATTCAGAGTCATCAGAGGAGGCGGCGGCAATGCATTTGTGATCAAGAAAAGCTTGGACGCCGCGAGCACGAACGATCTGATCGTCGATCATCTGGTCCGACAACCCCCACTCCTTGAGCTGATGCAGCTGGTGATGGAGAGCGAGGCTGTACTCGCCGTCGGGGCCGAGCTCCATGACTCGGTACTCGCAGTTGGTGGGGTTGGCCAGCTCCTCAAACTGATCCACAGTCCAGTTGAACCACTTCATGAGGAAGAGGAGAATGGTGAGGCCGTGGGAGACGATGATCAGGTTCACTTCACTGCTGAATTTGCCGCTCTCCATCTCCCTCCATAGCCCCTCCACGAAACCTGCAGCATATATTCAATTCATTCATTATCACAATCTTTTTTGTTTTAGAATCTGATATATATATATATATATGGTTAGTGGAATGAACTTACTGGAAACCCTGTCGTAGACGTCGGCGCTGGACTCGCCGTCGGGGACTCTGTAGAAGAACTTGCCGTAGCTGTTTCTGGTTGACTTGATCTTCTTCCTCAATTCGACATCCTGGAAATTTCCGAAGTGCTGCTCCCTCAACCTGCACTCTTCGCGGATTCCGGTGATTCTGTGTTTGGGGAAGGTTTGTCCTCGGCAGATGATCTCTTCCATGGTCTCCCTGGTTCGACTGGAGGGGGAGACGTAGAACAAGACCTTCCATTTTTTGTCGTTTTCGACGATCTGCTTGATTTGGGAGCCGGTGGTCTGAGCCTGGTGGATGCCCTTGTCGATGAGCTTGATCTTGTAGTTAGGGACGTATTGGAGAACTGCCTCGTCTTGGTTCACTTGGCTCTCGCCGTGGCGCACCACGATGATGCGCCGAGGCAAATGCTTCCTCATCATTTCATCGTCCACACTTCTCGTCATTATTAATTTTTCTTTTCTTTGAATGATTTGTGTAGTGATTGATGGGTGAGTTTTATAGTAGTGAATTAATGTTGGTTTGGAGAAAGAAATTAAGACGAAATTATTAGTAGATTCCTGCTCCTTTTACGGACCACTAAGACTTTGAATTCAAACCAAAAATAAAATAAAATAATACAATTGGTATAGTCGGAATTACCACTTTTCTAGTGTAAGTTTGAACCCGACATTAATGATTTCAGATTGCATTTCATGCTTTTTTTTTTTACAAGTATTTTAAAAAAAATATAAATACATTTAGAACTTTGGTTTAACTGTCTTTGATTACCATAGCTATAAAATTAATAGTAAAAAGGAATGGATATAAGTTTGGATTTGATAATCATTGTCATTTCTAATGTTTAATTTATGAGATGGGTTTGTAAATTATTTTCAATTTTGTTGTTGATTTTTTAAGTTTATAAATGAATTAAATATTATATAAATAATACTCCATCCGTCCCGTATAAATAGTCCATTATTCATTTTTCGCCCGTCCCGCAATATTAGTCTACTTTTTTAAAATATCAAGTTTTTCACACTCATCAATAAAATATTCATTTCACTATTACTCACAAATCTTGGTTATCGTACTCGGACAAAGTTGACTATTTACTCGAGACGGAGGGAGTAATTAATTTATAATAAAAAACTAAGAAAATAAAATCATATTAAAAATAAATAAATAATCCATTTATCTTCCTATCTATTTTATAAAATATAAAACCAAGATATAAGAAAGGATTAATTTAATTATGGTATTATTATAAAATATTAAAAAGAATATTTTATAATTATAATAATATTTAATATTATAATAAAAAATATAATATTATAAAAAATAAATAAGAAAATAATTAGAAAATAACATGAAACAAATTACTCCCTCCGTCCCAAGACAGTCGCAACGTTTTCCTTTTTGGTCCGTCCCAGAACACTTGCAACGTTTCCTATTTTGGAAAGTTTTTATTAATTAATTATCCATTAAACCTACTCTACTCCTACCCCACTATCTCTCATACTTCACTATCTCTCCTAATCATTAACCTACTAATCTAACCCCACTAACTTCTCTAATTCATTTTTCTTAACATCCGTGCCGGGTCAAACGTCTCAAGAGACCCGGGACGGAGGGAGTAATAAATAAATAATTTTGATAATGAGATTTGGGAATGAGAATGAAACCCACCATTTTGGAGGATTTTATTCCCTACATTCTCGTGCTTTTGAACCAAACGATGAATATCATAAGGCAAAAACTTGCGTTAAGCAGACATAAACGGTTTAGGCGAGTTTTATCCTACCCAAATGGGTTGACCCATCCCAAATAGGGTTTATTAATCCCCAAATAAGGTATATTATATGGGTTTGAGTTTGGGTTAATGGATAAAACCCGCCTAAATCGTTTAGGTATGCCTAACCCAAGACCTTCCCATATCATAATCATTCTATTCCCTCATTCCAAAACTCATAACGATGGATTAGTAATATAATTACGAATTTATTAATGAGGTTTTTTCGTTACTAAAATAAAAAATTTATATATAAAAAAACTCAATATTAGCTATGTCCAAGTATTGCATCGTCATTTCTATCGCTAGAATATAAAATAAAAATAAACAATTCGAATGGCGACTTGTTTTTTATCGATGAGTTTTCCCACCAATCTTGAATTCTTATATTTCTTTCTCTCATTTTGGTTTTATAGTTTAAATCGGTTTTTGTGAGAGTTAAAAGGATTTGAAGATAAAGAGGAGCTGAAATTTTTCATTATATAAAATTTATTAGAACTTATAATTTTTTTTGGATGGATTCATGTGTGTGGTGGAATATTATTTATAGGCAATATGTAATTAGGAGGCTGAATAGTCTTTACTGGTTTTGTTTCTTGAAAATCAAGCAGTCTTCCAACATTTTTTCTTCTTCTTGCAAATCACTCTAAAAGCGTGTGTTTCAACACATTGAAACTGCAAATAATTTACGCAATCATTACAATATTATTTCAATAGTCGTACGTTCAACTCGGAAATTTAACTTCAAATAATACTAATTTCGTAAGAAATTTTACGTTTTAGTTTCCTTAATAAATATTTTTAAATTTTAACTAAGTGATAATAATATGAAAATAAATTATTGTATGCTTTAAGTGTTTAATTTTACTAATTGTTATCATATTATTATATCTATTATTATAATCAATTATCCATCTTGATTAAAATACATTGTAATTTTTGTGTTATATATTATGCTTAAAAATATATTTTTTAATATAATAAATTTTTATAAGCTATTATGCTTAAAGAACATAAAGCATTAAAAACCAAAAAAAATCTTATGGTTATTGTTGAGGTTCGATTCGTACAGATACATGGCTCCGAGAACTCGAGATCCGACAAGATAGAATTACAAGAAATAAACGGACACATTAGAATTGAAAAGTGTAACAAACAACTAATAGAACCATAAACAATGAGAGGGTACGATAAATAGTATTAACAGACAACAATTGTAAGATAAATGAGACAATAACAATTATTAAGCTAACAAAACAAAGAGCAAAACACTTATTAGAATGGCCGCACCAGCCAAAGTGGACTCCAACGAACTGGTTGTGAATCGCCTTAATTCTCAAGAACTATAACAACAATTAATTTTAGTAAATGAAGTGTAGATTAGAAAATTAGATGTCGAATTTAGGCTTACAAGGCCCTATTTATAGAACCTAGGGGGAGTTATGGTTTCTCTTAGGAGGGTCGGTGGGTGGTTATGGATAGTTCGTCGGGCCTTTTGGAGCCGTTGCAACGTCTATATCGTTCGCCCCCTCAAAAATAGTCGCACCCTGATCTAGACCCCTTTTTGATCGTTGAGCAGCTCGACAATGTGATCGCTGTAAAAATTATAGTTTTATTATAATAGAGCAATGCAAATAAATTTATAAACCCAAAGGTATGTCGAACCCACAGGGATAGTACAACGAAATCATCTCATGTACTGGCATAGTTTATCTATTCTTTGTTTGAGAAAATCTAAATTTGAATAGGGTTTTTGTTTTGAAAAACAGAAAATAAATTGGGAATAAAATTCAATAATAAAAAGCACAGATTCTAGGGAAATCAACCAATCCAATCAACATGCAATAACCAATCAATCCAAACCCAAAATAATCATTAAGGTGGGAAATCTGTTATTTTGAAATTAATTCATTGGTTGGGCAATTAAAATCTAGATTACTAGAAAGAGAATTTTACCTCTCGGTCTCAATAACACAAACTAGTCAATCCCAATAAAGATACAGATTTGAAAAACCTACAATTGATTCTTCCTTTTGAGACAGAAACCAATTATATCAAAATTCTATTTTCCTATTATTAATTATCTCCTCTCGGTCTCAAATTAATAACTATAAACCTAATCTAATTTTCATCTCTCGATCCTTCAATTGAAAATAGATTTTGGAGTGAAAACATAGAATTTGAACCAAGTTAATTAGGGTTTGGAATTAATCGAATTAACACATGCCAAAAAGGATGGAGAAAACCCTAGAACCTGCTAAGGGTTCTAGCCTAACATAATTGAAATAAACAATGCAAAAGATGTAAAGAAACTTACTTGAATCATTAAAACAATAAGAACCTTGAACCTTCAATTGTCTTGAATCCAAAGCAACAATAAAATAAAGAGTACTCGAAAATTAAAGGGAATTTAAAGAATAAAATAGTACTGAAAAGAACTTGTAAAAACTGAAATTCAGACCTAAAGGGACTTAATTTTCGAGCCTAAAAAGTCCTATTTAGAGGGGGAGAAATCGAATCTTCAAAAGGTAATGGTTTGGGAAGGAAAAATCTCCAAATTGGGCAAAAATATGCCTTTCCGGCGCGCCTGTCGCTCGACGGGATGCCTGTCTCTCGACAGGAATGCAGATCACAAGTTTCCAAAATTTTGACCTCTGTTTCGAATGCAGAAACCTTTGAGTTGACTCCCTCTGCGCAGTCTCACGATTTTGGCTATAACTTTCGCTCCCGAACTCCGATTGACCCGATTCCATTTGTGTTGAAAAGCTAACTCAAAGATCTTTCTGTTTCCATGCTCCTTTAGGTCAGATTCTACGTGTGGAAGAATTCTTGACTGTTCCTTTGGACATCAACTGCTTTCGGTACGGGTTTTCATTGATTTTAGCGTAAAACCTGCAAAATATTACCATGACAAGCATAATATCCCCTATAAACACTTCATGCTCGATTATTAACTAAAAACTCAAGTAAATGCAAGAAACCAATAAGAAAACAACGTGATAAGCGAGGCAAAATACGAGCTTATCAACCCCCCCAAACTTAAACACTTGATTGTCCTCAATCAACAAAAGAATGAATCAACAGTTCAAGTAGAAGAGAAGTGCAATGCCTCACAAGATTCATCACAATCAATCTTGTAAATCCACAAAACATCAACACTTTGTAAGAATCAGAAAATCTGTAAACCATGGAAGACTCACAAGGGAAGTGTTTTCACTCATTCACTCAAGTGTTTAGGATAATATGAGATCACACAAGTCATGCAAATCAAGTTCTACCATAGGCTTGCAAATATTCTAAATCTCCACTGCAAATATGTGTTCACAAGTCTAAGATCAGAAATGACTTTATTCAAGGTTGTAATGTAGGCTTTTTAGTGAAAGGTAGGGAAATATATGGCCAAGTGACTAAAATCAATTAAGTTGATCACTCTCAACAAATCAAAACCACTATCTATTGATATCCACCCATCTTCTATAATATTCAACATCAAACAAGGCTCTTTTATTCTTTCTCTCTTTTTCTTTCCACACATCCTTTTATGCTCTTAAACAATTTTGAATATACATTTGAGCTTATAAGGACTAACAAACACATATAAACACTTTTTTTTCTTTTTTTCATTTTCTATATTTTTTTCTAGAGCCCAACCTTCTCTTGTTTTCACCCTTCTAATAATATCTTATCTTTCTTACAATTATTCCTCCCTTATTCACCACCTTCTCTCATAGACAAGAGAAAACCAGAACTTTTTCATTGGCATGCAAGAAAACTAAAGGCTCAATGGGGCTGACTAGGGATAAAACATTGAAAGGGACAGTGTATGGGATAAACAGGCTAAACAAAGATGGCCTAAAATCATTTTCTAAACATGTGCACACTTAGCAGTTTCGAAAAAGAAACAAAGCAAGTTCTAGAGATACTCAATCATGCAGACACACTCACAATCAAAATCAAGGCTCAATTCTCACACTTGGGACAACAATTCTTCCATAGTAAACATCAAATCATCATAAAAAATCATGCCTTTGTAAGTTTCAAAACAAGTAATCATGCGGTATTCTACATTCATAGGCATACTCAACCACTATCACAATCAATGCATAATCAAGTCAATCAATTCAAATCTTGCATTCTTGTTAGGGTTATCTCATAGCTTTGTAAATTTTCTCACAAAATCACAATTTTATTCAACAAATGCAATAAAAAAATTTTAAACTAGGCAGAAATTTAAACACACTGAAAGCTTTAAATAAAAGGGAAGAAATAGTTTCAACTCCAAGTCCTCCTCCCCCCAAACTTATT
This sequence comes from Plectranthus barbatus, assembly GCA_026898455.1. Lineage (NCBI taxonomy): Eukaryota > Viridiplantae > Streptophyta > Magnoliopsida > Lamiales > Lamiaceae > Plectranthus > Plectranthus barbatus. Next base: position 204,589 of record JAPKLW010001287.1, read on the forward strand.
CGATTGACAGAGAGAATAAGTTTGAAAATCAGACTAGGAGTGAAACTGTACCTCGATGTTGGTCTCAGACACCAACTTTTTATCCCTCGGAGGCTGCAAAACGTGAAAGACAGAATTTGGTAGCTGCTGGCACTCTGTGTCGATCGACAGGGGCCATGTCGATCGACACAGAGCCTTCTTGTCGACCCAAGGGCTGGCTCGAAGTGCTCTGTCGATCTGCCTCTGTGTCGATCGACACATGGTGTGTCGATCGAAATAGAGCTCCTATTTTTTTTCCATTTATATATATATATTTTTTTATTTAATTTTTTAAAAAAAGAAAGAACAACACACGAAAATTAGAGAAAAATTGAAATAAAGCAAGTAAAGCAATGGGTTACTGATAAGCTCATTATTTTACTCGCTTATCTATATTATTTTCTACTATTTTATGTAGTTTTATTGAGTTTATATATATATTATGTGCATGAGTCTATATTAGGTGGTATTATGCGCATTTTGGTATTTTTGCTGGATTTAGGCCTAAATTCACGAGAAATCCGTTCCGGAAGCAGTGACGTGTAAGAGTAGCAGTGACGATTTCGTCCACAAGAGGAATTCGAGCTATTGGCACATGACAATGGATGATGCTTTGAATTAGCTCTCCAACGCAACTGGAATCGGGTCAATCGGAGTTCGGGAGAGAAAGTTATGGCCAAAACCGTGAGACCGCGCAGAAGGGGTAAGAAGCTGCGTCGAAAGACGCCAAGTGGCATCGATCGACGCCGACCAAGAAGGCTCGTCGATCGACGTGGATCAGCCACGATCGACGCGAGATGTCTGCTGGAGCGGAAATTCGAGGAAATTCGGATTTATTCATATCTTTAGCCCTAGATTTGATAGGATACACATCCACCACTATAAATAGCCTACTATACTCGATTTTTGAGTATTCCTTATCATATATTCGCTCTACGATTTGGTTTTGAGAGTTTGGAGACTTGGGAAACACGAAACCCCTTTATTTTTCTTGTAAGTTCTTTTATGTTTATGCAATTTAATATGTTTTCTTTTGGATTTTTATCTACGATGAGTGGCTAGAAATCCTAGCGGGTTCTAGGGTTTGAATAATATTATGGATGCATGTTAGGATTAATTAATTAGGTTCATGATTCCTGTGTTTATTCTATAATTCTAGATTAATTCAAGGACCGAGAGGTGACGATTAATTTAGATGTCTAGCTATTGATAGAAGGACCGAGAGGTGAATATTAATAGTGGGAATAGGAATACATGATACGATCTACACTATCCAAACAGATGTACTAGATGTAGGAATTGAACTGATTTGCTTATCAGATTGACTAATTTGGTGTACTTTGAGACCGAGCGGAGATGAGTCACGAATTAGTAATCTAGGTTATATTTGCCAAACAAGGAAATATAGCATTGTTGCAGTATTCCACCTGTTAAATTAATTGGCTCCTACATGTTATCCATAATAAGAGTTCTTCCCTAGAATCTGTGCTCCTTTAATTTACTTTCAAAACTCCTTTAATTTTCAAGTATCGTTATCTTTATTTTCGAAGTTAAAACCCTGATTTTGAATTCCTCAAACAATGAATCTTAGGATCATAGCTAGTATATAGGATAGTTTCCCCACACAATTCCCCTGGATCGATAACCTTAGGGTTTACAAATTTATTTGCCACTGTTTCTATAATTAATCTGTTAGAAATAGCAGTGATCAAATTGGCGCCGTTGCCGCGGAGTTGCTAGATTTTATCTTGTTACTAGTTCGTTCTAGGATTTGCTGGATTGAGTTTTAATTTTCTGTACGTGTGCGTGTGTGAGTTTTCGAGTTTACATCTCGCGTCGATCGACGCCACCTAGCGTCGATCGACGTCGATCACTTTGCAGCGTCGATCGACGGATACCTTTCGTCGATCGACGGCGACCACTCTTTTGTGTCGATCGACTTGAATCCATGTCGATCGACGCTGAACTGATATTTACCTATTTCCTATGCAGGTGCATGAACACGCAAGCCAAAGGAAAAACACTCGAAGCCTTTGTCCCTGAAATTGAAGCAACCTGCAGGAAAATCAAAAAGAAAGGAAAAGAAAAACAACGAGAGATGGCTGAGAATCCTGAAGCATCTCTACAAAATATGACTCCCGAGGAGCAGAAGCAATTTGTGAATGAAGTACATCAGCTGAGAGCACAACTACAAGCAGCCCAGGCTACTCAGGCAGAGCAAGCTGCAAGACTGGCAGAGTTGAACGATAGGCAAGTTGTGATCCCGCAAAGGTCCATCTTGGATCGATTTCTTCCACAGCAAGCGCAGGCCGGATTCAGAGTTGGCATTGATGCCAACAACTTCGAGCTGCGCACAAGCCTTATTCAGATGGTGCAGCAAAACCAGTTTGGGGGAAGAGCTGTAGAAGATCCTTACACCCACCTCAACCAATTCATTGAGGTGTGTAACACTGTGAAGCAGAACGGAGTAACCCATGATGTGATCAGAATGAGACTGTTCTCGTTCTCACTCAGAGACGAGGCACGGTCTTGGTTTGCTGGACTGGATAAGAGCCAAATAGGGACATGGGAGGAGCTTCGAGCAGAGTTCCTTACCTACTACTTCCCACCGAGCCTGCTGCTGAAGAGGAAAGCTGCCATTACTACTTTCAAGCAGATGTATGATGAGTCACTCTACGAGGCCTGGAAGAGATACAAAGAGCTTCTTCGACTCTGTCCTGGACATGGCATCGATATGGAGATGCAAGTGTGTCATTTTTATGAGGGACTGAACCCTCACATGAAGGAGCTGGTTGATGCATCTGCCGGAGGAATACTTATGAAGAAGAGTGGTGCAGAGAGTATGAGGTTGCTGGCTGATATGGCACTGAATAACCACCAATGGCCAACTGATAGGCAGCTACCAGTCAAAGCAGTCGAGACAAAGCCAGAATTCGACGTGGTCGCTGAGGTGAAAAAGCTCCGGGAGGAGATTGAAAAATTGGGCACACCACAAGTTGCAGCTGTTGCAGAGCCAAGCATGGCCATTGTACCCGTGGAGGCTGACTACATCAACAGGGGTGCAAGCAGTTCGTCTAGAACTGCCGGTACGGAGGTGAACTACGTTGGCAGTGGTTATCATAATAACTACCGAGGCAATCGAGGGTATCAGTACAACCATGGGCGATCTCACCCTGGTTTTTCCTATGCTAACCCTTCTGTTGCAGAACACCCTCCGCCTGGTTTTGATGCAGGTACTGGAGGAGAGATCGTGGAAAGGAAGAAATCCATGCTAGAGGAGACGCTCGAGAAATTCATCAAGAGCTCGGATAACTGGTTTGGGAAAGTAGAAACCGAGGTGAAGGGAATGTCCAACCACATGCAGCTGATGACGAAACATCTTCAGATGATGGACACACAATTGAGCCAGATTGCCACCACACTCGGCAATCAACACAAGCCTGGACAGTTGCCAAGTATGATAGAGGTGAACCCCGCAAAGGAAAAGCCAGTCAAAGCCATTACTCTGAGGTCTGGGACGAGCTACAAGGGTCCCGAGATGGCTACAGATGATTCTGGAGTTGAAAAGGAGCAAAACTGTGCGGGAGACGAATCCACGTCGATCGACGGACCTGCCTCGTCGATCGATGCAGAAGACAGAGGCCCGTCGATCGACGCTACCCTACGTTGATCGACGTCAAAGTCTGCTCCAGGCACGAAGTTGAAGCAGTCTGAAGATCAGCTCCCTCCTTTACCTTTCCCACAGCGGTTCGCGAAGCAGAAAGAGGACAAGAAATTCTCCAGATTTGTGGAGAACCTAAAGAAGGTCAGCATCAACATCCCGCTGATCGAAGCACTGAAGGAAATCCCGGGGTACATGAAATACCTCCGGAAACTGATGAGTGGAAAGAAACAATTCGTGGAGAATGAGAAGGTGAAGATCCACGAGCAGTGCAACCTGCTACTTCAAAAGCAGGTGCCCATCAAGAGAAGCGATCCTGGATGCTTCTCTAATCCGGTTGAGATTGGGGGACACACGTTCGAGAGAGTACTATGTGATACTGGGGCCAGTATCAACCTGATGCCGTACTCCATCTACAAGCGTCACAACATCGGAGAGATGAGGCCCACGACGATCACCCTGCAGATGGCGGACCGGTCTGTGTCCCGCCCGAAAGGTATACTAGAGGATGTGCTCATTCGTGTGGGCCATCTCATTTTTCCTGCAGATTTTGTGGTGCACGAGATGAAGGAGGACGAGAACATGCCCATGATCTTGAGGCGTGAGTTTCTCGACACTAGCGCTGCTCTCATTGACTGTCGAGGCGGCGAGATCACACTCCGAGCGAATGATGAGAGGATCACCTTTGTGATCGACAAGAACAAGAAGAAGGCGGAGTGCAATCGAATCTCTACTACTGAAGAAGAGGATGAGTCTGAAGAAGATGAAGCAGCTGCCATTGAGTGGGAGCGAGGAAATGATAGGGTAGCAGTGTCAACTGCGCCACCTTTTTCTGAGCTCACCACCATTATCAAAGACCGGAAAGTCTACATGGTGGATGCCAAAGGTCGACGAGTCTGGACCCGACCTCCTTGGCAGTGATTTGAGGTATCGTCGAGCTGCGACGTTAAATCAAGCACTTGTTGGGAGGTAACCCAACATTTTCCGTATTTTTCTTTTCAATTTTCATTTTTTTATTTCGAATTTCTGCTTTTATTTCTTTGCTAACAGTTGTTTTGCAGTATTGAAAAAAAAATGGAGATCAGCTCGACGCCGATCGACGCAGCCTGGCGTCGATCGACGCCGAGCAAACCGGCGTGATACACTTCGATCTGCGAAGGGATCGACAAGAAGGCTTCAAGTCAATCGACGCGAAGTGCCAACAGCCACTATTTCACGCCGCGCAATGTTCGAAGAATCTGGGGGATAAAAAGTTGATGTCTGAGATCAACTACCAGGTATCGTTCCCTCTTTTGTCTGATTTTCAAACTTATTTCAGTCTTCGAGTTGGAAATAAGTTTGGGGGGATGTGGACAAGAGATGGAACATTCTATCTTTTATATATTCTGCTTTCCGTCTTTAATTTTTGCCTTAAATTTTAAAATTTTATTTTGTGGGGAAAATTTTTGAGTTTTGAAATAACCTGAATGAGATTGTGAGAGTTGAATCGATTGAGGGATGAGTTTGAATTGATTGTGATTGTGGTTAGATGCCTATGAATGTAGAATACCGCATGATAGGATTGATTTGACACTTGTGCTTGCATGCTGATTGAGCTGATTTGAAATTGACTGCGGAAGAAAATTTTTGAACCCTTGTGTGAGAATTTTGAGCCTTTATTTCGTTTGATGTGTGTTTTTATTTCTCTAGAACTTGCCTATTTTCTGTGTTGAGACTGCATAGTGTGCACAAGTTTAGGAAATGATCTTAGGCCATCTTTGATAGCCCAATTCCCTAAACACTGTCCCTTCACATTGAATTTTCCCTAGTTAGCCACTTTTGAGCCTATAGAAAATTTTTCTTTCCTTGTCTATGAGATTAAGAAGAAGTATTGGTTTCGCTCATGTCTTGAGTTGTGGTATGTGGGTGGAATGATTGTGATATGGAGATAAGAAAATATAAATTAGTGGTGAAAAGATGTGTGAAAAAGAAGCTCAAAGAAATAATTAGAATTCTCATAAGCTCTCTGAAAAGAAAAGAATACAAAATTATGTAAAGAGCATAAGAGATTCAAAATGAGCTAGAAAAAAGAAGAAGAAGAGATTGTGTATTTGTTTATATATTTGAGGAGAAGGGTGAATGAACTTAGAAGGTGGTTTGGATTGATTGAGGAAGTACAACTTGATTGATTTTAGTCACTTGGCCAAATTTTCCCTACCCTTCACAAAAAGCCTACATTACAACCTTTGAAAGTCCTTTTTGATTCTAGACTTGTGTGCACATTCTAGCAGTGGAGATATTAGAAAATTTGCAAGCCTATGGTATAAATTTCTTCATACATGTTGTTGAGTGCTTTCATCTATTCCTTAAACACTTGAGAGTTGAGCGATACACTTCCCGTGAGTTCTTCCAATGTTGATAAATTTTCTGTCTCTTTCAAATTGCTTGTGTGTAGTGGATTTTTGATTCTTGACTGTGATGAATCTTGTGAGGCATTGCACTTTAATCGCATGATCTTTTGATTTCTTTCTTGCCTATTGATTGAGGACAATCAAACGTTCAAGTTTGGGGGGTTGATAAGCTCATTATTTTACTCGCTTATCTATATTATTTTCTACTATTTTATGTAGTTTTATTGAGTTTATATATATATTATGTGCATGAGTCTATATTAGGTGGTATTATGCGCATTTTGGTGTTTTTGCTGGTTTTAGGCCTAAATTCACGAGAAATCCGTTCCTGAAGCAGTGACGTGTAAGAGTAGCAGTGACGATTTCATCCACAAGAGGAATTCGAGCTATTGGAACATGGCAATGGATGATGCTTTGAGTTAGCTCTCCAACGCAATTGGAATCGGGTCAATCGGAGTTCGGGAGAGAAAGTTATGGCCAAAACCGTGAGACCGCGCAGAAGGGGCAAGAAGCTGCGTCGACAGACGCCAAGTGGCATCGATCGACGCCGACCAAGAAGGCTCGTCGATCGACGTGGATCAGCCACGATCGACGCGAGATGTCTGCTGGAGCGGAAATTCGAGGAAATTCGGATTTATTCATATCTTTAGCCCTAGATTTGATAGGATACACATCCACCACTATAAATAGCCTACTATACTCGATTTTTGAGTATTCCTTATCATATCTTCGCTCTACGATTTGGTTTTGAGAGTTCGGAGACTTGGGAAACACGAAACCCCTTTATTTTTCTTGTAAGTTCTTTTATGTTTATGCAATTTAATATGTTTTCTTTTGGATTTCTATCTACGATGAGTGGCTAGAAACCCTAGCGGGTTCTAGGGTTTGAATAATATTATGGATGCATGTTAGGATTAATTAATTAGGTTCATGATTCCTGTGTTTATTCTATAATTCTAGATTAATTCAAGGACCGAGAGGTGACGATTAATTTAGATTTCTAGCTATTGATAGAAGGACCGAGAGGTGAATATTAATAGTGGGAATATGAATACATGATACGATCTACACTATCCAAACAAATGTACTAGATGTAGGAATTGAACTGATTTGCTTATCAGATTGACTAATTTGGTGTACTTTGAGACCGAGCGGAGATGAGTCACTAATTAGTAATCTAGGTTATATTTGCCAAATAAGGAAATATAGCATTGTTGCAGTATTCCACCTGTTAAATTAATTGGCTCCTACATGTTATCCATAATAAGAGTTCTTCCCTAGAATCTGTGCTCCTTTAATTTGCTTTCAAAACTCTTTTAATTTTCAAGTATCGTTATCTTTATTTTCGAAGTTAAAACTCTGATTTTGAATTCCTCAAACAATGAATCTTAGGATCATAGCTAGTATATAGGATAGTTTCCCCACACAATTCCCCTGGATCGATAACCTTAGGGTTTACAAATTTATTTGCCACTGTTTCTATAATTAATCTGTTAGAAATAGCAGTGATCAGTTACCTCCCAATCAGTGCCTTAGATATTGTCGTGGCTCGACGATAGGGATCCTTCACCAAGGAGATTGGGTCCAGACTCGCCGCCCCCTTGCATCGATCATGTAGACCATCCGATCATGAATAACAGTGGTGAGCTCGGAAGAGGATGGTGTAATTGGCAATTTTTCCATCCCGTTTTCGCGCTCCCATTCGATCTCAGCGGCTTCTTCATCTTCCTCAATGGTGGTGGAGATGTTATTGCAAGTAGCTTTCTTTTGGCTTTGATCAATCACAAAGGTGATTGTCTCGTCATTCCCTCGAAGTGTAATCTCCCCACCTCAGCAGTCTATCAGAGCACCACTTATGTTTAAAAATTCTCTTCCTAGGATCATTGACATTCCATGTTGTTCCTTCATATCCCAAACAACAAAATTAGCAGGTAAAATTAAATGACCAACACGAATTAAAACATCTTCAACAACTCCCCTTGGTCGAGAAATTGAGCGATCAACCATCTGAAGAGTGATTGAGGTTGGCCTCATCTCGCCTATCTGTAGCTTTTAGAAGACCGAGTATGGCATCAAGTTGATACTTGCACCTGTGTCGCAAAGGACATCCCTAAACTCGTTCCCCCCAATCTCGATCGGAATAGAGAAGCATCCCGGATCAGACCTCTTGGTTGGAACCTATTTCTGCAAAAGAAGACTACATTGTTCATGAATTGAAATAGTTTGATCTTCGATTATTGGCTTTTTCTCGCTCATTTGCTTCCTCAAGAATTTCATGTAGCTGGGAATCTCGCGGAGAGCCTCGATCAAAGGAATGTTGATGTTGACCTCCATGAGATTCTCCACGAATCGAGCAAACTTTGAATCTTCCTTCTTCTTTGCAAATCTTTGGGGAAAGGGCATTGGAGGAGTTGGATCACCTTTCTTCTTTGAATTTTCAGCTCCATGTGGCTCCTTGGCTGCCTGTCTGTCGACTGCCTCTTTCTGTCCTGCCTGTCGATCGATAGGGAGAGTGTCGATCGACACGGCTGCATCCCCCCTGTCGGTCGATTTGCTGCCCTGTCGACCTCTGCTGCTCTCGCCGGCCTCTGTGTCGATCGACACAGGCTCTGTGTCGATCAAAATAGAGGTATCTTCTGCGGGAAATTCCTCTCTTTCAACCCCAAAATCATCCTTGGACATGCTAGGACCCTCGTACCTCGTACCGGACCTCAAGGAAATGGCATTGACTTATTTGGCCTTCTCAGGATTGATTTCTGTGGTGCTGGGGAGCTGGCCTGGCTTGTGTTGATTGCTCAAGGTAGTAGCAATCTGACTAAGTTGCACATCGAGCATCTGAAGGTGTTTCATCATGTGCTGCATATGAGTGGTCATGTTCTTCACCTCAATTTCCACCTTGCCAAACCTATTGTCGGAGCTATTGATGAACTTGTCAAGTGTCTCCTCCAGCACAGACCTCTCCTTCTCTACAATCTCTCCCCCGGCTCCAACACTGAATCCGGGTGGAGGATTCTCAGCTGCATAAGGGTTAGAATAAGAAAAACCAGGATGGTTCTTAGTACTGTAGTTGTACCCTTGATTGTTGGCTCGGTAGTTGTTGTTATTGTAACCTCCATTGGCATAGTTTACTTCAGCGGCATTGGAGGTGCTCGAACTGCTTCCTTGGTAGATGTAGTCGGCCTCAATGGGAACAATGGCCATGTTGGGATCTGAAATAGCTGCTACCGAAGCTCTACCGGCCTCCAACTGTTTGAACTCTTCTCGGAGTTTCTTTACTTCTGCCACCACATCAATTTCCGGAGTAGTGGTCACTGCTTTAACTGCTTTCTGCCTTTCAGTAGGCCATTGATGACTGTTGAAGGCCATGTCTGCAAGAAGTTGCATCCCCTCTTCTCCACTCTTCTTCATGGGAAGTCCTCCAGCTGAAGCATCAACCAACTCTTTTAGATGAGGAGTTAGTCCTTCATAAAAATGGCATACCTGCATCTCAAGATCAATCCCATAGTCGGGGCACATCCTCAACAGCTCCTTGTATCTCTTCCAAGCTTCATAGAGGGTCTCGTCGTACTTCTGACTGAAGTGAGTGATGTCAGACTTCCTCTTCATGATAACACTGGGTGGAAAGAAGTTGGTGAGAAACTCTGCTCGAAGCTGTGCCCAAGTGGCGATCCTGCTCTTGTCCAAGCCAGCAAACCAAGATCGGGCCTCATCCCTGAGAGAAAAAGAAAATAACCGCATCCGGATGGTATCTTGAGGCACTCTGTTCTGCTTGATTATGTCGCACACCTCGATGAACTAACTGAGGTGGCCGTACGGGTCCTCAATGGCCTTCCCTGCATACTGGTTTTGCTGGACCATTTGAATCAGGCCTGTCTTCAGCTCAAAGTTGTTGGCATCAATGCCAACCTGGAATCCTGGCTCCTCTCGCTGTGGAAGGAAACGATCTAGTATGGATCTTTGGGGCACCACAATCTGCCTTTCACGGTTCCTCTCATTGGTCATAGCTGCCAGTCTGGCAGCCTGCTCTGCTTGAACTGCTTGTGCTACTTGAAGTTGCTCCCTGAGTTGTTGGACCTCATTCATGAACTGTCTTTGCTCCTCAGGAGTCATGTTTTGGAGTTGTGCTTATGGTGGTTGCTCCATCTCTGGCTGTCTCTCCTTGTTCTTTCCTTTGCTTTTGTTTCTCCTACAAGTGGCTTCAATTTTTCTGTTAAAGGTTTCAAGATTCTTCCCCCGAGCTCTTGTGTTCATGCACCTGAAGAGAAGACAAAAAACTGGGAATTAGTCTCTGTGTCGACCAACAGGGTGATTGTCGATCGACACGGATGCTGCTTCTGTGTCAATTGATAGAGGCTCTGTCGATTGAAACAGAAGCAAAAATCTCACTCACACACACGCGAACAGCCGATTGGTCGTAGGTACGAATCCTACTTGGGGAGATTTGATTCATTCTGAATTAACGAATTCAGAATAAAGGGGCTCACTTTGCCCGTTAAGAGTAGGGAACCTGTTCCCTGTCTTTGTTTCTATCTCATCGTATCCCATTCTGTTCTGCGAGATTTTAAAATGACCGTCAATACCTCGGTGTAGGTCCTGGATAATCCTTTGCTCCATTGCCCTGGGGTGGGGCTATTTACAACTAGCCAATTAAGAATTCTCAGATGTATTAGCACTGCATCAAAGATGCAGTCATCGATTCTCCCAAGAGTTCACAATTGCCGCGAGCAAACATATTAATGACGAGGATTTCTCAATCCAGAAAATATCAAAACAATCCAATAAAAAGATAAAATCTGACTATCCCCGACAACGACGCCAATTTGATCACTGTAAAAATTACAGTTTTATTATAATATAGCGATGCAAATAAATTTATAAACCAAAAGGTATGTCGAACCTACAGGGATAGTACAACGAAATCATCTCATGTACTGGCATAGTTTATCTATTCTTTGTTTGAGAAAATCTAAATTTGAATAAGGTTTTTGTTTTGAAAAACAGAAAATAACTTGGGAATAAAATTCGATAATAAAAAGCACAGATTCTAGGGAAATCAACCGATCCAATCAACATGCAATAACCAATCAATCCAAACCCAAAATAATCATTAAAGTGGGAAATCTGTTATTTTGTAATTAATTCATTGGATGGGCAATTAAAACCTAGATTACTAGAAAGTGAATTTTACCTCTCGGTCTCAATAACACAAACTAGTCAATCCCAATAAAGATACAAATTTGAAAAACCTACAATTGATTCTTCCTTTTGAGACAGAAACCAATTATATCAAAATTTTATTTTCCTATTATTAATTATCTCCTCTCGGTCTCAAATTAATAACTATAAACCTAATCCAATTTTCATCTCTCGATCCTTCAATTGAAAATAGATTTTGGAGTGAAAAACATAGAATTTGAACCAAGTTAATTAGGGTTTAGAATTAATCGAATTAACACATGCCAAAAATTATGGAGAAAAATCTAGAACCTGCTAAGGGTTCTAGCCTAACATAATTGAAATAAACATTGCAAAAGATGTAAAGAAACTTGAATCATTAAAACAATATGAACCTTGAACCTTCAATTATCTTGAATCCAAAGCAACAATAAAATAAAGAGTACTGGAAAATTAAAGGGAATTTAAAGACTAAAATAATGTTGAAATGAACTTGTAAAAATTGAAATTCATACCTAAAGGGACTTAATTTTCGAGCCTAAAAAGTCCTATTTATAGGGAGAGAAATCAAATCTTCAAAAGGTAATGGTTTGGGAAGGAAAAATCTCCAAATTGGGCAAAAATATGCCTTTCCACGCGCCTGTCGATCGACGGGATACCTGTCTCTCGACAGGAATGCAGATCACAAGTTTCCGGAATTTTGACCTCTGTTTCGAATGCAGAAACCTTTGTGTCGACTCCCTCTGCGCAGTCTCACGGTTTTGGTTATAACTTTCGTTCCCGAACTCCGATTGACCTGATTCCAGTTGCGTTGGAAAGCTAACTCAAAGATCTTTCTGTTTCCATGCTCCATTAGGTCAGATTCCGTATGTGGAAGAATTCGTGACTGTTCCTTTGGACATCAACTGCTTTCGGTACGGGTTTTCATTGATTTTAGCCTAAAACCTGCAAAATATTACCATGACAAGCATAATATCCCCTATAAACACTTCATGCTCGATTATTAACTAAAAACTCAAGTAAACGCAAGAAACCAATAAGAAAACAACATGATAAGCGAGGCAAAATACGAGCTTATCACTCGACGATGGTGGTTCTTCAATTGTTGACCTGCTTCAGATGTGGCCTGCTATTCATTGAACTGTTTTTCTTACTTGGGGGCTGGTTATCGAACTGTCCATTGGCTTAGGCCGGGTCTTTTTTTTATGGGCTCTTGCGATCCTTTGGACTCTTATCGTGGTCCGGTTATTCTGGAACCCCAAGAAGCCCATTCGGCTCTCGTTAGAGAACTCATGGAGTCGAATCATTTAAGTTTTGTGGTGTGTGCTTACCTCGGAGGGTGATACATTGTTCCCAGATGTGCTCCATTCATGTCTCCTTCAAGAAGAGACTTCGCATTTTAGGGATACTTGTACGCACCCCCTCAGCCGTGGGAACTTTCCTCTGTGGGTGGTCTCTCATTGTCCACATGACCCCAGGAAGTCAGTATGAAGGCTTTAGTCGTGGGCCCGAAATCACGACGGAGTGATGGAGCAGTTCAGATGTTGCTTTGTTTGTTGTGCTTGGTTATTTAGATGCCCCAACAAACTAATCTGGCTTGGTTTGCGGGGTCTTTGTTATGATTGGTCCTCTTTTGAGGCGTGAGGCGATTTTTGACTGAGCTGCTTTCGGACCATTTTTCTTGGGGTTGGAGCCCTTAGCACGCGATTTGCACTACGAGTCTCAATTTTGAGACCTATTGGAGGTCAATTATTGTCAATGTATGGCAGTTCGATTTATTGATCTGCTTTTGAGATTTGCTGCCCTTCAAATTTTAGTACCAGCTAACGCACCAGCCAAAGTGGACTCCGACGAACTATTTGTAAATTGTCTTAATTCTCAAGAACTAGTACACCAATTAATTTTAGTAAATGGAGTGTATATTGGAAATCTAGATGCTAAATTTCGGCTTACAAGGTCTATTTATAGAGCCTAGGGGAGAGCTACAATTTCTCCTAGGAGCTCCGTTGGGTAGTTGATGATAGTTCACCAGGCATTTCGGGGTCGTTGCAACGTCTATACCATTCGGCCCTTCATAGTCAAGCCCTTATTTCGACCCTTTTTTTTACCGTTGAGCAGCTCGGCGATGATGGTTTTTCACTTGTCGACCTGTTCCGAATGTTGCCTGCTATTCATCGAACTGCTTTCCCTACTTAGGACTGGCTATCGAACTATCTGTTGGCTTGGGCCAGGTCTTTTTTGATGGGCTTTTGTGATCCTTTAGACTCTTATCGTGTCCTGGTTATTCTGCAGCCCCAACAGTGATCACTATAAAACCTTATGTATGCATATCAATACATAGTCTGTTAGATAAAATTAGGGGTGTGCAATCGGTCAATTCGATTGAAAACCGACCAAAAACTACAGAACTGATTCAACGGAATCGATTGGAGGAACCAACCAATAAGCATTTACAACCAAACCGATAATATCGGTCAGTTCTTATCGGTTTGGTTCCAACCGATAAGCCTGCCATTAATTTAAAAAAAAAAAAAAATACAAATAGCCAAACTATATTCATATCAAACCCAAACACAATTCCTAACAAATTAAATATCCAAAATGGCAAAAACCAAACATTAAACATAATCCATATACTCCAACATCATCAAAACAAACCAAATAAATCAAAAAGGAAAAACCAAACATCAAACATCATCAAACACAATCCACATACTCCATCATCAAAACAAACCCAATAAAATCCAAGTATTTATACTATTACATAAGTTCTTAAAATGTTCTAAACTTCATCTCCACAACTTCACTTCCAAGTTCCATCTTCTCCACCAAATTTTTCATTGTACCTACATAAAGAAAATAAGAAATATTATAAGATATTAACATAAAAAAAACTAAAATATGATCAACAAAAAGTCTTACTATCATTCCATGAACATCACTCAAGTATCATTTCACTTCCTTGGCCTTCCTTTTTCCTTGCCAATAGTAGAAATACCTTAAACAAATATAAAAGATAAACATATTAGTATAAAATGGTTAAGTAATAAAATGAAACTAATATTAACATTTATCAAATCTTCCTCATGCTTCTCAATGCTCATCAAATCCTCTTCAAAATCAATTGGTTTTTTTTTAATCTTCTCAACCAATTTTGAACACATATAAGACCTTCAACAATTTTAGGAGTTAGTGAACTCCTAAAAGAATCAAGGACTCTACCACCAGTGCTGAAGGCAGATTCTGAAGAAACTGTAGAGATCGGCATTGCCAAAACATCCCGGCAACAAGTGAGAGAATTGGAAACCTACATTGGTGTACATCCCACCACTTCAAAATCTCAAAATTATCATAACTATAATGTCTTGCTTCATCAAGGTAAATATCCAATTCACTTTTGCTCATAAAATTCTCACCACTTTCTTCCTCAAATCTCTTGAATCGGTCCCTCCTTTCATATCTCACTTTATTTTGAGGACAACTATCAGTAGAATCAGACAAATTAATCACAGTGCTTTGAAAAGATTGACTACCAGTCGAAGATTGACTGATGCTAGAACTTTCAGATTGAGGTTGATGCAAATTTTTATAAAATTCAAACAAATCATTCAAAACAACCCTCAAACGAAACACTAGCCTCAAACCCTGCTCCTCTCCATACTCATCATTGAAGAAAAAAGAAATGAACTTAAACTTATACCGAAGATCAAGAACAACCGCCAAGTATACAAGTTGGTTCAGTTTAGTAGCATCTCCCCAATACTTCTCAAACTTAATTTGCATCTTCTGACCCATTTCACTTATAAAAGGGCAATTCACATCAACTGAAGTGTTGACCCATTCCCTCAACAAGTTTCCAACAATATTAATCTCATGATGAGCCAAATTAGATGTGACATGTAGAGATGCAGAAACTTTCAATGTTACCTCATAGAACACAACAAAATATCACTAATCCTCTTAGCAATATCCCAATCTTGAGGTGTTGGCACACCATTGTTCTCATAATCACTTAGATGTAGCCTAAAATGAGGATCCTCAAGTTCAAAACATTCAAAAGCTTTCTCAAATTTAACTGCTACACTCAACAGTTCCATCTAGTTGGCACATCTAGACTTAAACCACTCTTACATTCTATGTTTTCTTCAGCACAACATTCCTTCCATCTATTCAATCTTGTAGGATGATTTCTCACAAATCTAATAACATCTATAACCTTTTTGATAGATGGATTGATTACTTTCAAACCCTCACCAACAATCAAATTTAGAATGTAAGCCACACACCTCATATGAATGTGTTGTCCTTTAACAACATCACACCCCCGATTTCTCAATCTCCCTCTCAAGTAATCAACACAAGTGTCATTGGCACTTGCATTATCAACAGTAATGGCTAACACTCTAGCAATCCCCCATTCACGAAGACAACCATCAATCTGTCTACCCATCTCCTCCCCTTTAGGACTCTTAATTGGACAAAACTGTATGATTTTCTTATTCAAGTTCAATCTTTTGTGAATGTAGTGAGCAGTGATACACATGTAATTAGCCTTTTGCATTAATGTCCAAGTATCAGTAGTAATGAAAATAGTAGTACCAGAATTTCTAAAAAAATCACGCAACTTGACTTTTTCATCTAAATATAGTTGGAATACATCTCTAGATATAGTCCAACGTGAAGGAATCTTGAACTTAGGACATATAACCCCAACAAACTCAATAAACCCTTCACCCTCCACCATGCTAAATGCATACTCATCTTTGATAATCATCTCTACAAGCTTTTTCCTAGCTAAAACATGATCAAATTTCAAAGTAATAACCCCAACAGACTTGTCATCCCCCAGTTTCAAAACAATTTGAGAATGCGTATTATCACTCTTTAAAGGACTATTGAGACAACTATTCATATGTGATTTTAGATTAGTCATGCCATTCCTTTTAGGGTCACAAAAGTAACTCTTTGGGCAGTAATTGCACTGACATTTATTTTGCCCATCTTCATCTTCAAAGACCGTGAAATGATCCCACACCTCGGACCTCTTTTTTCTCTTATTTGGATGAAGTGGTGGCTTGCCTGAAACCGAATTCTGTCGTTCACTAGGAACCGAATTTCCTCCAGTAGATGATGGTGTTGATGATGGGGTTGAATCAGATGGTGGTGTTGACATCTTGATATCTACAGCACAACAAGAACACTATAAATTACACGACACAGAAGCCAACAACAACACAGAACACTATAAGTTACGCAACACAGAAGCCAACAACAACACAATTAAGTAGCAACACAGAAAACATACGCACACAACAATTAAGATTCAGCTAAGAACAAATTCAAAAAAGAAAAAAAATTAGGGCAGAGAAATTACCAATTTGAACGATGAATGGTTACTGGCGAGTGGGGGAGCAGCTGAGCAGGGGACCGATGAGCGGTGACCGACAACGACAAAAGGGGAGCAGCCGACAGAACCAAATTGTGGGTCCGTGACTGCGAGCGAGCAGTCGAGCAGGGGACCAGTGAGCGGGCAGCGAGAGGGGGAGAACGAAGCACGGGCGCCGGATGGTGAACAGTGAGCGGCGACGGCGAGCGGCTGGATAAGGGGGTCGGTAGTCGGCAGTCGGGTGTTGGGAGATTTAGGGACTAGGGTTCACATGCGTAAGTAGAATTGAGAATGAGAATGAGAATGAATTAGAAATATAGTATATATTTTAGTATTTTAGTAATAATTAAAATATTATTTATATATATATATATATATATATATATATATATATACTTAATATCTGTTGAGGGTGAAACTGTAATGAATTCGGAGCCCCGAGAACTATGAACGCAAATAAGCAAGAAATAGCATAATGAAAACAGGAATATGCAGTAACAAGCGATGTAAATGAAAATACAGGCAAATCGGACTGCTGGAATAGTAAAAAGAAATTGAGCTCTCAGTTTTCTCAAGCTAGTTTCTAGTGTGTGTAAGGCTGTATTCTCTCTCTTCTCGCGTGCCGGCGACTACTACGTATAGGAAGTATTTATAGAGGAAGGTCTTTATCTAGGGTTTCTGAGATCTTTGTCGATCGGTTAGGGATTGTTCCAGAAAAATAGGGGTGGTTAGACCTCGATGTAGTTGTGCCTTCCGAAAACCTCGCGAGCTAGACGTTATACTCCCGTTACCTCCTCTTGACCGTTGGGCGGCTGCTGGGGCAGGTCGCAGTTTGCATATCGGACTCTCTCCTCGATAATCGAACTACTTCCTATCTTGATCGAACTGCTTCCGACCCACTGGACTGCTTCTTCGGCGGGCTTTGATCCTCGCGGATTGGGCTGCTGTGATCTTACAGGGCCGATACCGTTGCTGATCCTTTACTAGAACTTATTGGGTCCCAAATCGGGTCTCTTATTGGGCCGAATCTGGGTCGGACCCCAACAATATCTTATCGTTCGGTTTATTGGGTAAAATTTCTGAAACCAAAAACCGATCGATAAGCTATCGATTTTTACAAATTCAAACCGAACCGATCGAATTTCATCGATTCAGTTGATTTTTTCGGTTTTTTCGATTCGATTTTTGCACACCCCTAGATAAAACGCTTAAACCATTTGTGTCTCAAGCTAGGATGTCCATAATTTTAATATAAATTCAATATTGATATTTTGAAACAAATGCATTAATTTCAATCTCACCCCACCCTCATGTTTCCATTGAAGCTCGAACTCATAATCTATTGGATACAGACAAAGCACTAAAACACTTGTGTCCCAAGCTACGAGGTCAATAATTATAATATAAAAAAAGTTATTTTTTAAAGATTAATTATTAATTGAAAAAAAAAAGAGTTGAAGAACAACGTAAAATAGGGATAAGTTGGAGAAAATCAAAGTGAGATTTCAGTCTCTTTTCCTGAGTAAACCTATTATTTTATAATAATAATTAATATTAGCTGCAGAAAAAACTAGTTTGAATATTTCAAGCGACTTGACCACGACTTCGTCATATAATGCACAAATATGCAACACATTGCAATTTTGGCCTATTTTCACTTACATTTCTATATATTTACATATTTGCCTTATTTTTATATTCCCCCCCTTTTGAATTAGAATCAACGTGTTTAGTTTAGGATTTACTTATTTTAACATACACCAACTTTGTGTTTTTCTATAGGGTAATTCTAAATGCAGCTATTTTTTTTTCCTCATAGCCACCTTAAAAAGAATTAATTAAATTCTTATATGTTATTACAATTTTATCCTTATAAGTTATAACCCTAATTTATAAGTAAAAAATTCAATGGTTGTCTAAGCTTAAGAAAATTAATCCAAGAAATCTAGAAACAAGGAATTGATAGCCCCGCCCAAAATCCTTTGGGGAACATATTAGAGATCAAGAAAATAATCAAAGACCAAAATTCAATTCTAACTCTAGAAATTCTGGGCATTAATAATTATTAATTGCAAAATAATCAAGAAAAAAAAAAAAGAAGGGGGAGGGGGGCGTATGGGCAGTAAGATTTGGAGAAGATAATTATGGAATGTGAGGTTGCAGAGACATTTTTTATGCAAGGTGAAGTGAGGAGATTAAGAAAAGAAAGGAGAAATAATTTCAATTAGGGCTGGGGGCTGCCAATATTGCTAAAGAAAAATAATTATAAGAACAAAATAGTAATAATAAAAAATATTTTTATTTATTTTAAATAAGGGGTTGTAAGGAGAAATTATTTGGCTGTGTTTAGAATTACCCTTTTCTATATTTTCAACATCTTTCAAATTTTAGTTTTAAATACACAAAGTGTGCACCTAATTTGATTTTTCATATGAAGCCAAATTATGGTGAGATTGGATTTGAATTTTGATGTACAAAAACATGAACTTTTCCTTTTTATTTGAAGTTAAAATTACTTTAAATTGTTATTTGTATATTTGAAAATTTTAAATAGGGGGAAATACTGTTAAAGTGTTAATCAGTATGAAGTTAAAAACCCTTTTGTTTATATAAAAATTCATTGTTTATTTATTTTCCTTGACCAAGCATTAATTATTCTTCTTCTTATTATTATTATTATTGAGTTGGTCTCCTGAGAGACGGTCTCACTATTTTTTATTGTGAGACGGACCGTAATATATCATTTCAATAAGTTAAATACATCATTTTACTTTTAAGAATTACATTATTTGCAACAAAGAAATACATCATTTGCAATAAAGAAATACATCATTTCATTAAACTCATCACAATAAAAATGGTGAAACATCATTTATAATAAAGAAATATATTATTTCATTAAATTCGTCTCACAATAAAAATGATGAGACCGTCTCATCTGAGACTTTGCCATTATTATTTACTTTGTGTTATTCAAAATCTCTCATTAGGTTGCACATGAGGGGCAAAACAATAATATCGGGATTCAACCAATCTTTTCTCCTTCGTAAGTTAAATTCTTAAATTTCTAAATTATATTATTTGAAAATAAATTCATAAAAATCAAAATTAACTTTTATGAGCGTTTCGAGAGTTAATAAGATTCCCTTAATTAGAAATAATAAATAAAATCACATATGGGCTTGAGGCCGACTCAGTCCAGTGTATGAATGAGGCCCAACTCAAACATTATCGTGTTGGAAGTTAGAAAAATACTACCGTAAATCTGGCTTTGATGCTCTTCTTTATGAATTGGTCGAATTTTCGCTGACCTTAATATTTTCTTTTTAACTCAAACTAGTATTTCACCCTTGCGTTGCACGAAATTATTAGATTTAAGTATTGTTAAAAAATTATAAAAACATTAAATATTATTATAACTTTAGTAAACTAATATATGCCACATATATATGTAAATATTATATACATAATATATAGTTATGTATTTGAAAGATATGATAAAGAATGTACGTGTTCAACTTAATATACCCATGTTTTATGTGTAACAGTAACACCCCAAAATTTTTATAATTCTTTTTATAAATTAAATTACTATTTTAATTTTTATATTTTATACCTAATTTATTATTATTATTATTATTATTATTATTATTATTATTATTAATTTTAAATCTTTCACTTCACCACCATAAATTTTTATTTAATTTATATAATTAATTTTAGACTTTTGATTTCCTAGAATTTCATTATAAATATTCCTCCATTTTATAAACACAACACAAACTTGATTTAATGTTTTCCCTCCATGTTTCAAAAATATTCTTAAGTCAAGGTGAAGATCTATGTGTGGTACATTTTAGTTTATCCTTGTTGTGTTCTATGCATGTATACATATTATCAGCCGACGGACTGCTTGTTATAAATTTTAGCTGACGGACTACATATGTCTCTTTCAGCTGCGGGCTGCATATTATACTTGTCAAAATTATAAAGTTCGAATAAACATTTCTACCACTGAGCTAATAACGCTCACCCCAACTTATTACATTTTTCAGGTTAAGGCGAGGCGATGTGCTGGATGTGGAGATGATGGAAGAAGATTTTATATAAATGTTTAATTTTCTTTAAATTTAGTTTCAAATGAAAACAATTTATCTTTTTTTCAAGTTTTATTTAAATAAAGGTGACGTGCCATCTATGAAATTGTTGTCTATTATATTATTTTATCTTTTAAAAGAAATTGGGGCATTACATTATGTATTTTAGCATAAAATAAAAAATATTATGTTAATAAAATAAAAAAAATCAAACTGATGTACTCACATTTTAAAAGTTAAGGGGGCGTTTGGTTTAACTGTCAGGAATCACTATGGGTATGGGTTTGATAGTAGAGGGAATGAGTATGGGTTTCATTTTTGGGAATCATTCCCAATTCTGATGTTTGGTTTACTAGATGAGTTTTGGAATCATTTTTCAATTCTTATGATTTATTTTTTAAGTTTATAGGTTTATAATATAATTAAATTGTTATACAAATAATAATTAATTTAACAATAAAAAATAACAAAATAAAATCATATTAAAACAAATAAATAATCTATTTATCTTATTATTTGTTTTATAAAATATAAAATTAAGATAAAAAATAAATGATTGATTTTATAATAATAATAATAATATTATAATAATATATTAAAAAGAATAATATATAGTTATAATAACATATAATACTATAAATAATATAATTATGAAAAACATTAAAAAAAAAAAAGAAAAAGTAAATAAATCAGAAAATAATTATAAATAAAATGAAATAAAAATAAGAAATAAATGATTAATTTAATAATAAAAAATTAAGAAAACATAATCATATTGTTGAAGTTCGATTTCATGAGAAAATGAGGCCCTTAGAACTTCATGAATACACCACCGATAATAA